>CM035812.1:37062207-37662207 GCA_020458035.1 Magallana ariakensis
ATTATGCTAGCCTCACAGATGCATCCTTCCTCTAAAGCCTGAAACAGACAACTTTTAACATTTAATTGATTACAATATCATTGTGTAGGGGCTATTATATTATGGGTGTTTATTTTAGCTTAGCATTTTTAAAAATTAAGTACTTTTTATTTTAATGAATTTTATAAAATATTTTTATGCTGATAAATATTATCTTAAAAGTCACATTAAGACTCATAGCTAACAATACTACAACATATATATAGTTGGACATATTATACATGTAATAGAAACAATTGCAATCGTGGTATATATAATATAATTTTTAAAGTACAATTATAGAAGTTTTCTCTTCTGACACTAAAAATCTGGTCATTACTTTTTTTGGTTTTTGAGAAGAAGATTTTTTAAAGATACCCACAAATTGTTAATAATTCTTAATTATCTCCCTTTGAAAGAGGGCGTGGCACTTCATTTTAACAAACTTGAATCCCCTTCATCTAAGGATGCTTTGTGCCAAGTTTGGTTAAAATCGGCCCTGCGCTTCTGGAGAAGTAAAAAAATGTAAAGCGTTTACAGACGGACGGACGGACAGACAGACGGACGCCGGACAAAAAGTGATCAGAAATGTCTGAAGAAAAGCTTGCTCTTCAAATTAATTTTTAAAACTTAAAATTTTAAAAATTGTCATAAATACATGTATATAGGAACATTTTTAAAAATGTCATTTAATATCTTTGTTGTATAACATCAAACGGAGTAACCCTTACTCAGAGTTATATGTAGGAAGAGGGGCATATAACATTTTAAAATTAGCAATAATGGTAACTTGTAAACACTGTTATGCGGCAGGAAATAATACAGGTTAAACAGAACTCAATATATTTTACCTGAAAAGCAAATTTTCCCAATATTTCTTGAATAATGGAACCAAATTGCTCAGCACCGTTACAGTATAACTCAACTAGTTTTTCCTGTACTGTCAACTTCTGAAAAATAAAAAGAGAAACAAATACATTAATTTTGTTTTTCATTATGTTCATCAAAACTAGAATATTTCATTAAAAACATACCTGTTCTTCATCAAATACATGTATTTACCATCACTAGGTAAATTTTACTCTATTTCAATCTTAAGATAATCGATTGTACATGTAATTGAATTTCATAATTATATACATGACAATACAGAAACTTATACAATCCTGACCAGTTTAACAACTTAAGTTTGCGTGTAAGAATTTACACACTGAATTTCTAAATTGCTGTTAGATACATTACTTAGCTTATACAATTACAGCTTTAACTCTAGAGTATTATTAATAATTTTCGCATTTTTCATTGATGTCCTCTTTTTACTATTGCTGTCGATTTATCTACGATTATTTCTTGATTAATCTAATTAAAGCTAGATTACTCGAAGACTTGAAAGACAATGTGACCTCAGACTTCCAAGTAACTGCTGTTACCATGGTAACCTTCAATATATGGAAAACTGTCTGTTTTTTACATGTTAATTAAGTTCTAATCAACAATAATTTACATACTTTTACACATTTACACACTGGATATTTGATTAAATAAAAGAAAGATAGGTGCAGAAATAAATAACTTAACCCCCTAGTTATTTATTTTTCCTGCAATCCTAGCTACCTTCATACACACACAAAGCACCAAATTTAAGAATGTTTTTGTTCAATTGAAGTATTTCCATATCAACAAACGTAATACATACTAATTACACATATATTTAGTTCCAGGTTGTTGGGGTTTTTTTGTGCTTTGCCCAAAATTCTTACTATACTCTGTCCCAAGATATCCTTGATTCACATTTTGTTTAATTAGTCATTATTTGTAAATACCTCAGGGTTCAAACGATGTTCTTTCAAAGGTATGAAAAATTTCCAAGATTTCTCCCTTGAAATGCCCCCTCTAGCTTATCAGATTTATAAAAATATGATGTCTAAAGGGGTTTTGTATTCCAACAGACCCAGATGATAATGCTGAAAAATTGTGCGAGGTATTCCAAGTCACTTCCGAATGGAGAAAAGACGTCAACATACCCCATTATAAATCTCCCTAAGAAATCAGTTTTCGTTCCTGTGATATATTCCCTGTGAAAAATGATAGTGTGTGGTGTGTGAATGAAATTATCTTGGATATTTTCCCTTTCATCTATTTCAGTTGGACTTCTTTCACAGGTATGTGTAATGTGTATTTTTATCAAAAATTGTCCAATTATGCTGCATATATATCTTGGGACAGACTTTCTGGTTTAAAATTGTGGTTTCAAAGTCGTATTTTCAGTTCTGTCCTGTTTATGTTTACCTTCAAAAAACCTGAAGTTTCATGCTAATAAACTGAAGCAATGATTAAATTATTTGTAACCATGTTGGGTTAAACATAAAATACTTTCTTTGACAATCCATGACTGTATGAGCATAGAAGAAAGAGCTAGTTCCTCCACAAATGTGAAGGTTACCATGGTTACTACAAATATTTGGAAGTCTGACAACAGCCCAAGCAACACTGTACATTTCTAATCCAAAATTATGTAACATCATGTTATATCTCATTTGAGCTTTCAGTGAACTTTCAGCTAGGTCATGACTCATCTTCTAGGATTCAAGTGTTTAAAGGCCAAAGGAAATGAAGGTATGAGCAAAGGAAATTCTAAACACCTCTGTCTTAAAAGCAAGAACTGTTACAAAATGCTGTAAATCTGATATCAGTTATCTTCTTACATTTCTTTTTAAGTCTTCGTGTAGCTTTTCCTTTAGTTCCACCATAAAGGAATCTCTAATGGTACTGGCTGGTAAGTCTATTGACAGCACACAATCCCAAACCTAAAATGAATAGAATCAGAAAAGAATTGATCGAAAAACTTTGCCTTCAATGTAAAAGAATCTTAAAATAATGGACAATAGGATGAAAAACATTTCAGAGAATTTTGCTTTGACCTTGACATATAAGCATTTTTGTTCAATCTGAGCAACTTGGCAATAATCTACCATTAATGGTTCAAGGTCACTGCACACCATTAAGCCAAAATCTCTGTTTAAGTGAAGTATGAGCCAAATACGGCTAAATTGAGAGTATATATGCTCTGAAAAAAGGATTTTTGTGTTGTCCAATATGACCTTGACCCATGGCCTAGAAGCTTCATTCAAGATCACTGCACATCTTTTGACCAGAAACTCTTTGAGAGTGAAGTATGAGCCAGATTGGACTAAAGGGAGAGAAGATATTGTAAACCAACTTTTATTTGCGAAGACTTTTTTTCGCAATCTTCTTAAGATTAACTGGTTTGCAATGACTATTATTCGCGTCGACGTTTTACACACTCACTTGTTTTGATACAACAGAGTCAAGTTCATGGCGAGAAATGTTCACGACGAAGAGGCTCTCGCAAATCTCACAAAAATTTCTCACATGCGAATAAAAGTTGGTTTACAGTACGCCACGGACAAGGGTTTTTCATATAATTCTACTGTAACTATATAGTAAACAAAGTAGAAGCTTTTAATAGGCGTTAACACCAGAAAAGTTTCAACTTAATGTTTTGACTGACCTTTGTCTAATCAGATCGTAGAAGGCAGAGTTGAGAAATAACGGCTCGTGACTTGAGAGAGAGAGAGAGAGAATATTAATGGAGTAAATTAGAGATGACACAGATGAGCAAAATATTTCTATCAATAGCTATAAAGGGACAAATCAAGGTCAGACTAGTATATCCTATTAATGTATGTAACTTTGAAATTCAACCATGTCTATATAGATAATGGGATGAAGTAATGTCAAACATCGAAGATTGTACAAATATTTAAGAAACTGCTTTTCATTACAAGTATCACTGGTAGTATTCTCATCGAAGTATGCCAAATCTTCCCCAAAATAAAGTTTAACATAGGTCATAATTTTGCTAGTGGACATGTTGGTAAAATACGTGACTTTGATATGTGGGCTAAAACTTTCTTCATGATTACTCAGTGCGATACATTCTTTACCTTTATCTGCCATTATTTTATTTTTCTTCCATTAAGCTTCCACCTGCATTGCCTTTCCGTTTCACCATATCTCAATTCATTAATGATCATTTGTTCGCTTTTCAAAATATTTAATGCCTGTACATATATATCTGTATTCTCGGACCCTATGAAAGTTCTGGTTTGTTACATCATCCCTATTTGTAGACACTGTAGGTAGAGGCCAAAAAAATTTTTTATGATCTTTCTTTAAAACACTTTAAAATTACACCTGACAGTGTATAGGATATACATGTAAAATATATAGACCTTAATTAATTTGTTTGCCATTTTATAGCTAATGATGATTTTTTTCATCTGCATCACCTATAATTTACTCCATTTACTTTCTCTCTCTCTCTTCTCTCATGAGCGGCAATGTCTTAACTCCAACCCACTATGATTTGATTGGACAAAGGGCAGTCAAAACATAATGTTGAAACTTTTCTGGAGTTACTGCCTATTAAAAGCTTCTTCATAGTTCACTATAACCTTAACCTTAAACCTAGAAACATGGTTCAAGGTCACACCCTTTTCTTATAGACACTCTGTGGGTGAAGTTTAAGCCAGATTAGTCCAAAGGGAGAGAGGATATGCTTCGGACAAGAGATCTAAGATGGACAGATGGATGGAAGGACAGATGATAGACTGATCACTTTTGAGCACCTGCAGAGCAGGTCGCTAATAAAAGGAATTCGTTCTGAAATTTAAAAAAAGGGGGTAGGGGAATGTAAGAAAAGGAGATCAGGATCAACAAAATTGGGGGAGGGAAAGGGAAACACAGTTTAATGCATGATTATATAATATCTTAAATTCCATTACATAATTGTCAACATTTTGATGAAGCTGCTTATGATTCTCTATCAGTGTTATCTATGTTTACATAATACATGATATTAGAGACATATAAATGTACATGAATATGGAAAGAGATAGCGAGAAAAAGTCCACTCACTTTCAGAGTTTTCTCAACATCATAAAAGCTAAATCTGCCCAGCCAATAAAGTATGTTTTTCCTTTTATTGCTTAGATCAGCCAAGTGTAAAGTTTTCTTGGGAAAGTTCTTGGATGGCTCACAGTTTTTGTGTATCAAATGATCAAACACAGCAAGGGACATGACATACGTCTTGATTACTCGGATCATCACTTCGGTATCTTTATCATGCCTTAAATTTGCTGCAGAGTACAGATCACTACCAATTCTGTAGGACAAGTAGGAACTGGCCAACACATTGTTGGATCTGAAATCATAAAAGTTTGCAAGAATTATATATATATATATATATATATATATATATATATATATATATATATATATATATAGTCATTTTCATCAATGTGCATGTACATATAATGAACATTTTCCTTTTCCTCATCATTACCTCATAAAAATTTAAAAACATTTTTTTGTCTATATCAAAAATGTAGTCATCTATTGCAGTTTTAGAGGAAGATGTGTTGCTATCCAAAAGAAGGTCAGAGTGTATTTACCGGTTTTTTTAATTACATGGAAACTCATTGCATAATTGAATTATACAAAATCAATGTCAAGTCAGCTTTCATCTAATATCTAAAAATAATTCTTTTTTCTGGAATCACCATCAACAATCAAATTTTTTTTTTTAATTTCAATGTAAAAAAATATCAAGACATAAATAGTCATTTCCCTCTTCCTTGATTGTGGCACATCTGTGACTGCGAAATATTACAATATTACCTAGTAATAACCTTAAAATTCATCCAAACTACCTACCGTTGCTTTTATGTTAATCTTACATATCGCAGACCCCATTTTATTTGTTATATTGGACCTCTCCACCACTTTTAGTGTTAAACTTTTTTAAAGTAAATCCTAGCTGTCCTTTATTTTATTAATTCTTGAAAGCTTCTCCCAAGGGTGCTTAATGCATTTTGTTGATGAAATAGCCCTTTAGTCTTATATTAGGAAATTTAGATATTGCTGTTTGACTCTGGAAATTGGATTTTTTTTTTAAATTTAGAAACAATAACCCCATCCTATTTTTATTCTTTCTTAATTATCAACCATGGGAGGAGGCCTGGTCCTTTAAATTAATTCCTTCACTCAATACTGCTTTGGTTAAAATTGGCTAAGTGATTCTGGAGAACGAGAAAAATGTGACTTGACAACAGCAACAGTGACAATAACACAGGTGAGCTAAAGTACTGGAAAAGTGAACAACTCAATTCATCACTTCGGATATTAATACATAGCTGTCAACATTTTGACTTACCAGTAATATAGATTCATGCCGCATCATAAGAACTACTTTGAAAGTATTACATTTAGTGTTTTTTGGCAGAATGTGGCTTCAGCTAAATCAAGAACATCGCTAAATGCAATGCATATATATGTATAAGAATAGGTACATTCAGGAATATGCTATAATTTCAAATCCTCAACAACTTGTTCAAACAATATCTTCCGCCAATATTGTACACAACAAATATACGTTTACAGATCTAAACACTTGGCTCGGCTTCACAGAAATAAGAAATTACAAACAGTATAAGAAAAGTTAATATCTGACTTCTCTGCAAAAAAATGAGGAGCCTAAATTAAGCTTATGCACTTACTGATTCTGTATTGAAAAAAGGTATAGGTGTTGTATCATGAAAAAAAATCAATTATTTGTGCATCTAAACTATAAAGCATTATAAGACAAAACCGGATTTTATAAAGTGTAAACAGTTTACATAGTGGAGCACATGGCTCAGTGGTCATTGGCATTAACCAAAGGTTGCTGGTTCAAGCCCCCCTACCCCACCCCTGTGGTCACTTTTTGTATGATGTAATCTTTGACAATGCACTTTATCAACATTATCTCAGGCCACCAAGCTGAAATTGGATACCAGCTTACACTGGGGTTTAACCTTTGATAGACTGGTGTCCCATCCAGGGGGAGTCAATGACTTCTATCTGCATAGCACCAGAGAAACCAGGGATAAGCATTGGCCTTTGGGGAGGGGAAAATTGCAACACACTTTAAACTTTTGAATAAATCTCTAACATGGGGGATAAAAGGAAGACCGACATTTGTTTGTTATATTTGAAATGTCATAAGAACATGTACAAGTATATACCATTACACAGTCATAACACTTTTGGGAAGAGACAAAACAAGCTTTTGACAATCTGTTTCTATACTTACATCTCATCTTCATTTCTGCTGGAAAATTCGATTAACTGAGATAAGACTATTTCCAAGCAATTCCATACAATCTAGGTTTTAAAAAAGTGAAACATGAATAAACATTCAATCTTTATTTTAACTATACTGTGCAATTGACACGCATTGTCATTTTTATTGTAAAATACTTATGAATAGTAGTACTGTTTCTGTTATAACTGAATTGGTGATATCATATTAAGATGCATCATAATTGCTGTTTTATTTGGAATAAAAAATATCTAGGAAGGTCCCCATTTCTTGATCATGAGGCCAAGGCTCCCTTTAATTAACAAACATCTGTAAAGGTCTGATGCCAGATTGTAAATCTGCATAAAGTCGGACCCTTTTAGGTGTTGTTTTAAAGGCCACATAAAATTAATATTTAGATTCTCATCCTTATTTGCAAAAAATATGGGGCGGGTGGGCAGATTTTATTTATTATTTTTTTAAATTATTTTTTTTAAAACACCTTTTTCACCGTTCATCAGTTCTAGAAATAACAACTGCTCTATTCTTTTAAATTGTTAATGTTAATATTAGCTGCAGGTCTGTAGCTCCCGGTCTGAAAAAATTCGGATGGACGACCTGGGAGCTACAGTGCCTCCCATAGTAAAAAACTGCAATTTACGGCGCACAAAAAATTGTGCTAGTTTTGGACTGATTGATCTCATTTCCGAACACATTCTTACAAATATTTGATTCCAAAAAATTCCTCGGACATTTTACTACAGATATCGTCACTTCACTTGCCCTTTGATATTCCGTTACACACCATCACCAGCCCCGTATAGCGAAGAGGTGCAGTTTGTTTACATGTAAAAATATACTTCATTTTCCGAGGTCGGTTAGCATGTTTAAGAGAAAGTCTGAGGCAAGTAAAGTAACGATATCAGTAGTAAATTGCCTGAAGAATTTAATGGTACTAATTGTTTTCACAGAATTTGTGTGAAAATAAGGTTAATCAGTCCAAAACTAGCGCAATTTTTTGTGCGCCGTAAATTGCAGTTTTTTACTATGGGAGGCACTGTAGCTCCCAGGTCGTCCATCCGAATTTATTCAGACCGGGAGCTACAGACCTGCAGCTATGTTAATATGAGTACACAAACCCATTTGCAATATTTAAATTCCGTTTTATTTTACTTAACTGTTCATGCATGAAAACATTTGTATCCTTATATGATAACCAACATGACTGGAATCAAATGGTTATCCACATGTTTATATATAGGCAGCCATTAAAATGTTTTGGATTTTTTTGTATACCGAGCCCAATTTTTTATCCTGAAATTTTTTTTCCACACAATTTTTTTTTTAATAAAAAAAAAAAATGCATTGCGGCAGGCCATTTTTTAGAGGGGCGATCAGGGATGAGAATCTAATAATTTTAATATTAAAGGTGACATGAATTCATAAAAGCATTTGGTCGCCATTTTAGTTTCGATCGCTCCTTTACTGCCACTGGGGTATATATACTGGTCGAGAAAGTTACGGTCGGTTGCTTTCCGATCAAGGCATTCAGGTTGCACGGACCTCTAAATTCATGAACTACACATCGTAGTAAAATGTTTGTAAAAAAGAATAAAGGAAACTACAATCAATAAAACACAAAATTTATTTATTCTTTCAATTGAAAGAATTTCCAAGGTATCCGTATAATTTTGCACAGATAGTGCTGCCTTACTTTGCATGCACATCGAACACGTGTGTCGTTCATACAGAATGCATAACGTCTGCTTCTTTTTGAAGACCCCAGCAGCACTACATCCACAGTAGATAAATGATAGTATATCCAAGAAAGTAACAACGTAACATCGTTTCCATAGGTTTCTACAAAAACACTCCGTTTCTAAAATCCATACGATCATTGGCATTGCTCGGTCGGCCACAGTGTGTAATTTGCGCATGTGCGATGTTATAACTTACACAGGAAAACGTTCTACACTTATCGAGGATTTTGAAATTTGTGTTCCTAGGATTTCAGTCTGCCTTGTTTCGGTTTTTTTTGGATATTCCTTACCAGTGCAGTGATTGTCATAATATTTTTGTTCAAAACGCGTATCTACAAGTCTTTTCGTCCTATGTAACGTGTTCGGGTGAATGAAATACCTGAATGCGGTGAGGCATGAATAGTGCTATCGGCCTTATATAGGGGGTGTGTAGCGATGAGCAGAACAATAGAAATCGACAACTAATATGGCGGTAGTCCGAGATAAAAGGGAAATAATGCGTATTTATGAATTCATGTCAGCTTTAAGTGGTCTAAGCAGGACTGATTGTTTGACATTTCAAATTTTTTTGTTGTACATGTAATTTACATTAAATTTGGAATCATACTGTAACATTTACTTATTTGAACAATCAAAATACAATGGAGAGTATACATGTTTTTGCATTACAAGCATATTCAGAGCAAATTGTTAAACATACAGACCCTGAAACGTACTACATGTACTACACCAAAAATGCGTGCGAGTTTTGTGCGAAAATCGTTTTGTGTAAACCGCTTAGCTTTTAATGTAAACCGTTTAGCGTTACGTGTGAACCCTGAAGTGTTTCGTGTTATTTGTTTAGCGTTTCATGTAAACCGTTTCAAAATGGCTTCCGAGTTTAAGACTTACCAGTATAGTTTGTGATTAACAAAACATTTATGTATACTAATGACTTATTTTGTAAAAATTATATCAGCTCTTTGTGATACTGTCAAGTCATAATAAAAATGTTGAAACTTTTCGACAGTGTACAATAACCACATCAGGTAACATGTACCTGCATGCAGCTGACTAAACCTGTCAATCAAACTCTGTGTATTTTTTTCATTGGAGGGTCACGCGTCTCTTTTTTTTTGTCAACAGCCAAAAAAAAAAATAAATAAAGACTTTAAAGCAGTCGGAATCAGTATTTGATAAAGGACATCATTTTATTGATATAACGTTCATCAACTCAATAAAAAAAATTGAAGAAGAATAGAGGGGAAAATATAATGTTCACATTATATAATGTTAATTTTCAATGTAATTAAATACATATTTATCAAATATTACGTTTTTAATCTCTTAAACCATTTCAAAACAACTTCTTATGTTGAAAAATATTACTGCCGAATATTGCAAAATCGATTTACACTTGTAATGATACAATTTTCAATTTTAATGTTTTAAAATTAATAAGCCTGGCATTTACATTTTCTGTATTTTTTATTTTTATTTTTACGGAAGAATTTCAGTTTTACTATGACATTAAAAAGAGTGATTAATATTTCTTTTGAGCTATAATAAATAAATGTACATGCATGTTCTGTAGATTTTATTTGTTATTTCTGTGAATGAATTATTTTTCATTAAATGTCAATATTGTTGATTTTAACAAAATTATTTGTCAAATATCAGTATTTCTATTTTATCGTACCATTTTAAAACAACTCTTACCATCAGAGAAAAAATCCGAGAGGACCCGATTGAAACGAAAATCAAAGCGTGTCCAAAACATGTGAAAAGTGAGCAAACCGTTTCGTGTGAGACCGTTCAGCGTTTCGTGCAAACTGTTTAGCCTTTTGGGAAAAGTGTGTGGCGTTTTGTGTAAACCGTTCAGGATTTTGTGTAAACCGTTTAGCAAAGTGTTCCGAGCGTGTGGTGTAGTAGTAGGTTTCAGGGTCTGTAACTCAGATAGCTAATAAGGAGCTCATGCATGCCATATACGGGCTTTAAACGCTCCAATCTTTTAAAGAAATTTAAGTCTTATCTTTATTATTATTCAATGCATTATTGAACAATATGCACCAGTTAATAATCTGAATCAAGATAAATAGTTTTGATTCAAAATTATTTGTAATTAAAAAATTAAAAATCTTCAAAAACCTTTGAACTGGACTCAGCATCAAAGTAATAAAAAGCCTTGAAGTAAAAGTACAGCCCAGCCAGAGTAACTTCTGGAGGAAATGCTTTTGTGGAGACTACATCTAATTTTTCAAACTTTAGAACAGCCATGAAACACCTTGGCAGATAGAAGTCTATCTCAAACATTGGTTCCAATAACTGCAACACAGAGGCTGGTTCTCTTGAAAAAGAATCAATTAAACAAAATACAATTAAAAGCTACAATAATTAACAAAAACTGATTTTTTAACAAGTTAATATATGTTTAATGTACTACATTTGACAATGTACTTCTCCAGCTGATTATTGGTTATAACAGAATACACAGCCAAATATCAACTATCAAATGACTATAAAATGCTATTCTTACATTTTCCAATTTGATTTTCCCTTCAAGAAATCCATCTCTTCTTCAATGTCATCTTTTCCCCACCAGACAGGTTTTCTTAAGCTGTGATTATCGAGTAGTGGGGTGTCTTGATACGGTTCACATTGCTTACTCAGAAAATGGAATAGTGGGAGACAGCATAGCCAGGTTGGATCTTCAGTAGATTTTTCAGACCTTATGAGTTTTCTCAAAGCATCCCGCACTTTTCTAGTTAAAAATATCAAAATGTGTTAAATCCTAAAATGAAACCATGGTTACCATTCTATTGAAAAATTGTTTGCACATACCATTGAAGTTATGAGACTATATATCTTTCAAAAAGTAATGATTCAATGCTTATATTTACATTTTTTTTACTCACTGCCTCGTCTGAAATGTGATTTATACCTCAAAATTACTGTGTTATCCTAAGATTAATTAAAATTAATGGAAGAGCCACTGTAACAGCCACAAGCATGAAGTTTGATTTTCGCTTGAGATGTTGCACTTTAACAGCGTTCAACGTTTGTGACATCATAATAAAACTCATAATTTAACCTTTGAGTTCCTAAGCAGTCTATGTTAGGTGGTATACCACCAGTAGCTTTCCACAAACTTTACATGTAAAAAATATGTGGAATGTAAATAAATAAATACGTACGGTATCATATCCTTGTAATTATCAAGCAGGTCATTGTAAGCTGTGCATGATTTTGTTCGACTGTCCCCTTTCAACACCAAACAATGGAAAAGAATGTTTTTCCTGCTTTGGTTTAATGAAATATGAAAATCTTCTGCAAGGCAAATCATTGCAATTGCTGAGATGATATCTTTGTTTTCTGCCAAAGCTTCAAACACTGGCTGAACAACCTCAAATATTGCCTGAAAGAATATAACAATAGAATATAGATATCAGGAAGTTAGCTAAGTAATATCAGACTCTGTCCTCTTCTGGTTTTTAGAAAAATGTTCAAGATATTCCAATACATTCCCCCTGAAACCTCTTTACAGGCCTGGTATTCATAAGACCAGATGTCACGGGTTTTACCAATTTGATTTTACACTTAATATGACTATAATAAATATCAAATTCTTTTTATAACATAAGCATGATAAGGCAGTGCCAAACAACTGCAAAATTTTTATTTAAATATTTTCTAAAAGATCTAGAACATGTAGAAAATTTAATGGCATAATTGCTTGTGCAAGTTAATTTCAATCCTTTTTCTTTTATCAACTCAAAGCAGAAAAAGAGGATATGTGTTTTGAACATTAATAAACCTGTATTACAATGGATTTAATTTGATTTTTGTGCAATTAAGTCTTCTATTTGGAATAAATATTTTACTTGTGGGTTGCATGTTTACAGTAACAAGAGGCCCATGGGCCACATCGTTCACCTGAGGAACAATAGGTATGATGAAATCAGCTTATTACAAACTATCTGGACAATGTTGTATAATAAATGTAGATCCTGTATAAATGAAAATCCATTTTTCCCCCTGGATATTCTTATTTTTATTATCATTAGTCCCTTTTCTAACAGGATGATTTTATAGTCATAACACATGTTGAGCATTGCAGTTCTCAAAAAGATCCTAAACAATTGTTTATGTATGGGATATAAACCTACATCAAACTCTGAACCCCTTGTGAGGCCTAAGAATCATCAAAGGGCCAAAGTCTAAACAATTTTAAAGAATCACCTGGCTGATTTGTTTCTGAGAAGAAGATTTTTAAAGATTTACTCTATAATTTCTTATGTAGAAGTTCAATCCCCCATTGTGGCCCCACCCTACCCCAGGGGGTCATGATTTTCACAACTTTGAATCTACACAACCAGAGAATGCTTCCACACAAGTTTCAGCTTTCCATACTAATTAGTTTCTAAGAAGAAGATTTTTAAAGATTTACTCTATATATTCCCATGTAAAAATTCGACCCCCCATTGTGGCCCCATCCTACCCCCGGGGGTCATGATTTTCACAACTTTGAATCAACACTACCTGAGGACGATTCCACACAAGTTTCAGCTTTCCATACTAATTAGTTTCTAAGAAGAAGATTTTTAAAGATTTACTCTATAAATTCATATGTAAAAATTCGACCCTCAATTGTGGTCCCATCCTACTCCCGGGGTCATGATTTTCACAACTTTGAATCAACACTACCTGAGGACGATTCCACACAAGTTTCAGTTTTCCTGGCCAAATGGTTCTTGAGAAGAAAATTTTAAAGCTTTACTCTATAAATTCATATGTAAAAATTCGACCCTCAATTGTGGTCCCATCCTACTCCCGGGGTCATGATATTCACAACTATGAATCTACACTACCTGAAGATGCTTCCACACAAGTTTCAGCTCTCCTGGCTGATTAGTTTCTGAGAAGAATATTTGAAAGATTTACTCTACAATTTTCTATGTAGAAATGAAACCCCCAATTGTGGCCCCACCCTACCCCCTGGGGTCATGATTTTCACAACTTTGAATCTACACTACCTGAGGATGTTTCCAAACAAGTTTCAGCTTTCCTGGCTGATTAGTTTCTTAGAAGAAGATTTTTAAAGATTTACTCTATATATTTCATGTAAAAATTCGACCCCCCCATTGTGGTCCCACCCTACCCCTTGGGTCATGATTTTCACAACTTTGAATCTGCATTACCTGAGGATGATTAGACATAAGTTTCAGCTTTCCTGGCTGATTAGTTTCTGAGAAGAAGATTTTTAAAGATTTACTCTATACATGTATATTCCTATGTAAAATTCGACCCCCCATTGTGGCCCCACCCTACCCCCCGGGGGTCATGATTTTTACAACTTTAAATCTACACTACCTGAGGATGTTTCCACACAAGTTTCAGCTTTCCTGGTCAAATGGTTCTTGTTAAGAAGATTTTTAAAAATTTCTCAAAATTTTTCAATAATTCCTAATTAACTCCCCTTGAGAAAGGGTGTGGTCCTTAATTTTCACAACTTTGAATCTCCTTTGCCTAAGAGTGCTTTGTGCCAAGTTTGGTTGAAATTGGCCCAGCAGTTCTTGAGAAGATGTCGAAAATGTGAAAAGTTTACGGACAGATAGACAGACAGACAGACGGACAGACGACGGACGACAGACCAAATGTGATCAGAAAAGCTCACTTGAGCTTTCAGCTCAGGTGAGCTAAAAACCTGAAATTTAGATAAAAGCCATTGGTGTCCTGAGTTTGCACAGTCATCATGGTCATGTTGTGAACTACCTTAAGTTAATATGCTCAGGATAACATTTCAGATAACTTTTAATGCTGCATGCATACAACTGTGACTATACTGATGAAGAATAAATATTTTTCAGAAAAGCCCACCTTTTTTTTTAGCTCAGACAAAGCTAAACATTTTGACAAAAATATTTTTTTTTTAAATTTTTAATAAATTACAGGAGAAACAATTTCAACCTACTGGGTATTATAATAAAAGAGTTACAGTTAAATATCGGTATCTCGAACTTGGGGGGACCTCAACAAAACTTCGAGATATCCAGGGGTTCGATATATCCGAAGTGGCTTTCCAATTCTAATTCCGTGATGTTCTTATATCAACATGTGTATTAGTACCGGTATATACTGAACTTTTCTATTACTCATAAACGAATAATCAACCATTTGATTAAATATTTTTAGTTTGTGTGTTTTTATTTGTGAGATATAATCAATATTTGTAAAAGCAATCAAATTACGCAGTACAGTTAAGGCGGCCAATAAAAATATAGGCGAATTTTTGTGATGAAAACACGTATACTTTAGTTCAACTGGCATGTCCTTTTTAAAACCAATAACAGTCGCTCAAATGCAATATATTTCAGAAATATATATATAACAGTACAATATTTTATGTTCATAGTGGTCACATGATATGGCAGTCGCATGATACAAGCGGATGTATCTGTGGTTTTGAGGTCATTTAAAAAATTCAATATTGCAAGGGCATAATCATGTCAAAATTCACAACTAAATTGTAAAATAACTTCATGTTATATCGAAGAATTTGAAAAATGATGCGAACTTTTTAAGATAAAATTATTTGTTAGTAGAAAACGTAATTTAAAATGCATATGTTGAATAATTTTGAAGGTCACGGTGCTAATTTCATTAAAAAAAATAATTAATTTGTAAGATTTTACAAGGATTGTAGAAGTTTTGAAATTACATAGCATATTTCAAATTCGCATGTAAAAGTTTGTCATGATCAGGTAAGCATATGCCCTTGCAATTAATTGATATAGTTAGGTAACAATCTTTAAGATGTACGATATTTTATTCAAAACCGAGGTTGCCTCTTTATACTATGCATAATTGTAACAAAATGAAAATAAGACTTGAAAGGTAGCATTCTACTTATAATAATGTTAAACAAAATATTCATTCATAATTTTCCGTTAATCTATGACATTTATTTTTCTTTGCTAAAAAACTGCATGACAGCCTTCAATGACTTAACTTAATGCGTCATTTTGAAGCATATGACGTCATATTTTGTAGTACATTGGACCCCGCTTAATATAATAGTTATTTTGTCAGGAAAAATTATTATATTAACCGGACTATAATAATAAGCGTACCCAGCTAAATTCAATGTGTACAAGTATGATATGTGCCTATTTACGTCAATAGACACGTGTCACCGAGGGGGTTAGGGCACCATAGAATAAGGGGAAACTAACTCATATAGGCCCAGCCCAAGAGACAGGGGGTCAGCCTATAGATATTAGGCTTAAATTGACCTCTAAATCGGATATGCATAGAGCTATAACTCGAAGGCAGGTTTCACAATTTATTGATTAAGTGATTTGAATTAACTAGGAATTATCAACAATAACCAAATATAACAAAGTCAAATAGAACAGGATACAAATAATAATTTCTTAAATTGCCAAATGAGTCAGGTTTAAAGTTAGCTCAATGTTGCTTAGTCTTACTGACAGACTGGTGGACAGTCAACTAAATAGTCAGTATGAAGACATAAGCAACATGAGGTAGTGGCCAAAAGTGTCTGACTCGTTTGAATAAATTCCTAACTGTATTTATAATCTAAAAGATAATCAATGAAAGTGAGGTACAGTACTCATGATAATAACTCAAAAGCTAGGACAACTCAGAACAATTATATTGACTAATTGGGGATAATTAGCAGAGCAGACTGACCCTCGCTAATTACTTGTCATCTGGCATGAGTCAACTCTCAAACACATGTTATACAAAATGACACACCATGACATATTCCCCCCTGCTCGACAATGTTTGTCCTCAAACACGATATTTACAAGTGAAAGTTATACAATCGTACCTGTCTGAAAAAAAAAACTTTGAAAAAACATACTGATATGCTATGCAAAAATAGTAGTACTACATGACATACAAAATATTGGTTAATGTTACATTTTGAAAGAAATTCATGGCATGAAAGAGATAAATAATTTTCACTTAAATCTAAAATAACGTAGATATAAGAAATAATATGCGTGCACTCATACCATTTCTTGGATCTACTTTGTACTAAACCTAAGTTTGGTTTAAAAAGTAAAATAAAATTAAAGCAGATGAATTTCTTTGCAATTGATCAGGCATGATTAAAATTACATTACACAGATATCAAACATGATATAATATCGACAGTTCTACATTGACATGAATGTTAGTAATTATTGAGGGATGCTCATTTCTTCACAGTATTCACTTTTCAAATCCTCCAGGAGAAATGTGACAAGACCAAATGGTAAATCATTGAATGGAACCCACTGTGGTGGCACATAAGGATTTTCAAAACTCATTAGATACATGGGTTCACACTGTTGACAGAATCGTACTTCATGGATTTTCCTTCCAGTTACCATTTGCCACAGCTCTCGATTCCGCTCGTGTATCTGCAAGCGTTGATTTCGAAGACAATTGATGTCATCTTGTAGTAACTGTTCATCAAGTTGTTTGGATATGGATGAAATAAATTTACAAGCGTAGGAACTAGCTGATGTCAGTGGTTTCCATATGGAATCCGATGAACCAGTCTGAATCAGAAAGTAGGCTCGTCCGTTCATCATGCGTATGGCCCGTAATTGTTCTTTGCTGTCCAATGCTGTAGCACTTAAAACATTGACAGAACTTGTCTTGGAATTATTGTTTTGGGTTGACTTATCTTCCTGGGGCTGTTTGTCTTGTTTGTTGAAGAACTTGTGTTTGGTCTGATGTAGAGGTCTCTTCCTCTTCTTTCCGCTCATGGTTCTGTCAGCATGGAATTGGCGTACTAGATGAGAAGGAATTTTGCATGGAAAATGCCATTCTGTATTTCCAGTTGAGAACTTAACTTTGTAGTAGAGAGTCCCATTTCCTCTGTTAGATGCTAAGAGCCGGTCAATTGTGTCTGCCTTGAATGGTGTGCAGGAGCCTCGTTTGCAGTCTTTGCATGAAGGTCTGGTATCAGCAATAGGTGGATTTCTAGGTTGATGTAGGTGGTTGTTGTTCTTGTGCTGATTTTGTTGATCTGGTTGTGGCTTCTGATTCTGTTTCTGTGGCCTCTTATTGCTTTGCTGTTGGTTGGGTTTCTGTGGCTGCCTACTGTGTTGCTGTAAAGGCTGATTGTGTTGCTGGGGTTGATTTTGTTGCAGCTGATTCCTTTGCTGTGGCTGCTGATTCTGTTGATGGGTCTGCTGATTCTGCTGTTGCTGCTTGTGTTGTTGAGGAGGCTGATTATGTTGCTGTGGCCGCTGATTTTGTCGTCTGTTCTGTCTTGGTGGTTTATTTTGCACTCTTGGTTGGTTGTTTGCTTGATTAGGTACCGCAGGTGCATTTTGTCTAGCTGGCTGATCAGCAGGTCTGTCTGTGTTCTGGTCAAGTTCATCAGGATCCAGTTGAGCATTGTCATTAGCATGTTCTGGAGGAGGGTTAGTTGGCCTTGTGAGAGGATCATGGTATGGTTTCAAACGATGGGCACTCACCAGTGACTTTACCTCTTTGTTGTTTGCACAATTCCTGATTTTGTAGGTGTGATTTTGCCTGTTCACCATGGTGATGTAATATGGACCAACCCACTGGCGATGTAATTTTGGAGCATTACCAACTGGAACTTTGGTGCAATATAACCAAACACGTTGAGTTGGAAAGAAATCTGGTTCCTTAGCTGTCTTATCATATCGTTTTTTATTTCTTTCTTGGGCTAGTTCAATATTTTCGGAAGCAATCTTTCGTGTTCTTTCTAAGTTTTGTAGAATTCGTCCAAGGAATATCTTGTGGTCCTGAGCCAAGTGTTCTTTTGGTACTAAGGAGGAATCAATAGGGAGGCACATCTCTCTTCCATAAAGCATGAAGTATGGTGAGAAATCAGTTGACTGAGTGGCAGGAGTTGCTCGGTATGCCATAAGGATCCCTGGGAGTAGAAGATCATCCCAGTCATCTTGCTGTCCTTTAGCATAGCAGCGTATAGCTTGGAGAATGACGGAGTTCATCCTTTCAACAGATCCATTGGTTTGCGGATGATAGGAGCTCGTTAAATGCCTTGTTATTTGGAACATCTCTGAGAGTGCCTTTACAAGATTAGAGACAAAATTCCTTCCGCGATCTGAGATAAGTGTTCTTGGTGCTCCATATCTTGTTATTATCTCCTTGTATAAAACTCTTGCAACCTCACTGGCTTCTTGAGTTCGTAATGGAAATGCTTCACACCATTTGGAATAACTGTCCACTACCAGAAGAATATGTTTGTGTTTGTTTGGAGTTGTTGGAAGTCCACTTAAAATGTCCATATGCCACCTTCCAAATATATCATCACTTATTTGTGGCTTCAGAGGTGGACGCTTAGCACCGTAATTGCGTTTACTTTGTTGACAAGTTTCACAAGTCTGCACATAGCGTTTGATGTCATCATACATTGAAGGCCAAAAGTATTTGTTGCGTAGTGCAGCATATGTTCTTTCAAACCCTTGATGACCACCATCAAGAATACAGTCGTGGTATGATCGCAGTACATCATCACAGAGAATTCTTGGAACTGCAACTTGTTTCACTAAACGTTCTTGTTTTGGGACTTTCTTGCATCGTTTTGAGTAGAAATGTTTCAAGATTCCATCTTCAAGTTCGAAGTTGTAAGACTCAGCCACAATAGTTCTGGCAATCGCTGGATCATTGGGAAGTTCTTGGTTTAGTTTGTACTCATAGATTCCTTGAAAGTCAGGGCACTGTTGTTGCAAGTTGGCCATGTTCTGTAAAACAAGTTCTGGAGATGGCCTTTCTTGTAAACTGGCAATTACGTGTTCTTCTAATTCCCCTGGATAAACTAGAACAGTTTCTGTGTATTCTTTGTAATTGACATAGGAAAGATGTTCGCCTAGGTCTGGTGAATCTGTAGGTGTAGAATTGTCATGCTGTTGTCTGGATAAGCAGTCAGCTGGATTTTTGCTTCCATCCCGGTGGACGATTTTGAAGTTGTAACCTTGAAGTAGAAGGCTCCATCTTCCCAGGCGACCTTGACAATCTCTGATCTTCTGTAGGTATTTGACAGACACATTGTCAGTAAACACAGTGAATTCCTGGTTTGCTAAATAATGTTTGAAGTGCTGGATTCCCTCAACAAGAGCCAAAGCTTCTTTGTCTGTTATATGCCATTTTAATTCAGTACCGTGTAGCGATCTACCTCCATAAGCTATGGCATGTTCGCGTCCATTCTGAATTTGGCTGAGCACGTATCCCATGGAGTATTCAGAGGCATCAGAATAAATGGCTTGTCAAAGTCTGGAAAAGCAAGGATTGGAGCAGTAACAAGTGCATTTTTCAAGGTGTCATATGCTTTCTGGCAACTTAAGGTCCATTGAAATTTCACATTCTTCTTTAGTAGGGATGTTAATGGAGAAGCGATTTGAGCATAGTCTTTGACAAATTTCCTGTAATAATTTGCCATGCCAAGGAAACTCTTCACTTGTTTGGTGTTCTGTGGGACTGGGAAAGTTTTCACTTTTTCTGTATTTTCTGGATTTACTCTTACTCCATGTTTTGAAATAATGTGTCCTAAATATTTGACTTCTTTCTTTGCAAAGATGCACTTGGATGGATGTAATTTTAGATTCGCACTACGCAAGCTTGAAAACACTAGATGAAGATGTTGTAAGTGTTCCTGAAAGTTCTTTGAGAATATTAGCACATCGTCAATGTACACAAGAGCAACTTTGAAATTCAGATTCCGGAGCACCTTTGTCATCAGGCATTGGAAGGTCATTGGTGAGTTCATCATTCCAAAGGCCAGTCTATTAAATTCATACACTCCTTTGTGGGTAATGAAAGCACTCTTGTGTTTGGTAGCAGGGTCCAAAGGCACTTGCCAGAATCCAGATCGTAGGTCAAGTGTTGAGTAAATTTCTGGCTTGGCATCAGCTAAAGTGTCAAGAATATCCGACATGTGAGGAATCGTGAAAGACATAGGTTCTGTGATTCTGTTCAATGCTCGAAAGTCAACATAGAAACGATATTCATTGTTGCGCTTCTTAACTAGCACTACCGGACTATGAAATGGTGAGGTGGATTCTTCAATGATGCCATGTTTCTCCATTTCATCAAGTTGTCGTTCTAACTCGGCTCGCATCTGGGGAGACTGGCGATAAGGTGCAGAACTGACTACTTTGTCACCTTTTGTATGGATGGTATGGTAATGCATATCTGTTTTCCCGAGTTCTGATAAGTCCTTTGCAAAAATGTTCCTGTTTTGAGCTAGAAATTTACAAAGTTGTTGTCTTTGAATATTGTCCAAATCACAAGAGTCTAAATCAATTCCTATGTCAGACAAGATGCTCGCATAGTCTTTATCAAACTGTTCATTGTTTTCTGAAAGGCTACACAGGAAAGCTGGTTCTTGCTGTTGGAGATAATGGACATCCTCAAAATTTACAGGTTGTGCAGCAGCGATTTGAAGGTTAGATTTTATATAGACAGGAAGGTTGGTTGGGTTTAAGACTCTGTAGATGCCGATTTGGTTATCATCTAGGTAGGTGACTGTTTTTCCTCCAGCTACAGAGAATCTTGATTGAAGAGAGTTACTAGGTTCTAAAATCACAGTTGCTCCAGGTGAGTAGTTTGGAATCTTGACAGGCAGAATTGTTTCTGAATGGGGTTCAAGAATGACATGATTGACGGTCTCAGCCATTGTTGTAATTGCTCTTTGGTCACGAATTGTTGAGACAGTTATATGATCAGCACTGCCGGATTCAATGCTGTAGTTAAGATTCTTCCCTGGAAATGGAATTGTCAACGTCATATTTTCAAAATCAGTCCTAATTTTATTTTCTTGTAGGAAATCAAGTCCAAATATGACTTTTGAATGTAAGGTTTCAAACACTCTGAATTTTTGCTTCACTGTAATGTGTCCGAAAGTTACTTCCAGCATAACTTCTCCAAGAACAGGATGAACTTCTCCACAGACACCAACAGCACTAGTTATGGAGGATTCTTGTATGTCTGCATAATGTTGTAATCGCTGTAATTGGTGTTGACTTATACAGCTTATGGAAGCTCCACTGTCAACCAAGCACTGGATGGGTGTATTCTGTAGTTTGGCTTCTACAAAGTTCCTCTCCATGGCTGCAGTGAACTGTAGTTCAGGTGTCCCCTGGGTCATGCAGGAAAGTTGAGAGCATCTCTTCTTCTGACAGTACCATCCCTGGGAAACTTTTCTTCGTCCCATGACTGACTTCAAGTTTGTAGAGCTATTCTAAAACTATAAGAGAATAGGCAGTATCATGGAAGGCAAGATGGACTAGAATTTGCATGTCATTTACATTTCTGTAAGCTATTAACATAGAAGTCAGAGATGAAGTGAACTTGCATTATCCACACAAAGTGTACAATTTTGTTTCTTACACAATTGAAAGTGAAGAATATCAACAAAGTTGTACTTATCTTTCAGTAGTGTGTGACTCCCATTTGGAAATGTCTGGCTCTATTTCATCTCAATCATGGAATACCTTTATAAACTAAAACTATCCTGTCTATTGACTAATACCTTCTAGCTATAGCATAAATCAACTATGCATACCCGGATTCTCCACCACATCTGTCACCGAGGGGGTTAGGGCACCATAGAATAAGGGGAAACTAACTCATATAGGCCCAGCCCAAGAGACAGGGGGTCAGCCTATAGATATTAGGCTTAAATTGACCTCTAAGTCGGATATGCATAGAGCTATAACTCGAAGGCAGGTTTCACAATTTATTGATTAAGTGATTTGAATTAACTAGGAATTATCAACAATAACCAAATATAACAAAGTCAAATAGAACAGGATACAAACTAGAGACGAGCTCGTTGCAAGCAACGATTAGGTTTTCCCTCGTAGCTGCGTCATACTTGTGACGCATTACAAAAAATTGATAGCTGACCATCGTACAATATTAGATGTGTTAACACTGAAAAACAAAGTATTATATTTCTGTGACCGTGTAGATTTTACGGTGATAGAGAATTCGTCTGGATCTGCATCGGTCGTGTGCAGTACGAACCGGGTGAGGGAATGTTGGCGTAAAGTGTATAAGGTAAAAGGTTGTGGCGCGCTGTGGGCCGTAAGCTAAAACGAAGGGTAGGTTTGCCGTATTCCCGAAGGTCCACCAGTATACAGTTCCAGAGAAATAAACAGGCAATTGATGCAGGATTCCACATTATTGGACGAGACTCAACGATGGCAACATTATAACAATTTAACAGACAGACATGTTACAAACAAGTCGGATATGGCCAGAAGTGGCCTCTGGACTCAAGACTCTGGGAGAGTCGGACGTGGCGGGGCTGGCCGCCGTATTCCAGACTGCGCATTGACAATTGTACATAACTATTAATAAGAATTTTAACAATGAGAATAAATTGCAATTAACAGGTAATGATATAAGTAAGCTGAGTGAAAGGTTCACAGATATAAAATAATTAAATAAACTCAATGAGTCTTTGATGTCCAAGAAATGAAAATCTGATAATTGCACAATGTTGTTTTAAGAGATTAACAGTCCTTGAGACATGACACTCTGTCTCTATAAAGTCTAATAAGTGTCAATCACTAAATAAACAAAAGTAACTATGTAAGAAATAAACTGTGAGAAAAAATTACGAAACAGATGTTGAATTTTACAAGTAAAGTAAAAAAAAAAATTATAATTGAACAGTGCATTTTGCACGATGATACTACATGTTTATAAGCAAATACAGATCTTAACACGTTGTCTCTAGTTTGATTCGCCGCATTTTATTCACAGAGTAGGACTGTGGTTATGCCCGGTACGATGGTAAAAAGACCACTGGCAAACGTTTTACACGCATTTTTATCGAACGCAAGCGCCAATGAATCTATCAGTATATATGCGGAGATCCTGGAAATTTTACAAGGGGTTTTGAAGAATAATTTTGTATTTCGAGGAGGGGGAACATGCGCGGATCAGAAAATTTTTCCGGGGTGGGGGTTGAAAAGTCAGACGGTTATTTGAGTTTGCCAAGGGATGTCCGAGGCATATTTGGTAAGTTTATAATGTACACGTAATTGAAAGAAATTTCGCTGGGGGGGGGGGGGGTCTGGAACCCTTCCCCTTCTATATCCGCGCACGGAGAAGACCGATGCCGGTAATTTTACTGTTATTTTAACCATTTTTATTTAATTATTCATGTTCATAATTATCAGAAAACCAATATTACCTTTCAAAGCAGTTAAAACTTAAAACTTAAGATACGAACCATTTAGTCTCGGTGAGTATTGCGTCCGCGTACGAAAATAATGGCAATTTTCAAGAAATTCGGATGGACGATCTGTGTCCTAGGTCGTCCATCCGATTCTTTTTCTGACTAAAAGCTACAGACCTGCAGTTAAAGATTTTCAAACTCTTATTGATTATGTCAATTTGTTTGTCTCAAAGAATCAATAAAGTTTTACCTTAAAAAAAAGAAAGAAATCGGGCACAATTTTCAATGTTAGCATTTTACAATTTTATGGTCTAATAAAATTTCAAGAAACAACTCTTCATTGCTTTATCCGAAATATTGCATGAAAAAAATTTACATCGCATTTTTTAAATTACAAAAGGATATTCAAAATGAACTTGGATTAACCGCTAACAAACAGGCATAAAGAGAGACTGAGAACCAATTCCTTCTCTTTTTTTTTTACATCAAAAGAAATTCAAAAATAAATCAAAATATATATTTTTTCTTTGTATGCGTTAATGAAAATGTAGATCAGCAAGGGGTTCGTTTTCGTGCAAGCACCTACATAACAGATTGTTACACGGGTCTACAACGATGACAAATATCGAAAAGGCAATATTGTGGGTAAAGGATGAATGTGTAGTTGGTTGTTTAAGTTTATTTTTGATACATGTAATAATATTTATCTGGATCGGTTATGTTTGTTAGTTTGTTTTGATTATTAAAGAGGGGAATAAAGAAATGAGTAATTTCCAAGCACGTAGCATCGTTTTTGAAAGTGGGGGGGGGGGGGGGCAAACTCATCCAACAAATCTTGACAAGCAAAAAAAGAAAAAAAATTGAATTTTCCAAAATTTTCAAAAATTCACTCATAATTTCATGATTTTCATACCATTTTTTTTACATGCTACCAAAATGGGGTTGGGGGGGGGGGCAACTCCATGATAATTCAATTTTTTAATGTAAATTTTATAAAAATAGTTGCTTCGAGAAAAAGTGGGGAGAGGACATCTTTATGTCATATAACATGTGAAACTGATTTCATTCCACCCACAAGCTGGAAATAATGAAATAATTTTAATGAAAACAATATAAATAGACGTCATAAATCCCATATCAAACGCCATATAACCACTTGATTCTGCGCGTCTTTTTAATGAATTTATAAACAACGGCAAATTCTAAAATGTATTTTTAAAGGTAATGTTAGCTGCAAGTCTGTAGACCTTGTATGAAAAATTTCGGATGGTAGTCAATTTTTCCGGGATACAGACAGAGCGGTACATATATGCAGCTAAGGTAACTAAGAATGATCCCAATAAAATACTTTGTTGAGTAATGCAAGCTTTTAAGAAAGCAATACTTACATTTGTTTAAAATATAACACCCAAATACTTCGTCTTACATTCGCTATTTGTAGAACAAGCAGAACCAGTATCAGTCTGACCGGCCTCATCATATACATTGTTGGAATTTTATTGTCCTAGCATTGCAATGCTCTGCATGTACACAATTTCTTTTAAAATTTAAACACTTAAAGTGTTCATCTATATGGCTACACATAACGTACACACGTGATTCAAAATAACCCAGACGGAAAACGGTAAAGAATTCAGTCATTGAGTCTACGTTTTATAGAACTTGTAAGAAAACACAATGCGGGTCTGAATGTTTGTTGATATGTCAATCTATCAATATACAGTTTGTTAATTATTTTCTATTGCTAAGGCTACAGCGTATTTGATGAACAATGAACAACATTTTTTCCATGCCACTTTTTTCCATGGAAGATAGCGAATACAAGTATAAAGCATTTATAAAATTTATTTAATTACCTCTTTAGAATTGTGTATGGAATAAATAATTTATAAGTTGCTGCTGAAGGTTGTTTGGTATTTTCGTTTGTAGATGCTTTGCAAGTAAAAAACCTGAAACGCAGGGCAAGTCATAATTAATATCCCTAATAACCGTAACTTAAAACTAGCGGCTTTGGATTCAAATATTATCGTATACGAATATTAAGTTCACTTTTTAAAATCATCTCCACGATGATAATTATATTATATCCATTGCAAATCAGTATTTTTTTTTTTTGCTTTAAAAGAATTGTTCTATCGGGAGCAATCCCGCGTTCGTTTAAATTGTCATGTCAGTAATACACATTGTGCTTTATATGACGGCCGTGTATACGTATTGTAGAAAAGTTGAGTTTAATTACCATGCATTGGAACCATTTTATTAACACATCTCCCAGTACTGAAACAGTTCAAAATGTCTCTGTTACAGTAACACAGTGGGGTGTTAATCGTGTACGTCCAGCTCTACAAGCACATGCACTGTCGTCTAGGCGACGGCCTGAATACAGCTAGCGACTCTCCTATCGATCGGTTACCTGAGTCTCGTAATGCATCTAAATATAGACAGGGGCACAGTTATGAAACAAACAACAAAAATAAGGTCAAAGAGGTTTATCTATATGAAATGAAAATGTACATTTGTATAAAAACATTTGGGAATTTTATGTGGAATTATTTTTGCGCGCTACATGTATCAGTTAGTGCATTACAAGAAGCCCTTTCATAACCTCATAAACGTGCGCACCCCCACAAAAATGGACCGAACTGACAACAATTGTTTCTGCAAATACTGACTATGATTTACGAAAACATTAAATTGAATACTATAGAAGGATTCAAAATTAATTTCTTTACAACTTTGCTTCAATAATGCATTAGAAATATTTATTCCATTTTAAGTTATTGACAAGAAACTTTGGACGCCTCTAACTCCCTAATTATAAGGGCCAGCCCCTTTTTTGGTATACCGAATGAAAGGTCTGGGTAAGACAAAGAACTTTTAAAATACATGTTATAACAAATTTTTATCAGGTAGAAAACTAACACGGAAAATACGCGAATTTTTTTGATTTTTTTTCTTACCTTTGTTTCAACATCTATACCACCCCTTTTATTTGCATTTAAATAATAAATAAAATATATCTCGCACAAATTCAATGTATTAGCTTCCAAACCAGCCCATCTTTGAGACTCTGCCAGTCATCGTTAAAGCTAAACCCCCTGGACAAAAGAAGTCGTTAAATTTTACTAAAAGGGGAATAACTCAAAACCGGATAGGAATTTTCCTCAACTAAAATATGCAACGACAACATCACGCGGCATGTTATCAGTCCTGAAAATTTCATAACAATCGGTGAACTAACGAGCGAAATATTAAGGATCAAAGTTGGCGTCTAGAAGAAAAAAAAAAATAATAAGAAATTTGAAAATTTTTCAGAATAATAGTAAGGTTTTCCGCTGAGAGCGGAAAACCTTAATAATAATTTCTTAAATTGCCAAATGAGTCAGGTTTAAAGTTAGCTCAATGTTGCTTAGTCTTACTGACAGACTGGTGGACAGTCAACTAAATAGTCAGTATGAAGACATAAGCAACATGAGGTAGTGGCCAAAAGTGTCTGACTCGTTTGAATAAATTCCTAACTGTATTTATAATCTAAAAGATAATCAATGAAAGTGAGGTACAGTACTCATGATAATAACTCAAAAGCTAGGACAACTCAGAACAATTATATTGACTAATTGGGGATAATTAGCAGAGCAGACTGACCCTCGCTAATTACTTGTCATCTGGCATGAGTCAACTCTCAAACACATGTTATACAAAATGACACACCATGACACATGTATTATTACTATCTATTTCTAGACAATGTAATGTCCACAATAATTGATGATTTCTTCAAAAACTTTACTTTTAATGCTTCATAAAAGTTAATTTCATGTATAAAGTTTACTACATGTATTACAAGCTTGGAAAATTGCAAGATCCACCAATATGCTTCCGATAAGTTGACATGCTTTCATTTTGTTTTCTTACTGTACTTCCGGTTTTGACTAAATCTAATAAGGCATTCATGAGACAATTCGTTTCTAATAACTTCTTTCATTAAAAATCAAATAAACTACAAAGTTATGCAGAATTTTCTTAATATTTTCTTTGATTTATTTAGCCCATTCTTCCTATAAAATAGAGGCATATTAAAAAAGACTTCGTCACTACTTTAATTCACTGCAGTACAAATCGTCAAATGGAACATCATGTACCATATGCTAAATGTAAAATGTCCCATTTGTTATAAATTTATTTACAAAAACATGAGGCATTCACTTATTCAA
The DNA here is from genome assembly GCA_020458035.1 of Magallana ariakensis. NCBI lineage: Eukaryota > Metazoa > Mollusca > Bivalvia > Ostreida > Ostreidae > Magallana > Magallana ariakensis. Next base: position 37,090,528 of record CM035812.1, read on the forward strand.
ACTGTAAAAACCCTCAATAATACAGCGATGTCACTTGTTAGGTGCATAGGTAAAGTACCCAAGCCACGTGCAGTGAGGCGTGACTAATCCCATCTGGCTAGCACAGTCGGTAAATTTCAAAGTGATTTGGGAAGTCAGAGTGTTTATACAAGCTTCTCATTGGGGGCTAGCTCGAGAAAAAGGTGTGAAACTCAATTGACAGGCATCATGCAGATCTTTCTATTATATTAAGCGGGGTCCACTATTTAAGCTACTATAATAACCGATGTAAAATACAATGATTTATTAAGAAATGGTTTTGTGTTTTGAAAAACTATTATATTAACCGAACTATAATATTAAACAGGTATTATACTAAGCAGGGTCCTCTGTACAGAGAGAACGACAACTCGCTTATTTTTCAGTGTGTACGATATAACGGACATCGAAATTGTAAGAAATAGCATTTGTTGTTTTCAATCAAAAGATCGGTATAAATTAATTTTGCTAATAAATAAATTAATAAGTACTTTCGAGGTTTGTAATATACTGAGATGTCATAATGCACATTTCCCGTACTTTTTGTCTGAACAGAATTTATTGACAGCCTTAACTATGCTGCGTATAAAATCAATATTCCGTAAATAATATGACTTCACATCCTCTTCACTATCGATGTTCAGAACTTGGAAGAAGCACTTGCAATGTAACGTTTGAAATTTATCACATAGGAAACGAAAAATATGGATTTGAAAATTAAAAAAAAAAAACACCAAAAATCAAGAATTAGAATTCACATATTTTTATTTCATTTTTGTTTGTGAACTAACGTATCTTATATTAACTCATTACGCTCACAGCTTTAGTACTCATATTGGAAACAACCAGTGTACGATGAACCGGAAGTCACTTTACACCCTGTGTGTTCAATACATGGACTGGTTCTGTTAAATTCAAATAAGTTTTCTTTTAAATCTTCATATTCCAATCATCCTTCATTTTTTTTGGAGCGTACATGAAAAAAAAAATAATAAACTCGATTCCGTAATTAATCGTTTTTATAGAATTGGCAGTTATCAATGCTAGATCGATTCTCCGTACACAGTGTGTTTTATTAAACACATTATCGGTAATCGTGGCTGTGTTTTGATTTGAATTTTATAAAAAGGTACTAAATGTAAAAACACTCAAGCTACCATCCTAATTAACTTACAGCGTGCAGTTTGATATACCACTAGTTTTGAAAGGTGTGAAAATTGCCGCGGGCAGAAATGTGTGAAGTAATGACACCAATTATGTTCAACTGACCGGGAAAATGGCTCCACTTCAAGATAAACCAGGTAAAATTAGGGCTTCGGCCTTTTCAAACACTTCGACATAAGCGGGGTATTCGAGATTACCGTATTCGAGATATCAGGAGTTTTTAAAACATGTATATAGAGAAAACGGCCGGGACCGCCGGAAGACTTCGACATAAGCGGGGTATTCGAGATAATATTCCATGTTCGAGATACCGATATTTACCTGTAATTTAAAATGGTGTAATAAAAGAAAATATATTACCATATTATGTGAACTCGAATATCAAATAAGTCTGATATTTACGAGACCATCTGCATTACCTTCCCAATAGCTTGGATAAAATCTGGTTCATATCTCCACTTTTTGCATGTCTTGAAGTAATTCTTTCTTAATCCCTTGTATAATGTTGTCAGTGAATCCATTACATCTGCAGGGGAATATTCCTCTCCATTTGTCTGAAAACGGCTCCATTTTGGAAAAAATACTTTGACAGATAATTTAAGGTCATTCTCCAACTTCTTCTCATAGTCATCTAATCCAATAAAGGCTTTCAATTTCTGGTAAAGTCCTTTCTCTGGGAATTGGTTCAAGACACCATCATACTGATTCCAGACATCTGCCATACAAAAAAAAATTCAGTCATAAAATTTCAAACTCCTAAAATTTGTTTATGATATCTAGTGCATCTTAATATGGACATTTTATATCACTAACAAATTTTCAATATTTACTTTTTTGTACAAAGGATATAGCATACATGTATCAGTCACTGACCCTATTAAATTTCAAAACCAAAATTTTTTTTTTTTAAATGGCCTCCAAAATGTCTATCCAAACTAGAACTGTCCTATTGGGACTAATACCCCCGCAAGGCTAATTTCAAATGGGACAAATAATTGAATTGTATAATAAAGGTTTGCGACACATAAATAAAAAAAAATTCTAGAATTTTTAAAAAACTCAATTACACATGTAGTTAACAAAGAAAAATTAAAATCAAAATTTTCAAAACTTCACTGTAAATACATATGTATAACTGTAATACATTTACAAATTTATGTATCTGGTGATATTTTTTTATTTCATTGTTTTAAAGAAAAACCAACAAAGTGACAATAACCCCTCCCTTTGCAGTAAATGAAAATAGCCAAGCAATGCTCTTCTGTTGATAACACTTTGAATATCTTTCTAATCAGAGTCTTGACAGATGCAATTAGTTGTTTCAAATTTTCCTCACTTTCTCCTATGGTACAATGCAACTCACTATCAGAAAATTGATCCCATAGGACTATGATTTTCTTTGATGAGCTTGTTAAATTGAATAAAATCCCAAAACATTATCATAATTAGCATACTATGTAAAAATATGAAAAAAAGAAAATTTAATATTACAAACAATTTTAAAATTGCCAAAACACTACAATCATATCAGTAATTTTGAATTTCATTTAAATTAATGCCCTATAGGGTCACTTCATCAATTTACTTGACTAATAAATTTAAACAGCTTCTAAAAATAGCTACGGTAACTTCTTTATTAATAATGATATTATTTATTTCATTATAATGATAGAAACTTTTGGTTTACATGAAGCAGTATTAAAATAACCCCAAAACCACCGCCCATTTTACAGATTATCAATTTTCCCTAAACCCATGCTCCATCTAAACCATGGCTCAGATAATGGCCCCCTTGGGACAACTGAATTCAGCAACACTTGTCTTTGATGTTCTTATTAGCTCCTAAGAATTTATCAATGACAAACAAAAATTTTGCATTGTCAGTTGATGGAATACTTATAAAAAATAAATTAAGTTAAGAAATAAAGACAAAAAACCTCCATCTGAATATATTAATATAAATATATTTTAGAGTGTTTACTATTAATTAATTAATAAAGTCTGTAAGGATTACCTCCCTTACTTTTCAACATCAGTGTATAATATATAGAATAAGGAAAATGAAAACTGTCATAAAATCATTAAATCTTGTCTGATCTTAAAAAAAATTGCAGGTGCACATCTTCAGATGGTGTTCAACATATGTACAAATTTTCAGACTGTTCCATGCAGTAGTAAAAAATTCTATAGGGGGGACAAAGTTGCGTCTACAGACAGACGGACAGACGGACAGACAGACAGACAGACAGACAGACGGACAGACGGACAGACAGACAGACGGACAGGGTGAAACCAATATACCCCCCTAAACTTCGTTTGCGGGGGTATAACTAAACAAAACAGTTTTTGTAGATAATTTAAGTGGCGCAAGCCTAATACATGTATACCAAAATAGGGAGTAGACTTTAATTAGCATAGCGAGGATATGCCTCTCATTTGTCACCAAAATTAGAATATTTTATTGTAATACAATTTTAATTAAATTATTCTATTTTCCTAAACTTTAAATATCAAACTAGAACAATATGTTTGATAATTATAGAAGGTAGTTCATGTAAGAAAAATGTAAGTATGATGTCAATTAACAACATCTACAGATTGAACATTTAATATAATTCAAATTTACATTAAATTTAATCGAAACAGTTAATTAATTTCTCAAGAAAATTCTTTTTTACCCGGCAATTCTTCCCTGTTTGACAAAACTCTTCGTAGTCCTTCTTCCCATTTAATTGAGTCATAGAAAAATTCGTTCACTGGGTGGTGTGCATCATTGTTGATAATTACACAGTACGAGTATAACAATCCCTGTCCATAGAGCAGCCGCCGTGGTATTACCAATTTGTATGTTACAACAATGTAATTATCAATTGTACTGAAAAAGGTATTACATTTAATTGACAAGTGAATTGAAAATTCAATATAAATCACCACAAATCAGTGAACTGTGTTGATTATATATTTATATCTAAATTATTATGAGTATTTTCCCCTATATCTTAAAAATTCTGATTGTATTCATACAGCTATGGATAAAACAAAAACATGATTAATACCAGCTGATTCAGAATTAATTTTTATGCATGAAGTCTTTCATTGTTAAAGTACAAAATCCTAGTCGCATAGCTTGGGAATTTCTGCTTGAATAAACAGTCAACAATCTGATTTTGAAATTACACAAAAATTACCACCAAAAATACACAGACATAATTTTTGAAGTGAGCCTTCACTTCTGGTCCAAGAACTATTTTCAGTAAATTTACTATGGGAATTAAATAGATTTGAATTCTCCACAGGGGGCTCGGATCCCCATTAACCTCCCCTCTAGATCCACCCATGAGGTACTTAGCATCATCAACGTTGTAAAGGGTTAACTCAGATAATTCAAACTAAATTCTTACCATACATATTCTGTAGGGTAAAAGGAATTCCATCCTTGAAGCTCGTGAGCATTAAACCTCATGCAAACCTTGCTGTTCTGAGGATTCACTAGGAATTTGGGGGAAGCAACAGCATGAAAATGTATCTCAATCATATTCCCACTCCTTGTCAATGGCCGTCTGTTTAAAAATACAGATCACAATTAAAGTAGTTTTTGGTGTTGTTTATAAGTTACATCAAATTTTAAAACGATAATTGTTGAAACATTACATTTGTTTTTACATTTGCTTTTTTTTCTTCAGATATTATTTAACTGACGTCATGACGTCAGGCATATCTAAGGTTTGAAAGTTCCCTTCTCCAAAATAGTGCGGACAATGGGACCAAGCAATCAGATTTTTCACAAAAAAAATTAACTGATGCACGTTTAATGTGTCAGCATTTACATTAATTCACAATTGATGAAAATGTTATATGGGATGTAATAACAACAGTGAGCAAAGAGTTTTCAAGTAAAAGGGCTGTTCACCATGCACCTGTGTAATACTGATTTAAAAATAGTTTAGCCATATTTGAACGGTGGAAAGGGGGGAGAGGGTCTCCGCAACAAGTTGTTACATATTGTTTATTATGGTACAATTTAAGTTATAATTGGTGTTGGATTATCATCATTACCAAAGAATCATCAGTTTTGACTAAAACAAATATATATTCATATAGCTGGAATGTTTACTAGAGAAACTATATCGCTGAAGCGGGATGTGACCAGATTTCCGATCAATTGGGCGAAACATAGGTAATCACAGATTACAAAGTTCACCGAGACGAGGCATCACCTTTATGAGGAATCACCTTTATGAGACCACCTTTATCATATTATATGAAAATCATAGTTAATAATGATCTTGGATATACATGGATACTGTTTTGACACAATATCGTATAACAATATCATATGTTAAAAAATTGTATAATAATCATATGTTCATTTCATACGGTATTATATGATACAATGTTTATCAATAAAATAATATAAAATATGATATTGCATCCTATGATACATACAATATATATCATATAATACAATAAAATACTGTAATAAATAATGATGACATATGATATTGTAACATACGATATGACATTGTATCGTGTTATACATTAATGTATTTGATCACATAATACAATATCTTTAATATATAATATATGATTCAATATAGTATTAAATGATACAATATCATATCACATAATACATCACAATATTGTAACATATGATATTATATAGTATTACTATTATAGTATGATATTGTATTGTATGATATTGTATCATATTTGATACATAATAGGATATTGTATCATATGATACAATATAATTAGATACAACATTGTATCATATCAATTGATACAATTTCATGTAATAAAGTACTATATTATATTTTATACAATATTATATTATACTATATTGTATTATATGATACAATATCACATTATACAATATCATATAATACATTTTCATGTGATATAATAATATAATATATAAACCAATATCATATTAAACAATTTCATATCATATGATATGATATATATTATACAATATCATATCATATGATACAATATGTTGCAATATCATATGAAACAATAGCATATTATAAAATAGTATATAATACAATATCATATTATACAATATTATATGATAATATACATTACTATACATAACAATATCATGATACAATATCATAGCATAACGTACAAAAAAAATTGATACAATATCATATTGTATCATATAACTTTTTACAATATAATATATAATATAATATTGTATCACATAAAACAATAGTGTATCGTATCATACAATACTATATCATAGGAATCATATTATATCATTTAACAACAAACACATCTATCAAGCAGGTTTGAGTGACGTAGGAGATCTTTGTTAGCATCCTTGATAATGGAGATCAGGCTCTGCATCAGAAGCTACCTCTGTGGTTCATTAATATTTTATTATAATATCAACTATGCAAGCTATTATCTATAAAATATATGACCTGTTCCAAAAAACCAAATCTCATCCAGCATGCAAAACCTATGGCTCAGATTCAGCATTCAAGCCTGCCAGTTGCATCAGTATCAGAATAAGTATCAGTATAAGACGCATCATCCATGCAAGTTTGAAGTTAGGACCAGTTATTACTAAGATATAATCATCAGAGGGCACCTGCTCCAAAAACTTTAACCAGCTCTAAAAACCTTAACCTCATCCAGCATCCGAAACCTATGGCTCAGATTCAGCATTCATGCCTGTCAGGTGCATCAGTATTATAAGACGCACCATCCATGCAAGTTTAGTAAAGTTAGGACCAGTGATCTAAGATATATTTTTTAGCATCCTTGATAATGAAGATCAGGCTCTGCATCTGAAGCTACCTCTGCGATTCATTTATATTATAGTTAAATCAACTATGCAAGTTTGAAATAGTACTAATATTTATTAAACATGTGACCTGTTCCAAAAAACTTAACCTAATCCAGCATCCGAAACCTATGGCTCATATCCAGCATTCAAGCCTGTCAGGTGCATCAGTATCATAAGACGCATCATCCATGCAAGTTTTATAAAGTTAGGACCAGTCATAACTAAGATATAATCATCAGAGGGCACCTGCTCCAAAAACTTTAACCAGCTCTTAAAACCTTAACCTCCTCCAGCATCCAAAACCTATGGCTCAGATTCAGCATTCATGCCTGTCAGGTGCATCAGTATTATAAGACGCACCATCCATACAAGTTTGGTGAAGTTAGGACCAGTAATAACTAAGATATAATCATCAAAGGGCACCTGCTCCAAAAACTTTAACCAGCTCTAAAAACCTTAACCTCATCCAGCATCCGAAACCTATGGCTCAGATTCAGCATTCTAGCCTGTCAGGTGCATCAGTATCATAAGACACACCATCTATGCAAGTTTAGTGAAGTTAGTAGTAACTTAGAAATGGCTATCAAAAACTTTAACCTGCTCATAAAACCTTAACCTCCTCCAGCATCTGAAATTCATGGCCCAGATTCAGCATCCAAGTCTCTCAAGTCCATTAGTAGGTCCAGATGCATCATCCATGCAAGTTTGGTGAAGATAGGACAAGTAATAAGTTAGATACAGGACCTGCAACAAAAACTTTAACCAGGTCCGGATGCCGACGCCGAGGGTATAGCATAAGCTTCCCCCGACTTCGTCTCGGTGAGCTAAAAATTAAAAAATAATTGATACAAACATTTTCTTCAGACCACTTAAAATTTGAGTTTTACGGTTACTGCCTTTATAATCCAAAGTTCCTGTAGGTGCTGGCAGGATAAAGAGCCCCTCATGATACATTTTCCTTTGAACAGAAGCACTAGTCTAAATTCCTGCCAGTAGATTCGAGGTTTTACATTAAAAGAAATCTGAATAGCAATTGAATAAATTTATTTTTAAGAGCCTCAGTCTGTATTTTCGCATTAAAACCAGAATTTTTTAAAATATTTAATCTCTCCTGTATAGCTGTCTGATGCTTGGTAAATATTGTCTGATATTTGTCTGATTGGTGAAATAGTGCAACAATATATTTATTTGCTTTATTTTCTATGTTTTTAACAATTTTACTATTTTCTCTCCAATAATTAAGCAAGAGGGGAACCTGTAACTTTTTAAACAAGTTTTGTGTTTATTTTGACTATTAATGATGTGTTATCAAAGAGAAAAATCCAAGGGTGTCCAATGCATGGTGAAATCACCCTATAATAACATTAAAGTTTACAAAAATAACTGAATTTAAAACTTTGACTCATTAGCTTCAAATTATATAACTTCTTTGTTTTTCTACAGATTTAAACATTTTTAATCATTTCTATAGGTGTAACAATATAGCAATACATCGATTGTATTGATCGCGATGGCCCACAATACATGTGTTGTATCGTCACATGTGTATTGTGATACACAGTATGAGTAATTTTCATTGACTTTCTAGAAAAATCACAGGGTATGCATAACATGAAGACATTAAGAAATTATGTTCTAATCAATTGAATTTTTTATTTCTACAGTTTGTTGATTGATTTTGTCAGAAGTTGACATATTTTCTTTATGCAATATTATTTCTTATAGAGTTAGGCAACACAGATATCAGGTTTTTTATAGTTGACAACTATATCGTGATACATGATGTATCGCATATATATATATCGTTATATGTATATTGTATCGTGATGTAGCTGATGATAATCAAGCCTAATCATTTCTATGTAAAATTCTATTCTTTATCAATGTGAATTTAACACACTCAAATTGTTTGGTCATGAAATACATGTATAACAATATACTTAAATTTGTTGCTTCAAAAATTTTCATAAATATGTACTGGCCATTTGGTTTTGAAAGAGGAGATGCCACTTTATTAGTATAAATGTCAAATTATCTTACCCAAGGATACTTTGTGCAAAACTTGTTTGAAATTAATTTGTAGAAAATGAATACATGAAACATAAATGTTAAAAAAAACAGGTACCAGATTAATATGATCAGAAAATCTCACATGGGGCTTTAAATTCAGTTTAATATGTGAGCTTCAGACAATCTGTTAAATAAGGGGGATCAGTGGTCAACAAATTAACCATCAGATCTACCACCTAAAATATTTAGTTGTGATTTAAATAGCTATAAACTATTTTTAGTGAAGGAAAAATTCTATATATTTTAGCTTTTAATGTTGGCTGTATTACTATATTTTTATTTAGAGCTCTTCTTCTAAAGGAGATCAATTAGATCTAAAAATGGCCACGAATATCCAGCCCAGTTAAGGAGATGTTGAAGTCTTTTACATATACAGAGCCTTAAATCTGTTTATTTACCCTTCAGGTGGGGCTGTGGCAGTTGTCTGGCTCTTTCCGTCAAAACTTGCTCCTCCTGTGTTGGGCTGTATACATAAAAGTTAAAATCAATTTTCAAAGTTCGATCAACTACTGTACAGTAAATCACTCATCCTCCATCCCATATGCCAACTTTTCCAATTTAGGATTATATTACCTTGATTGTACAATGTATGTTAAAAAATCATTTCTATTTTCCTTTTCAACTTGTATAGCTATCTTCTAAATTGCGTTTTATCATAGAATAATTAATTTAAAAGTTAAAATATGATATATCAACTGAAAATATCTTTATACACTTTGTTAATAAAAATAAATTTACTTTCATTTATACTGTTATAACAGAATGGCATAATAACACTAATGCATCAGGTCAATTTAAAGTCACAAATTAATCAAAAACAATTACTCTACAAAGTTTTTGTTAAGATTAGTCATTTTAGGTCTAAACCAGAAATTTTCAAAATGTAAACAAAAACATGATCCGAGCTTTATTTGCATAACAAAGAACAGTGGGCTCTGTACCTCGCTTATAACTCGACGACTAACACTCCAATTTTGGTTGACTTTTAGAAATGCCTTACTGAAGCATAGTACACATTAGAAACAGAAAAATAAAGTTTGACCAAAATCGTGACTATGCCCCTTTCACAGACTAAAATTGTATTGCAGCAACTTACTTTTTCATCTTTATCCTCATAATGAACAGGAATAACAATTTTTCCTGGTTGATTTTTTGCTGTAGGTTGACTGTTTTTCATTGATGATGGCTGGCCTGATCCATTGTTGTTTGTTCCATTATTTTCTTCAGGTTTTGTAGCCCCCATGTTGGCAGCATCCTTTTCTTTGGATGTCTGAGATCTCAACTTTCTGTTTTGTTCACTTTTCTTTTCCTTCTCATGTTCCTTTTTATCTTTAGAATCTTCTTCATCATTATTATCAGCATTTTGTGATACAGGAGTTTTATTTTCCATTGATTTCATTGGAAGCTGATTTTTCTTTTTCTGATATTCTAGTTTCCTTTTTTTTCTTCTGCGTTTTTTCTTTTTAACTCCATCTTTCTGTTCATTTTCAGTCATCTTCCCTTCATCACTCTCACTAGTAGTACCTTCTTCCTGTTCTTCATCATTTTCTCCCTGTTCTTCTTTATCTCCCTCTCCCTCTTGCTCATCCTGTCCCTGTCCATCCAACACTTCTCCCTCTTTGCTTTTATCTTCCACAACACTGTCCCCATCTTTTACTTCTGCTTTAAATTTCACTCCATCTTTTCCTTTTGTATCACCTCCTTTTGACGGATCCTCAGATAAATGCTGCTTTTTACTCCTATCTAAATTCTCTTTTTCTGGAGATTTTCTCTTTCTTTCATCCAATTTTATTGTGCCTTCATTTACTTCCCGCTCTTGTCCACTATTTTGACTCCAAGTAGGCTTGTACACTGTGTTCTCTGTGGAGAGCGTTCCACTATCTTGTGTTTCATCTTCTGCCACTTTATTTTGACTTGAAATGTCTTGGTTTTCATCTTCTTTTCCTTTAATTTGACCTGAGGTGTCTGGTGGCTTCTCCACCTCCTCAGTGGATGGACTTTTGCTGCTCCTTGTTCCACTTGGGGCATCACCAGTTTCATGTATGATATGTTGTGATACATCTACTCCTGAAGTACTAGATATAACATCACCTGTTCCAGTATAATCTTTAGGAATGTCCAATGCTTTAACATGAGATTTTGTCTGTTTTTCATTTTTCCCATTTCCATTCTCTCCTTCCTCTAGTAGAACAGGTTTCACTGATCCATCAGAAGGATGTTCTACAATCTCCATGGAATCCATCATTTCCTGAATCCCTGGATTTTCTCCATGTTGTTGTAACTCTGAATCCAGACTAGAAGAATCCAGTTCTGTGGTGATGTTAGCAAACTGACCATTGCAGAAATCTGAACTGTTCTCTAGATTTATTGCTTCTTCATAGCTGCGGCTCCTCTTCACGATTTCTCCCTCACTACAGCTAACTGACACAACTTCAAAGTCCATATCTTCAATTGTATGATCTTGTGTTTTGTCTGCTCGAGCACTTTGATTTTTATTTCCATTGTCCAAATCTTCTTTCAATTCACTTGATTTATTTAATACAGTCTTCTCCACAACAGCTGGGGCTGTGAAAAAATGAAGTAGTTTTTAATGGTACAGCAATAAGTACCTTTGAACAAGCTATAGAAAAAAGAGGCAAAGAAGTTTTGTGATAATCTACCCTCTGAAAAAGGGTTAGCCCTTTATCCTAAAATTTTCATTCCTCTCAGCATCAGAGTGCTTTGTACCAAGTTAATTGGTTAAATTTGGCTTAAAACAATTGGCATTAAAAAGTGTGAAAGTTTACATATGAACATACAAATAGACCATTGATTCAGGAAAGCTACTGTAAAAAGTCGGTTTTCTTAAACATTCCTGAATCAATGAAAAAATGTGGGGGGGGGGGGGTCAGGTCTTTAAAACTTTTAATTTACCTGTTGAAATGGTCTCCTGGGCTGGTCCAGTATTTGGAGGCTTCCAACACTCTGAACAGAATTTCATGTTTGGTGTTACTATGTTGTCACATGGTTCTCCATTGGGTTTCTTTCCATCACACATTGCAGCCCCTGGCAGGAAGGCTTGGGGAGATATTTTCCAGCCACACCCCATACAAAACCTGTTTGAGCTTTGTATTATTGTACCACATACTGGAGTTCTTCTGCCATCTTGAACTGTGTTGGGACAAGGAGCAGTCTGGATGTCCTGTGCTTCTGGTGCCAACACCTTCTTCCCACATTCTGGACAGAATTTTGCACTGCCTTGCAGTGTGGATCCACACTCACAAAGCATTATGGATGATTCCTCCTACAAAACAAACATAATTCATGTGTTATTGTAGATACTAGTGTTACAGCTAGTAAGTGTAAAAGAAACCATAGGATTTAACCTGTTTGTGTATAACAGTTAAATGTTGGATCCAAAGAAATGCAGTTCAATGTTAAAAATATTATAATGTCTTGTGCATTATTAAACTGCAATGCTAGAAATTATCTTTAATGTTAAGATGGCAAGTCTGAATAGTATTTAGGATAATGAACAATTTGTGAAACATTTAAATGGGGTTGTGGCAGGTTGGGTCAGGGATTTTTTTTTGGGGGGGGGGGGGGAGGGTGATAACCATTGGAGGCATTGTTCTAGTCATAATTTTCACTTTGGACATAATGCATACAGAAAATTGTGTTTAATATGCAAATAATCTACCAGTAAAAGAGTTCAAGTCATAAAAAAGTAAATTCCCTTAGCTTGCCACCAGTTGGAACAATGGATTTCACATTTTTGACCTCAGAATCTCAGGTGACCTTAACACAATTAATAGAGTATCAAATACTAATATCAGCGCTCATGATAAAGCCTTCCATTATTTTCTTTTCATGTTATCTTTTCAGCAGTACATCGGTCATCACTTTCATTTGCTTTCTGGTATAGTAAAATCATTTAGTACAAACACAGATAAAGCAAAATCTGAGATATAGCGAAGTTTTGTGGAGTCCCCAGAAAAACTCTTAACAAATCCTTCCAAAACTTTAGGGTTATAATGAATGAATTTTTTTTCCACATAAATTCTCCAATTTACAATCCGATCATTATAGGTTTCAAAGGAGTGGATTTTCATTATTTGCATTTTTTTGCCAAAATTAGCATAAATTGTAGTCTGGTGAAAGAAAACATACATTTAACAAATTTGCTATACTTATTATTACCAATTTGTTAGACAGGTAACTGCTAGAACATAGCTATAACTCATAAGTTTTACTGTTCCAGGATTGAAAAGAATTCAATATCTTTTAGCAGTAAAAATAACATTATTCTTATAATAAATCTGGAAATACATGTACCAGGTCTTCTAAATCAACTAGCAAATTTAATATATATAATATGTGAAGTTAAGTTGAATGACATGGGCATTTTGATGTACAGTGACATAGAAATATGATTTCTTTAGTCTGAGGTACAAATTAGACAGAAATCATTTTCTACTTGGTGTAATAATGAATTACATGTACTTGTCTGGAAATGTTGTGGAAAGGTTTTCTTTTGAATACCTGTTTGTGTCATGTGGTTCTTTTGAATTGGCTTCTAAGCAAGGCTAATATATACATGGTTAAAGAAATGCATAGGTGGAAAACACCAGCCTGCGTTTAGGATTACACATACAGCATTTAAGTTTTAGGAAATGTTTAATCAAAGTAGAATCATTTTAATTCAAATTTACAGTACGTCATACAATTAATACGTACCGGTACATGTATTTGCACATTTTTAAAATATATGCCAAATATTAAATAGCTGCAGCATATTGTTGTTAATTCCACAAAGTTTGTTGTTTTTTACTAGTATTTTAGTATTCAGCTTTCATTTGGAAAGTAATGAATGGACAATAAAAAAAAACATCAAGAGATGTTTGTGAAACACTTATGCCCCCTCATTTGAAGACATCTGTGAAGAAAATGAACGGAAACTGCAAAAAATTGGAATTTTTTTAAGCCAAGGGTCATAACTTTGTCAAAAATTGCTTGATTGTACCCAAAATCCAACTTGATCTAGATATTCTTATGATAAATCTGTATACCAAATTTCATTTCATTAGGTGAGATCTCTACAATGAAAATGAATGTAAACTGAAAATAATCGAAATTTTTCGAAGTCCAAGGTACACAAGTCTGTCAAAAATTGCTCAATCGTACCCAAAATCGATTTTGACCTAAATATTCATATGCTAAATCTGTATACCAAACTTCATTTCAATAGGAGCAACCTCTGCAAAGAAAACAAAGAGAAACTGATGATGGAAGGACTGACGAACAGACCAACTGACCGACAGAGGCAGCAACAATGTATAAATAGTGCCTGCTTGGGAGGGTACCCGTTGAAATTGACACCCCGAGAAAAGCATTGTCAACCGACGCGAAGCGGAGGTTGACAATGGTTTTCGAGGGGTGTCAATTTCAACGGGTACCCTCCCAAACAGGCACTATTTATTTTATTATACTGAATGTCTTAATTTTATAGCAAATTGTACTGCTTTTATATAGAAAAGACGTGAGTTCTACGGCGAACCGTACGCGCACAATTTACGCGCATGTAACAATTCGTTCTATCGGCCCGTTGCCATGTGTGTTGCTAACGCTGAGAGTATGAGAACGGATTGTCAACTGCGCCTAAACCAATCAGATGTCAGTATTTAACATGAAAGTATAATAAAGCAATTTGCCCTCCCTTCTTGGAAGGGAGCATAAAAAACCTGAGATTTAGGAAGGCCATAAAGTCATGATTAAGAATGCATGATTAAAGTATGTTGCCTAGAGCCATTTAGGATTTCTAACAGCTTTGTGGATGTCCTTCTACTTCCTCCGTTCCTCTACATGATGGTTATCTATTATTATAAGCTTTGATATAGAGAATAATACTTAATTTTTTATTCTCTCTAAATAAATGTTCAATCTAGTTTATTTCTTCAAGGATCATTTAATGACTTCGAATTTTGCACATTTTCATTCTTACTTACACTTTTTAAAATAAAGGGATTTATTTTCAATATTTATTTTTCAGTTCTATTATCATGATTATATTGAAATGCCCTCTCAAACGATAAATAGCGTAAAACATTTACACCATTAATAGCTTCAATAATTTAAGTTGTCACTTTATTTAATTTTATTCAAACTAATCTACTTCCTCATCCTAAGCTTGCTTTCATATTCATTTCACAATTATTTATAGTCTTTATCTTCTTTTTCAGAATTCCAAAATTTAAAAATAAATGTTGTATATTTATCTATGATGAAATCTGAATGGAAATTATTAACCCTTCCTGACTCACAGGGTCATAGTCTGAAAAAACTTACATTCTACATCATATCAAACAAGTTTGATGTCAAATTCTAAATTACTAAGATGTATTCTAAGATACATGTACCTAAAAAAAACAATGGTTTTTTTTTTTTTTTTTTTGGGGGGGGGGGGTTTATACCCATCCCAATTACATGTAACATATTATCCTAACAATCATGTTACCTCAAGATTGTGATACCAATGTCATTGCTTGAGATATTGTGACATCATGTACTGTACATGCAAGTTAATTAATGTAGTGTCTATATAAAGGCTTATATTTACATTCTACTGTGTTTTTCCATTAAATTCTGTGATCTTCAAATGCCTCTAAATGCAACAAGTAGTCAAAGGTTAAAAAATGACGAGTTTTATTATGACGTCACAAACGTTGAACGCTGTAAACTGCAACGTCACAAGCGAAAATCAAAGTTCACGCTTGTGGCTGTTACTGTGGCTCTTCCATTAATGTTAACTTACCCTTAGGATAAGATAGGAATTTTAAGGTATGAATCACATTTGCAGACAAGGCAAGAAGTTTAAGAATGTAAATATAAGCATTAAATCATGATTTTTTGAAGTATACAGTCTCATAACTGCCGCGATGTGTGCATACAAATTTTCATAACGCGCTAACGCGCGTTACTCAATTTGTATGCACACATCGCGGCAGTTATGAGACTGTATACTTAAAAAAATCATGATTCAAATGAATGCTATAATAAGTACTGTTACACTCCTACTAGCACTAGCTAGAGGGTTAATTTAACCCTTTAGCACAATTCAAAACGGTCAAGCCCATTTTGACATTAATTTCAATGTAACCATTTATTGTTACATAGAAAGAAATGTCAAAAATGGGCTTCGTCCCTGTGGCACAGTCTGTAGATCGAGTGCACATGTTGATCTTTAAAACTGAAGGGTCTTGGGTTAGAGCCTAGCTATTGGTCATTCCTCCTATTCTGTTACATTAAATTAACTGTTACTGATTCAAAGCAAGGAGTCGGTTTCCAAAATAGAGGACATGCAAAATAAAAATTTTGTCAGAAACGTCTTTTAAGAAGTTTTGAGCTAAATTGGATTCTATGAACCACAAGATATTAACTACAATTTTGTAATTAAGTAAAAAAACAAAAAGAACAAACTTTAAGGAATACAAAAAGCCTAGCTATGTGACGAAGTGTTTAAATATCTAACCCATGTTATATATTTGATCTAGTCTGTTAAGCAAATAAAAACAAAGAAATAAAAAAAATCCAATATACCTGCATAACACTATGGTGTCATAACTAATTCTGCAACAAACATTTAGGGAATCCAGAACAGAAATATGACTATAAAAATCCTTCTTTCGTTTTAGTAATAATGGACCAACTTTCTTTTCCACCTTACTTTTTAGAAATGTAGATATCATATCTAATCAAGTGGGTCAATATTAGAATTCCGATAATTTAAACAGAAACTAATATTAACAACATGCAATGACTAAAGACGTATAAATTAGTATAAATAAGAACTTCACAAATAATGAACACTAAAAGTCAATAATGTCAGCCTCAGGTTTAGTTTACGTTTTATCGTTTGCAATCAGACATAGCTATATATAAATCTATCCCTAAATTTATAATAGCAAATTGGCGTGTTAAAGCTACAGAAAAGAATTTGACCACTTCTTGCATAACAAGATAAACTTCAATACTTACCGTTTCAGTACATGTCTGTCTCAATTCGTGACAAAGTAATTACGATACGATATTTTCATCGAACTTTTTATTACTTTCACTTTGATTTCGGCACATTCGCGGGTAGAGTCGGAAAGCCTCGGGCGTTTTCCACAAACTTTGCAGGAAAGGCCCGAGACGGCGGGATTTACAAGTGTAATGTCGAGACCGGGACGGTCAACCATTTTATTTCCGTGTGGATAAAAAAAAATCATAAAATGTCTAGAAAAATTTTTATAATGTATTATCAACAATATGGTATTATAAGATCTAATTGGGTTACTGTGATATGTTTCTATCAACTGATATAAAGTTGAATGTCCAGGCAAAAAACCAGCTTGATATTTATAAAATAAATTGTTTTGTACTGAGACATGTTTGAATATAATTCTTTCCATAATTTTGCTAGTGATACATGCAGGTCTGTAGTTTGTTGCTACAGAAGGGTCGTTCTTTTTAAACAGTGGTAATACATGAGCAATTTTCCAATTATTTGGATACACATTGAGACTTTTAGTATTAATGTTTTAAGAATATTGATGACGGTAAATCATGTTGCATTGTCTTTTATCATTGTAATCTCTCAGAAGCTTTTGATAGAGTATGCCATGACGGTCTTCTTTTTAAATTACGATCTTATGCATGGTATTTGTGGCAATCGTTTTTACTGATGATTACGGACCCGGTTTAACGATAGAATTCGTCCCATATATACTCGCTTCGTAGCAAATAAAAAAAATTATTTCGCGCTGTATCTCGCTTAAATTTTCATATAATTGGTCTCAAATACCTACAATGTTGCTCTTTTATAATCCCATTTTACCACATTAACTATTTTTGCAACGAAATCACTGAAACGTTTAATGTAGTCCTATACTCGGCACTAAATGGACTCAATCATTAAAAGCGTAGCTTTAAATTATAGCAATACTTATACATAAGAAAATAAATATGTTTACATGCTAGACTTTTTGTTATCACCTCTCATACAGGTGTACCCCCTTGCAAAAGTTATTGACAATGATGAAATTTAAATTTAGAGACAGAAGCTATTTCAAATCTAACCAATCGTCAATTAATAAAATGTTTAAATGATATCGAACATTGTTGACAGATCTAAGCAGAAAACTGTAGCAAAATATGATTTTTAGGGAATTTTTCTTCAGGGTCTACTTGGTTTAGAGCTTATAGCGTGAAAAGTAATCCGTCAACATATAATTTATTTTACCAAATATTTTTTCTAAGATGTCATTCTATAGAATAAACACCAAGAATTTAGGTTTGAGTCCATAAAATAGTAAAACAAAAAACCACCAAATACGATAGGTGCATTGCATTTCTTTGTATTTCATTTTGATACATCAGGCCCATAAAGCGTACTTACTTACAACATTTTCGAAAAATATTTATGATATATGGTTTTAATAAATGTTTATTACTCTATTTTATATGTCCAGTTCTGATTTCCCCAAAATTGGTAATTATTTTTAGGAAAAACGGAGGTCTGGCAAATTTCATAATTGTCAATAATTTTTGGAAGAGGGTACTCCCGTATGAGAAGTGATAACAAAAAATAGCATGTAAACATATATACATGTATTTTCTTTTATGTTTTGCTATATAGTCTGTCCCAAGTTATTGCTTCCATCACTTTTTGATGATTTTTAATAAAAATACACATACCTGTGAAAGAAGTACAGTTAAAATCAATTAAATGGAAAATATCCAAAATATCTTCATTGACAAATTATCCTTTTTTCGCTCATAAAAGTTTATAGGAACGAAAACAATTTTCCTACGGAGGTTTATAATGGGGAATGTTTACATCTTTTTTCATTTCGGAAGTACTCGGGACACCTCGCGTAATTTTTCAACTTTATCATCCGGGCTTATTAATGGCTGATGCAATGCAAAATCCTCGTAGACTTTCTATTTTGGGATGTGTATTGAAACCTGAAGCGGTAGAGGGGGCGTTTCAAAACAGATAATCTTGACATTTTTCATATTAGTGGATGAACGCAGTTTGAGCACAAAGGTATTTATTATTATCGAAATATCAAGCGAAAAGTGGTGGAAGCAAAAACTCGGGACATAGTACTATCATTTAAAACTGAACTTTTAATGATTGAGCCCATTTAGTGCCGTGTGAAAAGTTTTGTAATTCAATGTTTGGTCACTGTTCATAACTGGGATATACAGACCGGGATGATAGTTACTAATCTACTTTATGAACTTGTCGATTATAGCATGTTATAGTCGTGTATTTCATAAATACTCATTCGCTATTAGTATTATGGGTATCATGATACTCACTAGCTAGACTTATTTGTTTTCCCTCGGACTGAAATGTCACACTTTCATTGGTTTAAACATGGCACGTGATTGCCTCATATACACTTGTGTATCTCTATGTAGGTTCGCCTCGCCGTCTATTCTATGACATTGATCAACCCAATATATCGCCTCGCCGTCTATGAGATTGATCAACCCAATATATTTTAGTAGTGAGTCAGTAACTAACCTAATAAGTAATAATGGAGCCCTCTTTTCTTGCAGAGTGCGGCTTGTGGGCTAACCACTAGCTAAAAAACCTTGCTTTTAATAACAAACGGGACTTGGATGAAGACAATTAATTGAATATTTAAAAATAAGACAACATTTATATTCTAATGAACAAATGAAATGAATGGAAAAGAGGGTCGATGTCTATTTCTCGAATGCATTGTAAATTACCGTGGAATCATTAAAATTCGTTGGGTCCATTTTCGTAGATGACTTAAATTTTACAGGTTCGTGGGGGACGTAATTTCGTGTATTCTCTAATACCTACGAAAGGAAATCTGACTTTATAACCCTAATTTATTAATTCGTGGAGGGTGTTTATTCGTGCATAAGAGGAACCCACGAATTCCACGAAAATTGAGCCACCAGGAAATTGTATGATTCCACAGTATATCTCTGACTGCATATATACCGGTATATAGTATTCAAGATCAAAATACCAATGCACGAACGATTGCGCAGAAAACAACAAAATATTCATTTGCATTATAAATAAAAGTCATATAGTCAGTATGAGCGATGAGTTTAAATAAATCAGAAATATTCTGGTAATTTGAAATCAGAATTGCAGTGGTAATTTGGCCCTCAAAATAAAAAAAATCACTTGGCCAATATGAATACAGGAAATTCAGAATTAGTTTTTTTTCTTGTCATTGAAATAGTAAATTAGAGCCGTTTTAACAAAAGATCGGACTTATATAATGTTACATACTGTATACATGTACATGTAATTACACGCATGCGCGGATCCCGAGCCAGCCCCCCCCCCCTCCGGAAAATAAAAAAAATATTTAATTTACATACAAGTAAAATTATCGCAAATATGCCTCGGACCCCCCCCCCCCGGAAAACACAATTACCCTTCGGACCCCCCTGGAAAATTTTTCTGGATCCGCGCATGATCACACGTATTGTATCAATTGTATAACAGTATTTATTTTGTTCTAGTGTCATTAAACATAATTATTGCATATTACATGTCTCAATGTATATCATGCAGTGGCATAGCTACATTGAAACAATGTAATCACGTGCTTATAAATTCTTTTTCAGAATCTCAGATTTTTTAAAAAACATTTTTTTTAAATTGAATATCCCAACAAACTTTTGCGTTTCTGTCAAACTTTTCCCGAAGCATCCCGAACTACATGTAGTAATGTACTTTTCGAAATATTGACTTGGTTGCAGGTTCAAAATTTGATATCCATATAGTACAAATTAAAAAATATTCATTTCTTCAAATAATCAGTGCATCAATCAGTATCAAAATGAAAAGAAGCGGCACTAGTACTGCCTTCTTTTATAGAACACAGTTTTGGTAAGCATCTATCCTCTAATTTCGAAGGAAGCAAACGACCTCCAAAACTGAAGGTTGCTTTGACTTAGTAAAGGGGAAAGTAAATTACCACAGTACAATATTCTATGAATTTCATAACATGCAATATATACGAGTTTGCATAATATGATAACCGTAAATTACAACTTTTACTCCCTTATAAGACAAATAAACCAGGTATAAAATTGCCAAAAGCAATTTTTGTAAAGTTTGAAAATTCAAAATGCAAGTAAACGTGTTATTGTTTTAATTGGGGTTTTTTCATGAATGAATCTATATTAATTTATTATATCCTTGGATGTGGCATTGATTAATAAACTTAAATGTTGAATGAAGTACAAATTCATACGCAACTGTCATGTTGTATAAAGTTTTAATTTACTAGGTGGGTGTATAAATACAAAATTTACAGTAGTCATTTTGTTAGTTTTATATATACACACAACCAGTTTCAAAATTTACAACATGACATAATTCACCTATTCTCCGTTAATCCGTCCAATTCAAAGAAAAAAATTCTAAAATTTAACTATGGTCAAAATAAAGTCAAACATGTTCTAATATTTAGTTTAAATATCCAGTCCATCATTTTTGACAAAATTACGACTCATTACGAAATTACGATGTAAGCTACGTGAAAACTATTTTACAAGGGAAATTATAAATTTCTAATGAAAATATTAATTGTTTAAGTCAATTTTTTTATTCGCTTTTGCTCATCGATGTGTGCTGAAAAGGTTTTGTAACGTTGTCTTTTAAATGAAGTTTATGCATTACACTGAATCCTTGATCTTTCTCGTTTGACTTGCGTGAGTCAATTTTAACATACTTGACTGTTAAATATACTAATGTAAAAGTATATAGCAATGAAGATTCGACCTAGCGGATGTTCATAGTTTATTGTAAAATGTACTCCCGACTACCATTCTAGAAATTATCTTGCCTTTCCTTTGAGTCATAGCTTTTATGTAAGGATTTCTTTGAATGTAACGTAGCTTACAAAATAATAAACTTGAGAGCACAGTAGATTATATGCATCTATATAATATAAAATTATATTGTATATTTAGTTCAATTATATATTTTGGTTCAACAATACATGTACATGTAATACTATTTAGGCAGACTAGAATGATAACTTTAATTGTGTACAACAGCTAAAAAGGTCATGCATGTATATATTTGACGGGCATATACTACAAAATACAGATTTTTTTTTATTTGAGCAATGTAATGACATTAATACCGTTATACATGGGTTTTTCTAATCTAATATGAGCTACGAGCAATATCAAAATGAATGTTATCTAAATACGTATTACATTTACATTCACTATTACGTCAAAAAGTTCCGCTAAAGATAAACTGAGATATTTGATAGACACGTGAAAGAAACGATTCCTTACTTCGATCCTTATTTGCTTCTAACTTAACTATCAAACCTTTTCAAATAAAAACAATATGCATAATATGTTGTTTAAAAATAAATGTTTTATTATAATTATATCTATCAAATACCGTAACCTTATCACTATAGAAGAATGTTATAAATCATTACGGTAATAATATTTTTCATGTAATTATAACCAATGATTTAAATAATTTCAATTTAATTGAATTTAGTTAAATTCGTAGATAGTTTTTGGAAAGTATTTATTTTAATTTTTGTTTTGTTTCAATTTCGTTGCAAAAGTATTATTAAAAAGGCAGGTCATATGATGTTTTTTCGCACTGCCTATAGCTAGTAGAAAATGATCCATTTATTTGGTATGCAAGAACAGTCACTGTCACTCACTAATTAATTTATCTTCGTATATAATCAATGTCAAAACCATTGTCTTTACTCAAAATTTCTACAGAAGTTTAATATTTACTTTTTAGTAGCAGTTTTTATTCACCACAATAATTTATTCTGCATAAGAGAGTGACATCATTCAACCATGCGTTTTGAATGACGTCATTCGTCACCATGCAGGAACTTCTTTACGGTCATTAACATCCAATCCGGTAACAGAAATTTAAGAAATTCCGGTATTTCAATAAGTATTATGAAATACTTATTTGAAATAGTACTACTGTTGAATTATTGATGATATACCAGTAAGAATCTAAATAGCCGTAACGTAGATTACAGAACGTAGCTTACAGACAACGAGAAAAAAAATTGAATAGCTCAACTACGCATTACCAAAATAACAATCTGTAACATCAAATTTTCTTCTTGATCTATTCTTTAGTAATTACTATTACCAATAAACAAAATGAACCTCTTGAAATTTTATAGCAAGCGGAACGTAAATTACATCCTTAAAAAAACTATTACACTTGGTGTATCTACAAAGGCAGTTGTTTTCTCTTGTTACGTGTTACCAATTTTAATCTTTATCAGATGAAGAAATTGGTGGTTCAAGACTATTTTAAATGTAAATCTATGAGTTTATTGTAAACATTTCGTCTTTTGGTTGGTAATAAAGAGGGCAGTAACGTAGCTTACTTAATTTTGGCGACATTTTTCAAAAGTTTGTAACTTATCTATCAATCATTTGAATGTTGCGAGATTTTTAGAACCATGAGAGTAAATTATATAAAATGATATAAAACGTAAATAATTGATATAATATTTCCCTTTTTAAAACAAATCCAACCCTTTAAGTCAACATGTCACTGAGCGACACGTTGATTTTGGCCGATTTTAGTCATATTCTTTGCTGTAATTTCAAAAAGATATATTTGTCAGCCATTATCTTTTGTGTATTTCATTACATGTTGATATTTATTTTTGAAAATGAATGCAACTGAAAATTTTTCTCTCTGAAAAACAAGAAATAGGCTTTCGACAAAGAAAATATGATTTGGACGAGTTAATGGAGAATAGGTGTATTATGCCGATGCGTACATTTGTTAAATATTAGAACATACATATATAGCACAATAAACAAAATATATTTTTGTTGTACAAGAGTAGTAATATATGATGCCCAATGACACCCGGTAGGTGGTCACACCCGGTGCGGTGTGGTTAATTTGTGGTTGTGTGGTTATGTGGTTAATTTGTGGTTGAGTGGTTATTTGTGGGTATATGTGGTTATTTTGTGTGGTTGTTTCATGCATGTGTGGTTGTTATTTTGCATGGGTTTAATGTTTTTGGTTATGTGTTTATATTAGACACTTAATATAAAATACCACATCATAAAATATCAGTATGATCATGGTGATATAGGTGGATAGATGACGAATATATAACAAATATAATTAATTCCTATATTTTACATCTTAAGCTTATGTCTTTTTATTATCATAAGCATTGTCTTATGTTTTATTGCATGCATAATGATGGCAATTAGTGCATTAATCACTCTTACATTACCACATCATAAATATGTCAGAACGATTAAGGTAGGACAAGCAGCGTGAATTTATGGATGTTAATAAGTTGGAAGAATGGGCAATTTTAAATGGTTTGCAAAATGATACTGTGGTACAGAGAAGAATGAATGTTTTACAGAAAAAATTTATTTGTATGGTTTGTTCTAAAAAGTATGCCTACAAACATACATTAAAAAGACATGTTCAAATTGAACATTCGAACAATTTTCGTTTTGATTGTAAAACCTGTCAGAAAACATTCAACAGGAAGGATGTATTGTTGAGGCATTCCAAGAATTGTCAGAAGAAGGTAAGAGATATTTAATATTATTTTTTTTTATTATTATTTTGTTAATTCTTTTCCTTACACATGTATTTTTTTTCTCATTCATATTTATCTGTTTATAGAAAGATAACAAAAGTTCAACAGAAAAAAATGTTAGAACAACCAATTCCATTGCTTCTGCAGTTGAATCTGAGGTAAGAAACAAAAATATGTAATTGAAATTATTTTTTTTTCTTGTTTACTTTTTTTTCTTTTTTAATTGTGTAGTTTTTAACTATTCATTTGATTGTAGCCTTTACCTACCAGAACCCAAGAGTGTAATATTCCTACATCAACCATAGATACGACGGAAGTGAGGACAGCCTCAAATACACCTGCTGCTTCAGAAAATGTAACAGAAGAAATGGATATCTCTACTTTTTCTGGATTAGAAGTAGGAAACACACCTACATCCGTTGTTGAGATGGAAACAAGGGATATCCTTCCTGATGTAAGGGATGGAGAGAAAAATACCACCTCTGTAGAACCGAATGAAACATCAAAAAAGGTTCGATGTAGATTATGTAATTCTTATTTTGATAACAGGAAAGAACTTATCCATCATAGATTAATGGTGCATTTATCTGGAAAAGGAGATTATCCTTGGGAGGAAAATGATGCACCCTGGATCAAAGATGGGAATGTTGATCATGAATTAAAAGAGTTTTATAATTTATATAATCCTTTAATTAGGGAATACACAGAGCAAAAAACTTTAAATGCGGTATATAATTATCCCCTTTCACCTTCTTTTACACTTGATGATATAATGGTATTTGCAAATAAGATTTACAATTTACAACAAAAAGCATTTCGCCTTAATCTAGTGTTTGGGTACATTTTATTTAATCAAGAACTAAATGAATATCGTTATTTTAAACCTTATCAAAACAGTGAAATATTTGATTTTCCTTTATACATATCGAAACGTAAAGATCTCCAAAATTTTGAGAGGAAATTACAAGAAATAGATATCTGTAGTTACGTATTGAAAGATCGTCCTAACACAAAATGGAGAGTAGTTTTAGTTACAAATGTTACATTTTTTGTTTATTTTTTAAAGCATATTTTAGGTGCACCAACCTGTTTACCAGAGTATATTACAATGGAAAAAAATGCAATTATTAGCCTTCATAAAAATCCCAAAGATTCAAAACTTTACAAGGATAATTTATGTTTATTTAGATGTTTGGAATATCATAAATTAAACTCTTTTCGTGATGCATTTGAAACACGTGTAAAGAAATGTTTTGAAACTTGGTGTGAGTTTATGTTTGAAAAAGAAATATATGATGTTCGATATATAAATGCTACATCATTTCAAGGTGTAGCTTTAGAGCATATTCCGCTTGTTGAAGAATGTTTTAAGGTTAATATAGATATTTTTGAATTAGATCAAGAAGCAAACACTCATATAGTTTACAAGTCTCCATCCATCTATGATGATCAGATGTACTTAAATATGTATGAGAATCATTTATCATACATAACAGATATGAAACGGTATGCAAATAAGTATGTATGTTCACTTTGTCAAAAACATTTTACTACTTGCAAAAAACTCCACCGACATGAAAAGGGGTGCTCAAATAAAACACTTCATATATTTCCTGGGGGATTTAATGAAATAAAAAACACAATTTTTGAAACATTAAGAGAAATTGATATTATTATTCAAGAAGATGATGAATATTTTCCATGGTTCATTGTTTTTGATTTTGAAGCTATTTTAGAAAAAAGCAGTGCTTGTAAATTAACTTCTAAATTAGAACTTGAAAGAATTCATAAACCCATTTCAGTAAGCATATGTAGCAATGTTCCTGACTTTGAAATGCCGTATTTCATATTAAATGAAGATGTAGAAACATTATTAAGGGAAATGATAACCTATATGGATTCAATTTCACTAAAAGTTTTTCAGTTAGCACAAGAAAAATGGTCTATTGTTTTTGAAAAATTGCATAGGCTTTTAGAATTTTGGAAACCAATTGGTAAAAATCAAAGCAGAAATAATGATGTTAATGAAACAAGTGAAAGATATGCACTGGAGTGTCAAGATTTCGAACCTCCATCAAAACGATTTCTTAAAAAAATTCAGAAAAAAAATGTTTATGAAGATTTTCAAAAACGTCTTGCAGAAGGTGATTGGAAAATTGATTATAACGATCATTCTACTGACTCTGATGGAACTGAAAGCGAGACCGAGTCTTTGAATGAATATGATTTGGAAAGTGAAGATATTGTTAATGAAAACAACAGAATTCGAAATATGATGTATAACTATGTTCAGAAATTATTAACAAATTTTACAAATTATTGTATGCAAACTCCTGTTTTAGGATTCAATTCAAGTAAATATGATATAAATCTTGTAAAAAATAAACTTACTAAAGTTTTAGGTATGCATGAAAAAAAAAATTCTTATGCTATAAAACGAAATAATTCATACACTTGTATTGCAACTTCCAGATTTCGATTTTTAGATATGAGTCAATTTATTGCTCCTGGAACATCATACGCTAAATTTTTAAAAGCGTATGGTGTTGAAGAAGAAAAGGGTTTTTTTCCTTATGAATGGTTTGGCAGCATTGAAAAACTTAATTATCCAAAACTACCAGAGATTGGAAACGCTTGGTTTTCAACACTTAAACAGAAAAGTATTTTAGATGATGGAAAACATTCTATCGAAGAAAATTATTTATTTTTAGAAGAAATTTGGAATCGATTTAGTATGAAATCATTTAAAGACTTTCTGCAATGGTATAACAATTTAGATGTAAAACCATTTGTACAAGGAATTATAAATTACTGTAAGTTATACTGGGAAAAAAAGATTGATATTTTCAAAATTGCAGTTTCAATTCCAGGAATCGCAAGGTTGAATTTGTTCAATACTTCTCAAAAATGTGGTGCTATATTCCCACTATTTGACTTTTCAACTAAAGATATTTATCGTTCTATTCAAGACAACATAGTAGGGGGTCCTTCTATTATATTTACAAGATACCATAAAAGTGGTGAAACTTTCATCCGTAACAATATTGATAAACCATGTGGTCGAATTGTAGGATATGATGCAAATGCACTTTATCTGTATTGCATTGGTCAACCTATGCCTGTAGGATATTTTGTCATTAGACGTGAAAGCAATAAATTTAAGGCAGAAAAGAAAACCAAATATTATAATATGTACATTTGGATGAATTGGTTAATCGAAACACACGGATATAAAATTTTACATAAATTAAATAATAACCGTGAAAAACGGATCGGACCGTTTCCAGTTGATGGATATGACCCTTTTACAAAAACAGTGTATCAGTATAATGGGTGTTACTATCACGGGCATTGTTGTCATTTAAATCGATCAATGAATAGTAATGAACGACTGAAACGATTTAATAAAACAAAAGATTGTGAGAAATACCTAGTTGATTCTGGATATAAAGTACAATCAATTTGGGAATGTGAATTTTTACAACTTTTATCTAAAAACAAATCTCTTCAACATTTATTAAATAAGAGTACACCAAACTTTTATAAGAAATGTAAAGGCGGAGCTACTATGAATCAGATACTTAAATCAGTAAAAAAAGATGAACTTTTCGGAATAATTGAATGTGACATTGAAGTGCCGTCAAAGTGGAATGACAATGATAAACCAAATACAAGTTTATCTCCTGAAGATTATTTTAGTGAAATGGCTCCTCTATTTTGCACGACTGAAGTAGCATTTTCAGAGATAGGTGAACATATGCAGACGCATGCAAAAGAAATAGGACTTTCTGAAAATCCAAGAACACTTTTGATAGGAGGGAATAGGGCAAACAAAATAATGCTTGCTACACCACTTTTAAAGTGGTATTTAGAAAAGGGTTTAGTAGTAACTAGAATTTATACTGTTATCGAATCTGCATTTATGAAATGTTTTTCGGAATTTACTAAAAATATATCTGATGCAAGAAGAAAAGGAGATCGTGATCCGACTTTAAGTGTTATATCTGATACAGTTAAAGTTGAAGGAAACTCTGCATATGGAAGTTTGCTTTTGAATAAAGATAAGTTTACAAATATTTCTTTTGTTGAAGGTGTGGATAATGCATCAAAGAAAGTTAATGAACCCTTATTTATGAAATTAACGGAATTAGATAACACAAATAATTTCTTCGAAATTGAAATGGCAAAGAAAAAGATCATACATAACATGCCGATTCAGCTAGGATTTTTTGTTTTACAGTATGCAAAATTACGTATGCTAGAGTTTTATTATGATTTTTTAGATCAGTTTGTGGATAGAACAGATTTTGAGTTTATGGAAATGGATACTGATAGTGCGTACTTTGCAATTTCCGAATCTAGTTTATCTGACGTTATTAAACCACATTTAAAAGACAAATATTTTAGAACAATTAATGAAAATTGTACAGATAATCATAATGTTGATTCTGTTGTATGGTTTCCAAGAAAATGTTGTATGAAACATGCAACATATGATAAACGTACTCCTGGGTTGTTTAAACTTGAATTTGATGGAGATTCAATGATTGGTTTGTGTTCCAAAACATATGCAATTGTAAAATCTGATGAGGGAAAAGAGGAAGTTAAGTTTTCTTCTAAGGGTATTTCAAAACGAAGTATTCAAAATCCAATGGAAACATATAAAAAAGTTTTGGATACAAGGAATGGAGAAGAAGGATTAAATCGAGGGTTTCTATTAAAGGATAATAAAATCTTTTCATACAACCAAACAAGAAATGGTATTACGTATTTTTACTGCAAACGGAAAGTTTTAGAAGATGGTGTTCATACTTCTACTTTAAATATAACAATGACACCACGCAAAAAGCAAAAACTCGAAAAGGATTAGATATATTATTTCCTTTTTTTTTTTTCTTTTTTTTTTCATTTGTTACTTATTTGCATACCATTTCATATACACTTATTTGTGATTTTTTTTTTATGTAAACACATTTAACAATGTGTAATGATTTTTTTTATTAATTAATATTTATGATGTAGTTATTTACTACAGTCTTAATTAATTTTTAATATATTTTTTTAATATTATGTGTATGAGTTTCTGTCATCAGTATTTGAATCTAATAAAAAGATAAAAAAAAAATTGAATTCATATATGTTCTAATGAATAAAGCATGTACAATAAAATTATTTCTGTTTTTTTTTTTTTAGTTGTATACCATTTTTTATCCACTTATTTGAGACTTTTTAACCATATTAAATGATGTATTTTGAATTATTTATATTGATGTAGAAATTTAGTGATATCTTCATATGATTTCTAATTTTTTTTTTTCATTATTATGTGTATGAGTTTCTATTATCAATATTTGTATCTAATAAAAGATAAAAAAAACAAGTTGAAATCATTTTTTTTTTTATTTAACACATGATGAATAATAAATATGTTGTCACTCCGACACGTCATTGATGGAAGGACCTAATAAATAATAAAAGAATTCATTAGATATATTCATTCATATTTTATCACTTAACAAAAAAAGATGTATCCTTTCCATCCATGCTCCACTATATGTGTTACTGGATGTACCGGGTCAGGGAAAACGTCATTGGTCTTTAAACTACTATCACAAAGCTCAATCATGTTTTTAAATGAACCACCAAGCAAAATTTTGTATTGTTATAACGTTTATCAATCGATGTTTCAAAATATGGAAAAAACAATTGAAAACATAGAATTTTTTCGAGGTTTACCTGGAGAGGAAAAAATTAATGAACTTTCAAAGAACAAGAAACATAACATAATTGTTCTTGATGATTTGATGCAAGAGATTTGTAATGACGTGGAAATGGAGAAGCTTTTTACACAAAAGTCACATCATTTACACTTCACTGTTATATTCATAACACAAAATATTTTTTGTAAAGGAGTGAGTTCTCGAACAATTTCTTTGAATTTACATTATTACATATTAATGCGGAATCCAAGAGGCATGACGCAAGTAAGAATGTTGGGGCATCAGATTGGACAGACAAAAATATTGATGGAAGCATATAAAGATGCTACACGTGAAAAATATTCTTATTTACTGATTGATCTTTCACCGACATCGGACGATGCACATAGGTTTCGCACCAAAATATTTAACCAAGAGGATACTATTTTATATATCGAAAGCAAAAATAAGAAATGAGCAGTGCTGTTTTAAAAGTGTTCAGTTTCATTGATCTATTAACAGATTCAACAACAAATAAACAGCAGTGCAAATATTTATTACAAACCGCTAGTGAACGCCAGGTGAATGGTATATGTGAAGTGTTATATAATATTGAATATGGAGAGCTACGAGTTTCAAAGAAGGAGAAAAAATCTTTAAAATCTCACTCAAAACTTTTGAATTTTCTTTTTTCCAAAAAGAAACCTCTTAAATACAAACAGATCTTATTGGTGAAATACAAAAATGTGATGTTGAATATTTTAAGAGCTGTGCGAAAACAATTACTAAAAGAATTAAAATGAGTTCAGTTGATAAAATGGTGATGCTTCCTTATGATCGTTATGAAAATCTTTTATCAAGTGCTGAAGAAAAGATAAATTTGAAGACGTATGCAAATGTTTATTCGCAGACAGAAAATGATATTTCTGAGAAGAACTCGCAGAATGAAAAAACAATCTTAAATCAAAATGGATATGGATCAACAGTGGAGAACCAAAACAACTTAAATTTTCATTCAACAGAATTCAAGGAAATAAAACAAAAGAAAAGAAAACCTCCTCCTGGAATTCCAAATAAGAGAATTAAGTGGTTGAAATTTTCGTAATATGAGTTCCATAGATGAAAAAGAAAAGCAAATTGCTGCGGTGTATTACGGTGCCAAAAAGTCAGCGAGTTTTTCTGGACCTCAAAAAGTTTATCAAGTATTGCGAAAAGAAAACAGTAAGATTTCTTTTGGTGATGTAAAAAGATGGTTTAAAAAGCAGGAAGTATATGGATCGCATAAAAGAATTCAACGTAAATTCAAACGAAATAAATTTGTAAGTTTCAAATCTGATTATATTTGGGATGCAGATGTATGTATTATGGAAAAATATAAGGAATATAATAGAGGATATAAAAACTTTCTGTTAGTTATTGATACTTTCTCCCGGTTTACATTTACTCGTATGATTAAAAGTAACACTGGAAAAGACATCAAAGCAGCATTTCAATCTATTTTCAAATCAAGCAAGCGAAAGCCAATGAAAATAAGAACAGATCAAGGTAAAGAGTTCAATAACTCAACTGTTAAAAATATGCTTCGAACGAATAAAATTGATTATTTTACAACTCAAAATACTGAAATAAAGGCACATTTTGCTGAAAGGTGTATAAGAACAATAAAATCTAAATTAATAAAATATATGCACAACTCTAATACATTTAAATGGATTGATAAACTTAAAGATATCACTGATTCATATAATAATACTATCCACAGATCAATAAAAACAACACCTGCGTCTGTTAAAAAAGAGGATGAAATTAAGTTATGGAAACTGTTATATGAAGATGATGAAAAATCACAGAACAAACCACTTAATCAATTTAAATTTTTAGTTGATGATGTTGTGCGTATTTCATCTATAAAAAGGACATTTGAAAAAGAATATGATGTTCGGTGGAGCACAGAGCAGTTTATTATAGCTAGCAGACACGTTAAAGAAAATATTGCTAAATACGTGCTTAAGGATTTTAATAACGAAATTATTACTGGTGAATTTTATGAGCAGGAACTACAAAGAATTTACGTGGATGATAAAACAATGTATAAAATAGAATATGTTGTTAAGAAACGATCACGCAATGGTAAGAAAGAAGTATTAGTAAAGTGGATGGGTTACAACTCTTCATTTAATAGTTGGATTCCCGAGGAAAACATTGTTAATTTTGAATAATCAGATATACTATTGTTTGAAAAAAAAAATGAGTTATTTTTTTATGATTAATTCAAATGATTGTAATCATATTCACACTTATAACACATCACAAGATTTTACGACTGAACTTCCCCATGAATTAGATCTGAGCGGTGATTGGGAATGCGGACTTACAGAATTTTCCTTTCAAATGAAATCAGAATTTCTTAAATCGATTTCAGAAATATATATATTTTGCGATATATGTGAGGATATATTTGTAAGAAATCAACAATTACCTGTTTTAAGAAGAGTACAACTTCAGGAACATGATGATAACACTTACTCATTTATTTTTTGTAAGCCGTTTTATATGAAAGTTATACAAAAAAGAATTAAGAGAATTCGCGTGTATTTATTTGATGAGAACTTGCAATTATCCTCATTATCTCAAGGAACTTGTAATTGTACACTTCATTTCAGAAAAAGAGTGCAAAATTTATTTTATCTATAAAAACTTTTGTTATAATTAAAAAGGAAATGATGGTCAATCTTATTCCATATGTTTCTTTTGCTGACAAATGGAAGACACATTTTTTGAATATGGTTACAAATGATCAATCAAAGCATAAAAAGGTCTATATAGTAGGGAAAAATCTTCACGGCAAAGGAGATGATGCAATAATCAAAATGGTAACTCCAACAAAGGAAGCAATTGATAGAGCACGCGCAGTTATTGATAAGGAAACGGAGTCATTTACATGCAAGAAAGCAACATGTTGTGGAGATAAAAAGAAAATATCGAAGAAACGTGCTCATTCTAACCGACGAAAGCCGGCGAAAAAGGATCAGTCTAAAAAAAAGAAACATTCCACCGAAAAAAAAATTAAGTTTTTGTTATAACAATATAGTGATCATGTTTAAATTCCAAGGAGCACAGGATGGACACTCTGACAACATCGCAGTTTTTAATTTACCTACAACCGATGCAGGATTGGAATCATTTGAATGGATTGAATATCGTCCTTCTGGACAATTACTTCCAAATTCTCCGATTGAATTTAACATTTTTGGATCCTCAACTTCTTACATTGACTTAAAATCAACATTATTATATATCAAACTGAAAATTGTTAACGGAAACAATACATCGGTAACATCAAACGATAATGTTGGATTAATTAATTTACCATTACGAACACTTTGGTCTCAAGTAGACTTTACTCTTCAACAACAAATTTTAACGAGTTCTGTTTCTACGAATTATGCTTATAAAAGTATATTAGATATCATGTTAAACAAAGACTTAAAAAATCAAAGCAATGCTTTACAAAGTGAGGGGTACTTTACAGATAATGCAGACGGTATGGATGATGTTGACGCTCTACAAGGAAGGAACAGTGGGTTATATTACAGATATCAATTAACAAAGGATGGAGAAATAATTGAATTAATGGGAGGATTGAGCTTAGATTTAATGGATAAAAACCAAAATCGATTTTTAATAAATGGAATTCAAATTGGAATTAAATTGTGGCCGAATAAAAAAGAATTCTGCTTGTTATCTTCAAATGAAAATGCTGACTTCAAAGTAAATATTGTGGATGCTAAATTGAAATTAAAACATATTAAGTTAACTCCTGGCGCTTTCATTGGTCATCAAGAAGCAATTTCACAAAGAGATGCTTTGTATCCATTTTACCGATCAGACGTAAAAACATTTAATATACCAACAGGACAATATTCATTTAGTGCAGATGATTTATACTTAGGTGCAGTACCCTCTCATCTTATTGTAACTTTGATATCATCGGAAGGGTTCAACGGAAGCTATCAAAAAAATCCTTTTAACTTTAAAAACTTTGATTGTGGATATGTAGGGTTTTTTATCAATGGTCAGTCAATTCCTTCATCTCCGTTTACTCCAAATTTTTCTTCAAATAACTATTTAGAGTCCTACTATAGTTTGTGTAACAATTCAAAAGTTGTAAATTTTTCTAGAGAAGAATATTCAAAGGGATATTGCATTTATGTATTTGATTTGGATTGTTGCGAAAAGGAGGGAATGTTCCCTCTTATAAGAAAGGGGCATACAAGAATAGAATTAAAGTTCAATACACCACTGAGTGAAACAGTTACTCTATTGTTATATGCTAAATTTCCGTCTTTGTTTATCAATAGATGCGGCACGTAATGTTAATGTGAAATAATGAATTCCAGCGAAATATTTGATTTGCTGATGTCTAATAAGACTGTTGAGAAACAATTCAAAGGTGTTTTAGCTTCCGATCAGTTGAATTTCATAGAGACACAGAGACCTGCTTTATATGTGGTTAATACAGATACAAGTGATAAGGCGGGATTACATTGGGTGTGTATATATCTACCAACTACACATTCCTTTACTATAGAATTTTTTGATCCCTTAGCTAATAGCGTGGATAAATATAATCATTACATTTCAACATTTTTAATTGCAAATGGTCCAAATTTCATTTACTCTAACAAAAGAATTCAAAACTATTTTACTTCTTCTTGTGGACTTTTTTGCATATTGTTTTCAGTGTTAAGATGTGAAGGAAGATCTTTTTCAAATATCTTATCATTGTTTACAGATGAACTTGAAAAAAATGAAAAAATAATCGACAATTTCTTCGTAAAATAGGATATTTATCGTTTAACAAATGATTAGCATTATCATTTTGCATCGTTGAGTCGAGGAGTGAAGATGTTAGTTAATGAAATGAATATTGAAACAGATGAACATGACATTCTTAATAATTATAAAAAGACAAGAGGAAGAATGTCAACTAATTTATTTATAATTTTATGTTTGATTTCAATATTATCAATAGTGTCTGTTGAATTATCAAAGATAAATCAAACAAATTGTGAAAAAAACACCCATTTAAAGGACAGCGGTTTTTTACGTGATCCATTATTATTGAAGATAAATAAAACTTTGGGAGAAAAAAATGCAACTAACAAAGAACAATATTTACCTGCATCATCCAACGCTGTCGGGATTTTTGAAATCAATCCCTCTTAGGGACATATTATCGTCAGAGGACGTGTAGTATACCACATCCTCTCCCCACATTCTGCACTGTAATGTAATATGTATTTATATATATATTTGTCTGTGTACATAGATTTGAAAAATGTTTTATTGACATGAATAATATTGCACTGTATTTTTTTATTTTAAAAAAAAAATGTATTTACTTGTATGAAATAAATATTTTAAAAACTATATACATACTTTTCTCCTCCTTCCATTCCGTCGCCTAGCTCCCTCGGATCTAGGCTGATGGCTAGGTCCCTCTGACCTAGCCCGATCCTGATTCTCCGAGTGTGATGACGGAGATGGCATTACTGCCAGAATAATTAGTTTCTATGTGATGGGAAAAAAAAAGGTTGATTAGAGGAGAAATAAGTATACCGTGAAAAAAAAAATTGATTGTTACTTAAAGATTAGACTGATTAAATAATTTAACTTACCAATAAATTCAATATAGTGATCAAAACGTAGTACACTTTTTGCTCCAAAGATCTCCAAAATTTTGAGAGGAAATTACAAGAAATTGAACAAATTCAACCTTGCGATTCCTGGAATTGAAACTGCAATTTTGAAAATATCAATCTTTTTTTCCCAGTATAACTTACAGTAATTTATAATTCCTTGTACAAATGGTTTTACATCTAAATTGTTATACCATTGCAGAAAGTCTTTAAATGATTTCATACTAAATCGATTCCAAATTTCTTCTAAAAATAAATAATTTTCTTCGATAGAATGTTTTCCATCATCTAAAATACTTTTCTGTTTAAGTGTTGAAAACCAAGCGTTTCCAATCTCTGGTAGTTTTGGATAATTAAGTTTTTCAATGCTGTCAAACCATTCATAAGGAAAAAAACCCTTTTCTTCTTCAACACCATACGCTTTTAAAAATTTAGCGTATGATGTTCCAGGAGCAATAAATTGACTCATATCTAAAAATCGAAATCTGGAAGTTGCAATACAAGTGTATGAATTATTTCGTTTTATAGCATAAGAATTTTTTTTTTCATGCATACCTAAAACTTTAGTAAGTTTATTTTTTACAAGATTTATATCATATTTACTTGAATTGAATCCTAAAACAGGAGTTTGCATACAATAATTTGTAAAATTTGTTAATAATTTCTGAACATAGTTATACATCATATTTCGAATTCTGTTGTTTTCATTAACAATATCTTCACTTTC
Organism: Magallana ariakensis; assembly: GCA_020458035.1. NCBI lineage: Eukaryota > Metazoa > Mollusca > Bivalvia > Ostreida > Ostreidae > Magallana > Magallana ariakensis. The sequence goes on from CM035812.1 coordinate 37,127,319, forward strand.
CAAATCATATTCATTCAAAGACTCGGTCTCGCTTTCAGTTCCATCAGAGTCAGTAGAATGATCGTTATAATCAATTTTCCAATCACCTTCTGCAAGACGTTTTTGAAAATCTTCATAAACATTTTTTTTCTGAATTTTTTTAAGAAATCGTTTTGATGGAGGTTCGAAATCTTGACACTCCAGTGCATATCTTTCACTTGTTTCATTAACATCATTATTTCTGCTTTGATTTTTACCAATTGGTTTCCAAAATTCTAAAAGCCTATGCAATTTTTCAAAAACAATAGACCATTTTTCTTGTGCTAACTGAAAAACTTTTAGTGAAATTGAATCCATATAGGTTATCATTTCCCTTAATAATGTTTCTACATCTTCATTTAATATGAAATACGGCATTTCAAAGTCAGGAACATTGCTACATATGCTTACTGAAATGGGTTTATGAATTCTTTCAAGTTCTAATTTAGAAGTTAATTTACAAGCACTGCTTTTTTCTAAAATAGCTTCAAAATCAAAAACAATGAACCATGGAAAATATTCATCATCTTCTTGAATAATAATATCAATTTCTCTTAATGTTTCAAAAATTGTGTTTTTTATTTCATTAAATCCCCCAGGAAATATATGAAGTGTTTTATTTGAGCACCCCTTTTCATGTCGGTGGAGTTTTTTGCAAGTAGTAAAATGTTTTTGACAAAGTGAACATACATACTTATTTGCATACCGTTTCATATCTGTTATGTATGATAAATGATTCTCATACATATTTAAGTACATCTGATCATCATAGATGGATGGAGACTTGTAAACTATATGAGTGTTTGCTTCTTGATCTAATTCAAAAATATCTATATTAACCTTAAAACATTCTTCAACAAGCGGAATATGCTCTAAAGCTACACCTTGAAATGATGTAGCATTTATATATCGAACATCATATATTTCTTTTTCAAACATAAACTCACACCAAGTTTCAAAACATTTCTTTACACGTGTTTCAAATGCATCACGAAAAGAGTTTAATTTATGATATTCCAAACATCTAAATAAACATAAATTATCCTTGTAAAGTTTTGAATCTTTGGGATTTTTATGAAGGCTAATAATTGCATTTTTTTCCATTGTAATATACTCTGGTAAACAGGTTGGTGCACCTAAAATATGCTTTAAAAAATAAACAAAAAATGTAACATTTGTAACTAAAACTACTCTCCATTTTGTGTTAGGACGATCTTTCAATACGTAACTACAGATATCTATTTCTTGTAATTTCCTCTCAAAATTTTGGAGATCTTTACGTTTCGATATGTATAAAGGAAAATCAAATATTTCACTGTTTTGATAAGGTTTAAAATAACGATATTCATTTAGTTCTTGATTAAATAAAATGTACCCAAACACTAGATTAAGGCGAAATGCTTTTTGTTGTAAATTGTAAATCTTATTTGCAAATACCATTATATCATCAAGTGTAAAAGAAGGTGAAAGGGGATAATTATATACCGCATTTAAAGTTTTTTGCTCTGTGTATTCCCTAATTAAAGGATTATATAAATTATAAAACTCTTTTAATTCATGATCAACATTCCCATCTTTGATCCAGGGTGCATCATTTTCCTCCCAAGGATAATCTCCTTTTCCAGATAAATGCACCATTAATCTATGATGGATAAGTTCTTTCCTGTTATCGAAATAAGAATTACATAATCTACATCGAACCTTTTTTGATGTTTCATTCGGTTCTACAGAGGTGGTATTTTTCTCTCCATCCCTTACATCAGGAAGGATATCCCTTGTTTCCATCTCAACAACGGATGTAGGTGTGTTTCCTACTTCTAATCCAGAAAAAGTAGAGATATCCATTTCTTCTGTTACATTTTCTGAAGCAGCAGGTGTATTTGAGGCTGTCCTCACTTCCGTCGTATCTATGGTTGATGTAGGAATATTACACTCTTGGGTTCTGGTAGGTAAAGGCTACAATCAAATGAATAGTTAAAAACTACACAATTAAAAAAGAAAAAAAAGTAAACAAGAAAAAAAAATAATTTCAATTACATATTTTTGTTTCTTACCTCAGATTCAACTGCAGAAGCAATGGAATTGGTTGTTCTAACATTTTTTTCTGTTGAACTTTTGTTATCTTTCTATAAACAGATAAATATGAATGAGAAAAAAAATACATGTGTAAGGAAAAGAATTAACAAAATAATAATAAAAAAAATAATATTAAATATCTCTTACCTTCTTCTGACAATTCTTGGAATGCCTCAACAATACATCCTTCCTGTTGAATGTTTTCTGACAGGTTTTACAATCAAAACGAAAATTGTTCGAATGTTCAATTTGAACATGTCTTTTTAATGTATGTTTGTAGGCATACTTTTTAGAACAAACCATACAAATAAATTTTTTCTGTAAAACATTCATTCTTCTCTGTACCACAGTATCATTTTGCAAACCATTTAAAGTTGCCCATTCTTCCAACTTATTAACATCCATAAATTCACGCTGCTTGTCCTACCTTAATCGTTCTGACATATTTATGATGTGGTAATGTAAGAGTGATTAATGCACTAATTGCCATCATTATGCATGCAATAAAACATAAGACAATGCTTATGATAATAAAAAGACATAAGCTTAAGATGTAAAATATAGGAATTAATTATATTTGTTATATATTCGTCATCTATCCACCTATATCACCATGATCATACTGATATTTTATGATGTGGTATTTTATATTAAGTGTCTAATATAAACACATAACCAAAAACATTAAACCCATGCAAAATAACAACCACACATGCATGAAACAACCACACAAAATAACCACATATACCCACAAATAACCACTCAACCACAAATTAACCACATAACCACACAACCACAAATTAACCACACCGCACCGGGTGTGACAACCTACCGGGTGTCATTGGGCACCATATATTACCACTTACAAGTCAAAAAACAAGTTATTCATCATTTATACAAAATAATACACTGTAGACCAAGATAAGTAAGTCAAACATCCTACAAACACAAGCGAGCTTCAATTTACTGTATGAAAATTGACCTGTAAAATTACACGATAAAAGTTTAAAGTTCATAAAGTATTCTTAATTCCCAATCCAGTACTACATGTACATGTACCAATTTTTTTCGAGTTAAAGTAGGTATACAATCACCCCCCCCCCCCCCCGGATTAGGAATTTCATGATTTTTGGAAATTATTTTTTTGGTTTTTTTTCTTTCTTCGTTTTTATTTTTTGCTTGTCAACATTTTTGATGAAAAGTGTAGCCCACCTACTTTCAATTCGGACCCCCCCCCCCCTGGAAAAATTTTCTGGATCCGCGCATGTTCTTGATAGGTAAAGTAAATTGTTCGGACAAGGAAGTAAACTATACATGTAATATATTATATTTCAAAAACTTCTAAACCAGGAAAAGGCTGGTAAGTCTAAAGAAGACAGGTCCAAAGATGTACAAGTAGAGGATGTACAAGTAGACACACAGCTTGTAAGAATAACCCTTAAAATGCGGCAAAAGGCTATGATGTGTCAAAACAATATTTTTACAGAAAAAAAACCAAGGGAAATTTACAGCACCGAAGACCAAATTACTCAGGAAATCTTTGATGATGATCTTCACGAAGACATACAAGCTACTGAACTAGTACGAAAAAGCAAAAAACAAAAAAAAACCCAAGCAAACAATTAACAGCGTCCAGTGATGAACATAACCCACAACCAGTACTAGCTAGGATGGATCATTTTGTAACCAAGCAACAGTCCATAATTCAGGATACGTTCCACCAAGTGCCAAACGGAAACCCAGAAATGTCGGAGAGAAACATAGACATCCTGATCAGTACAAAAGTCAATCGAGTCGTGGAAGTGCAATAGATCCTTATATGGAAGAGAGTGGACATGTCCAAGAATTGTAAAATTCTAATATTGAAATAAACTCTTATCGCAAATCTTACTTGGGTGTATTCGCTGCGAGCGATAAACTGATGCGTTGAGTGACGACACTATTGGGATCGCGAGTTGCAGTTATAAAACAAGCATTTTCATTGGCCGTTTTAGTACCCGCCCACTCTTACCTGCTAACGTGGTCAATGGTGGTATTGATAATTTATGCACGAACTGCCAGATGTGTCGTTAACTCTGTATCTGAACTGCAAAAACTAAATCACTGCAAGAATTGACTAAGAGTTCTCACAATAATCGCATCTTCTTTTTTGTGTAAACAATTGTCAAAAAACACGCTGTTTAAACAGGTTCAATCCCCAATTCATTTTTCAATATAATGCATACTTCATCGATAAATTCAAATCATTTTATATAATGTTTAACGCATCAATTTAAGATGAGGCAGTATTTATTTTGTTGTAGCTTATTCCAAAGAATTCACAACAGATATTGACAATAAATATTACATAGCCTATATTGCATTTTATTGAACTTTGACCGATTAATATGACACACTTAAAACTACAAGTGTGCACGTGTTTTCAATCATACCAAAAATTTGAAATTTACGGCATGTAAACGTGTTCAATTTTGGACTGATATGTGATAAACGTTATTTTGTAACTCACTTTGTCTGTAGAAACATTCATTTTATTATATGTTATTCGATATTCATCACACAATATTTACTACTGACGTTGACACTGACTTTCTCTCAAACACGCTAATCGACCTCGGATTGTAAAATTCACGTGCAGATCGAGTCGCAATTTTCCCAAGTATATAAACAAACCACACTTCTTCATTTTGCGAAGATGTTGACGATGTTTCAAAGATTTTCAGTACAGATTTATTGTAAACAAAACAGTGAAGACATATGCTGTAAAACGTCTAATGGATTTCACGGCGTGTCAACCCGAATTTTCCCGTGGATCTACATTTTGCAACAAGTTTTTAGTGAGGAAAAACTGTTCAACTCATGCGATTTTCCATACATACAGTAAATGGTACATTATGAACGGTAACGTAAAATTTATTTGTTCACTAAACAATTTCTGGCGATTTTTTTTTCACAATAAACTGAATAACATAATTCGATAAGCGAAGTACAATCTGTGACTGATAATCTATATGCGCCGATCCCTGCTTTTAGGGAACTTTTCTTTTTCTTTTCATTTATATTATTTACACATGTACGTGAACATCGCCCCGTTTGTTTAATATCAAATAACTCTGTATGTAATTTTTTAACTTGCTAGTACAACTTCATGAGATGTTTTCTTTCTCCGACATATCTTTCCACGTGTTAGCATCATGTTCTCAACATGCATTTGATAAATGGGCGGGTCTATATAAATGCGCCAATCAGAATCTTTATTTCGAATCGCAATTGAAATACACACCGATTAGAAAGTGTCATCACTCAACGCAATGCTACATCGGTCGTAGCGAATACTTTCATGTAAGATTTGCGATAAAGTCTAGATGCTGGACTGGAGAAAGAAGGAAATGGAGAAGATCTGGCTTCAGGATCATGAAGCAATTTTAGACTTAAGTCAAAATTTCAGTCAGTTATAAAATTATTGTTTATCATACTATGATGATTGAAATTTGTAGTTAACAACTTTATATCGAGACACTTTTAATAGCATTTGAATTTTGTCAGTGTTTCCATCAAGAAATTTTAGGACAATATTAAAATTTTTTTACTTAAGTTTAAAATTGCTTCATGATCCTGGAGCCTGGATAACTTTGATGCTGTAGTACCACGGGGAGACGAAACTGATGTACATGAACGTCGGGCATCAGATTCCTCCATGCAGTTCAGGTCGAGGTGTTATTGGAGACCCAGTTGCAACCTCCACTCCAAAGCACCAGAGATTCCTGATGGCACCTTCAGCCACTTCAACGCCTAATGCTTTTCACAGAACACACCGTGAATCAAGGCAAGTCTGAATTCTTAATAGAAAAATAATAAACTCTCTGTACAGAGAAAATGACGATCTTTGAAGAAAATTTAAATCATAGTGTCTTGTTGTATAAAAGAAGCTATCAACTTTGACATAATAAAATTTAGAATTTTATGTGCAGATAAGATTTGATGAAATAATGAAACTGTTATAAGTTGCAAAATGTTGAATGTGTTTTAACTTTTTAAAAAAGCGCATACAGAAGAGAGAGAAAGATAGATAGATAGGGTTTTTAACATTTTCTGTGATAATTTATATACACAATTACATGTACATTTTTATTAAGATAAATAGACTAAATTTATATGTAAGGATTTTTGAAAAAAAAATTGAATTTTTAAAATCAAATTATCATGAATGTTAACATTAAAACAAATCTATATTTTGACAGTTGTCCCAAACAGAATTCAGTCGAACAGTGATGCCATGGACAGTGATTCTGGGATCGACTTTGTCGGCAAAAGTTGTCAGTAGCTCTAGATCTGATGATTTTGGGCACAAGTGGTATCGGGGAAATAGAATTCCAGCTAGATAGAAGAATAATGGAAACAGTGTTTCAACCAGGCGCAACACAATCCGATGATGAATCGATGAAAAATCGATTTTATGGTTATACTTCTCAGAACATCGAAGCTCTGATTACAAAAAAAAAACTCTGAGAGCTGATGGAACTAGAGATTTTCACAAAGAATCAGGTTATCGCAAACGCCATGAGAAGTTGTTAAACCGCCTCAGAGATCATGGATACAACAAAATAATACATGAAGAGTGTTAGGAAAATGGTTGAGAAATATGGAATGATAAATGAGTACACTCCGTCAAAAAAAGTGATCAAAATGTACGGACTTGAGAAACCAGAGATTTTAGAGGCAATGCTTGGGGAAACCACCGCTAATTAAGGCAGAGTTAGTGGGCACTCTGTGTTACTGGATTGTCTGCGTGCGATGGCTAGTTGGGATGGTGATGGTGGGCTGTTCAAATGGTAATCCAAAACAAAGTGGCATGAGAATTTTGCATCTTCTCCATTTGTGTTTCATGTGCTAGAATATAAGAAAACATATGTATATTTAATGCATCAGATACTAGTATATCTATTTGTATTTATATCAAATGTTACCTTTATGTTCATGTAGCAATTACCATTAATAAAACTTATTATGAACATAATAACAATGCATGACTTGATAATACATACAGTTAGAGGAAAATATTATTTAATCATTACAATTTCACTATGTGATCATATTGGCCCCACCTTTGGGCCTGAACCCCTGACCCTGGGTCTTGAATTTCACAATTTTGGTAGAGCTTCAAGGACATCATAACCATGTATTTAGTTTCTCTCAAATATATATATAGGAGTAGAGAAAAATAGTTTAAAAGATTAAATACATTTTTACTATATGGTCACATAGACCCCACCCTAGGGCCCGAACCCCTGCCCCAGGGGCAATTAAAGTAGAAAACTTTCAAGATATCAGAATCCTGCATTTAGTTTTCTCAAATATGTACAAGCATGGGAGCAAAGAAGTTTTTTTCTAAGATTTAGTATGTTTTGAATGGTTATAATGACCCCACCTTAGGGCCTGAAGACTGTCCCAAGGGTCAGGACTTTCTAAGATTTAATATATTTTTCAATATGGCCATTATTTGTTCCGTCCTAGGGCCTGAACCCCTGAACCAGGGGCCTTGAATTTTACAACTTAGGTAGAAGATTTCGTGGAAATCATAACCATGCATTTAGTTTATCACAAGTTTTTAAATATATATGTGAGTAGAGAAAATTTTATCAGATTCAATACATGTTAACAATATGGCCATATTGGCCCCAGCCTAGGGTCTGGGCTCCTGACCCAGGGGCCATAAATTTCACAATTTTGGAAGATGCCTTAATGACATCATAACGATGCATTTAGTTTTTTTTCACCACTTGTGAGAGTAGAGAGGAATATTCTTAAAAATTTGCCCTTTTTTGCATAATGGGCCCAAACTTTGATGCCCTGGGGATAATAACGTCATAATTGTAACAATTAAGATTCCTCTTTTCATGTAGTTAAACAAGAGGCCCATGGGCAACATTGCTCACCTGAACAACAGTTCCTTGTATCATTCTATTTCAGTTTAAATTTTAAATATTTCCCTATATATTTCTTTTAAACTTTAAATCCCTCTTGGGGTCCTAGTGTTTGTTTGGGGGTCACAATTTGAACAATTTCGAATCTACATTATCTTATGATGCTTGCAAAGTAATTTCACAAGTTGACAAAAAAGCACTGTAGTTATTAAAAAGGTTTTCCTAGGCACCTGATCCTACCTCTATGTTCTTGGAGGTCCGTGTTGCTCTGCTTTGAATTTGTTTTTCGTTTTATGTATTTTTGAGATGGTTGACGGTTTGTTATTGTCATTTTTTCATTTTAATCCTTTTTCCTACATAATTCATTGTAAAACTTTGAACCTTTTTAAAGGCCCCAGTATTAGTCCTGGGATCACAATTTTAACAATTTTAGAATCTACACTTATCTAACTAGGTATACTTGCATAGTAATCTCACAAACTGTATCATTGTAGCTCTTGAGAAAAAGATTTTTAAACATGTTCCCTATATATTTCTATGTTAAACGTTGAACCCCCTCAGGGTCTTGGGGCTCCAGTATTAACCCGGGGGTCATAATTTTAACAATTCAGAAGTCTCATTACTTGAGAATGCTTGCATAGTTTTTTCACAAATTGTAGCATTGTAGTTCTTGAGAAGAATATTTATTAACATTTTCTTTATACATTTCAACATTATAATTTAAACCTCTCTTAGAGCCCCAGTATAAGTTGGGGGTCAAAATTTTAACAAGAAAGAATCTTCACTATATATACAAGCTTTGGCACGATATTTACATTGTTGTTACTTCTCCCGATAGTCTTTAAGAGACGGGGATTCTCATTGGTCATAAAGTCACAACCTTATATTTAAATATGTAGATTGTCGGGTCGTTCAGACGTGACCTCTAAGCGGGTTGTTTCAGATGTTCGAAAGCGGTAGCATATCAGAACGGCTGATTTTAATCTCATTGGTGATCTGAAAAGCTCACTTGAACAGGTTCAGGTGAGCAAAAAGTAAAACTGTTGATGCACTACGATGGACAAAGACCAATATCAATAAGGTCTTCTGAGTGACTCGAGTGTCCTAATAAAACTAGTAGGCGGGAGGCAAAGTTAACAAGAGGCCCAGGGGCCACATCGCTCACCTGAGGAACAACATCCTTAACTCGGATCAAATTAGCAGTACAGTATCAAAATATCTACACTATCGGAGGATGCTTCCGCTCAAATTGGAGCATTTCTGGCTTAATAGTTTTTGAGAAGAAGATTTTTTAAGATTTTCTCTATATATTCCTATGTAAAAATTCATCCCCCCATTGTGGCCCCACCCTACTCCTGGGGACCATGATTTAAACAAACTTGAATCTACACTATCTGAGGATGCTTCCACTCCAATTTGAGCTTTTCTGGCCTAATACTTTTTGAGAAGAAAATTTTTAAATATTTTCTCTATATATTCTTATATAAAAATTCATCCCCCATTGTATATACAGTATCATGTAATTTATAGAACCCTATGTGGTGTAACCTATATATATACAAAGTTTTACCAAACTGTGAGTTGTGCAGACAAAAACATAGGTAATCACAGATTACAAAGCTCACCGAGACGAGGCATCACCCTTATGAGACCACCTTTATCATATTATTTGAAAATCATAGTTAATAATGATCTTGGATATACATGGATACTGTTTTGACACAATATCGTATAACTATATCCAGGGATTTATCAGTACCTTCTCAGGGGCCGAAATTCGGCCCCATTCCCAATTGAAAATGGGTTCAATTTCTCCCAATTTAGCAGTGTTTTTTCCCAAATGGCAAACAATTCTTTTATGTTGAATTTTATTGGAAAAATACGTCATAAAATAATTAAAATGTCCTTAATTTTTCTTTGTTTAACTCATTTAACAAAGCTGCAGTCATAATACAAGTTTTAAAACACCCTGGAAACATCGCCAACTTTTAATCCAAATTTCCTCTGTTTTTCTACACATCGTGATATTGTATCATTCTGTAAATATATCAACTAATTTCCATATACTCGATTAATATTTGAATAAAAGGTGAGCATTAGGAGTTATTTAAAATAGAAAAATATATTTTCAATGCATAGAGACCTAGGGGACTTTGAGAAATTGTGTACATGTATATATATTATTCTCTGAAGGAGTTTATTTAGAAAATGACTTTTCAAATGACCAGAAATAGAAATCTCATACATAACTGTATAAAGTTAGATCATATTTAAAAGTCTAGCAGTTTGGTTGTACAAATTTAGAGGTCTATGTGGATTACACCCTGAAATCATGATGTATGCTTAAGAAATAGAATTTTTCCCAATTTCATCAAATTGTCGATAAAATTTTCCCAATTCCCTAAAAATGGCATTTCCCAAAATAGGCTGATAAATCCCTGATATCATATGTTTAAAAATTGTATAATAATCATATGTTCATTTCATAGGGTATTATATGATACAATGATTATCAATACCATAATATAAAATACGATATTGCATCCTATGATACGTACAATATATATTATCATATAATACAATAAAATACTGTAATAAATAATGATGAAATATGATATTGATACATATGATATGAAATTGTATCTTGTTATACATTATTGTATTTGATCACATAATACAATATCATAATATATTATGATATTGATATTATATGATACAATATAATAATATATGATACAATATCATATCATATAATAGATCAAAATATCGTAACATGATATTATATTGTATAATATTATAGTATGATATTGTATCATATTTGATACATAATACTAGGATATTGTATCATATGATACAATAAAATAGATACAACATTGTATCATATCAATTGATACAATATCATGTGATATAGTACTATATTATATCACACAATATCATATCATACTATATTGTATTATATGATACAATATCACATTATACAATATCATATAATACATTTTCGTGTGATATAATAATATATTATATAAACCAATAGCATATTATACAACATCATATCATATGATACGATTTATATTATATACAATATCATATCATATAATACGATATATATTATACAATATCGTATCATATGATACAATATTATATGTTGCAATATCATATCAAACAATAGCATGTGATAAAATAGTATATAATACAAATTAAGTGTTTTCCCCAGAAAATTTTTGATGCATGGGGGGAAGTTTGTCAGAGTTGGTGCGCGGTGCGGCGTAACAGCGCCCCGGCCAGCGCGAAATCGCTGCGTGGAATACTATAACCAACTGATGAAATGTACTACATGTTTATACTACAATTGATGCATTCTCATGAAATCTTCATTATCAAGTAATATTTCATTTTATTTATAATTCATAATTATATGTATATAATCCATATTTTTTTCTGGGAAAACTAATAGCATTTATGTCAAATCAACTTTTTCAAGAGGCTGACTTTCACAAGAAATATAGATTCACAAGGCAGTTCAACACCTTCTTTTTCTTTTTCCTACATAATACATAGTCTGTCATTAGGAAGGTTATTTATTTTACTTTTTATTTATCGCAAACGCCATGAGAAGTTGTTAAACCGCCTCAGAGATCATGGATACAACAAAATAATACATGAAGAGTGTTAGGAAAATGGTTGAGAAATATGGAATGATAAATGAGTACACTCCGTCAAAAAAAGTGATCAAAATGTACGGACTTGAGAAACCAGAGATTTTAGAGGCAATGCTTGGGGAAACCACCGCTAATTAAGGCAGAGTTAGTGGGCACTCTGTGTTACTGGATTGTCTGCGTGCGATGGCTAGTTGGGATGGTGATGGTGGGCTGTTCAAATGGTAATCCAAAACAAAGTGGCATGAGAATTTTGCATCTTCTCCATTTGTGTTTCATGTGCTAGAATATAAGAAAACATATGTATATTTAATGCATCAGATACTAGTATATCTATTTGTATTTATATCAAATGTTACCTTTATGTTCATGTAGCAATTACCATTAATAAAACTTATTATGAACATAATAACAATGCATGACTTGATAATACATACAGTTAGAGGAAAATATTATTTAATCATTACAATTTCACTATGTGATCATATTGGCCCCACCTTTGGGCCTGAACCCCTGACCCTGGGTCTTGAATTTCACAATTTTGGTAGAGCTTCAAGGACATCATAACCATGTATTTAGTTTCTCTCAAATATATATATAGGAGTAGAGAAAAATAGTTTAAAAGATTAAATACATTTTTACTATATGGTCACATAGACCCCACCCTAGGGCCCGAACCCCTGCCCCAGGGGCAATTAAAGTAGAAAACTTTCAAGATATCAGAATCCTGCATTTAGTTTTCTCAAATATGTACAAGCATGGGAGCAAAGAAGTTTTTTTCTAAGATTTAGTATGTTTTGAATGGTTATAATGACCCCACCTTAGGGCCTGAAGACTGTCCCAAGGGTCAGGACTTTCTAAGATTTAATATATTTTTCAATATGGCCATTATTTGTTCCGTCCTAGGGCCTGAACCCCTGAACCAGGGGCCTTGAATTTTACAACTTAGGTAGAAGATTTCGTGGAAATCATAACCATGCATTTAGTTTATCACAAGTTTTTAAATATATATGTGAGTAGAGAAAATTTTATCAGATTCAATACATGTTAACAATATGGCCATATTGGCCCCAGCCTAGGGTCTGGGCTCCTGACCCAGGGGCCATAAATTTCACAATTTTGGAAGATGCCTTAATGACATCATAACGATGCATTTAGTTTTTTTTCACCACTTGTGAGAGTAGAGAGGAATATTCTTAAAAATTTGCCCTTTTTTGCATAATGGGCCCAAACTTTGATGCCCTGGGGATAATAACGTCATAATTGTAACAATTAAGATTCCTCTTTTCATGTAGTTAAACAAGAGGCCCATGGGCAACATTGCTCACCTGAACAACAGTTCCTTGTATCATTCTATTTCAGTTTAAATTTTAAATATTTCCCTATATATTTCTTTTAAACTTTAAATCCCTCTTGGGGTCCTAGTGTTTGTTTGGGGGTCACAATTTGAACAATTTCGAATCTACATTATCTTATGATGCTTGCAAAGTAATTTCACAAGTTGACAAAAAAGCACTGTAGTTATTAAAAAGGTTTTCCTAGGCACCTGATCCTACCTCTATGTTCTTGGAGGTCCGTGTTGCTCTGCTTTGAATTTGTTTTTCGTTTTATGTATTTTTGAGATGGTTGACGGTTTGTTATTGTCATTTTTTCATTTTAATCCTTTTTCCTACATAATTCATTGTAAAACTTTGAACCTTTTTAAAGGCCCCAGTATTAGTCCTGGGATCACAATTTTAACAATTTTAGAATCTACACTTATCTAACTAGGTATACTTGCATAGTAATCTCACAAACTGTATCATTGTAGCTCTTGAGAAAAAGATTTTTAAACATGTTCCCTATATATTTCTATGTTAAACGTTGAACCCCCTCAGGGTCTTGGGGCTCCAGTATTAACCCGGGGGTCATAATTTTAACAATTCAGAAGTCTCATTACTTGAGAATGCTTGCATAGTTTTTTCACAAATTGTAGCATTGTAGTTCTTGAGAAGAATATTTATTAACATTTTCTTTATACATTTCAACATTATAATTTAAACCTCTCTTAGAGCCCCAGTATAAGTTGGGGGTCAAAATTTTAACAAGAAAGAATCTTCACTATATATACAAGCTTTGGCACGATATTTACATTGTTGTTACTTCTCCCGATAGTCTTTAAGAGACGGGGATTCTCATTGGTCATAAAGTCACAACCTTATATTTAAATATGTAGATTGTCGGGTCGTTCAGACGTGACCTCTAAGCGGGTTGTTTCAGATGTTCGAAAGCGGTAGCATATCAGAACGGCTGATTTTAATCTCATTGGTGATCTGAAAAGCTCACTTGAACAGGTTCAGGTGAGCAAAAAGTAAAACTGTTGATGCACTACGATGGACAAAGACCAATATCAATAAGGTCTTCTGAGTGACTCGAGTGTCCTAATAAAACTAGTAGGCGGGAGGCAAAGTTAACAAGAGGCCCAGGGGCCACATCGCTCACCTGAGGAACAATATCCTTAACTCGGATCAAATTAGCAGTACAGTATCAAAATATCTACACTATCGGAGGATGCTTCCGCTCAAATTGGAGCATTTCTGGCTTAATAGTTTTTGAGAAGAAGATTTTTTAAGATTTTCTCTATATATTCCTATGTAAAAATTCATCCCCCCATTGTGGCCCCACCCTACTCCTGGGGACCATGATTTAAACAAACTTGAATCTACACTATCTGAGGATGCTTCCACTCCAATTTGAGCTTTTCTGGCCTAATACTTTTTGAGAAGAAAATTTTTAAATATTTTCTCTATATATTCTTATATAAAAATTCATCCCCCATTGTATATACAGTATCATGTAATTTATAGAACCCTATGTGGTGTAACCTATATATATACAAAGTTTTACCAAACTGTGAGTTGTGCAGACAAAAACATAGGTAATCACAGATTACAAAGCTCACCGAGACGAGGCATCACCCTTATGAGACCACCTTTATCATATTATTTGAAAATCATAGTTAATAATGATCTTGGATATACATGGATACTGTTTTGACACAATATCGTATAACTATATCCAGGGATTTATCAGTACCTTCTCAGGGGCCGAAATTCGGCCCCATTCCCAATTGAAAATGGGTTCAATTTCTCCCAATTTAGCAGTGTTTTTTCCCAAATGGCAAACAATTCTTTTATGTTGAATTTTATTGGAAAAATACGTCATAAAATAATTAAAATGTCCTTAATTTTTCTTTGTTTAACTCATTTAACAAAGCTGCAGTCATAATACAAGTTTTAAAACACCCTGGAAACATCGCCAACTTTTAATCCAAATTTCCTCTGTTTTTCTACACATCGTGATATTGTATCATTCTGTAAATATATCAACTAATTTCCATATACTCGATTAATATTTGAATAAAAGGTGAGCATTAGGAGTTATTTAAAATAGAAAAATATATTTTCAATGCATAGAGACCTAGGGGACTTTGAGAAATTGTGTACATGTATATATATTATTCTCTGAAGGAGTTTATTTAGAAAATGACTTTTCAAATGACCAGAAATAGAAATCTCATACATAACTGTATAAAGTTAGATCATATTTAAAAGTCTAGCAGTTTGGTTGTACAAATTTAGAGGTCTATGTGGATTACACCCTGAAATCATGATGTATGCTTAAGAAATAGAATTTTTCCCAATTTCATCAAATTGTCGATAAAATTTTCCCAATTCCCTAAAAATGGCATTTCCCAAAATAGGCTGATAAATCCCTGATATCATATGTTTAAAAATTGTATAATAATCATATGTTCATTTCATAGGGTATTATATGATACAATGATTATCAATACCATAATATAAAATACGATATTGCATCCTATGATACGTACAATATATATTATCATATAATACAATAAAATACTGTAATAAATAATGATGAAATATGATATTGATACATATGATATGAAATTGTATCTTGTTATACATTATTGTATTTGATCACATAATACAATATCATAATATATTATGATATTGATATTATATGATACAATATAATAATATATGATACAATATCATATCATATAATAGATCAAAATATCGTAACATGATATTATATTGTATAATATTATAGTATGATATTGTATCATATTTGATACATAATACTAGGATATTGTATCATATGATACAATAAAATAGATACAACATTGTATCATATCAATTGATACAATATCATGTGATATAGTACTATATTATATCACACAATATCATATCATACTATATTGTATTATATGATACAATATCACATTATACAATATCATATAATACATTTTCGTGTGATATAATAATATATTATATAAACCAATAGCATATTATACAACATCATATCATATGATACGATTTATATTATATACAATATCATATCATATAATACGATATATATTATACAATATCGTATCATATGATACAATATTATATGTTGCAATATCATATCAAACAATAGCATGTGATAAAATAGTATATAATACAAATTAAGTGTTTTCCCCAGAAAATTTTTGATGCATGGGGGGAAGTTTGTCAGAGTTGGTGCGCGGTGCGGCGTAACAGCGCCCCGGCCAGCGCGAAATCGCTGCGTGGAATACTATAACCAACTGATGAAATGTACTACATGTTTATACTACAATTGATGCATTCTCATGAAATCTTCATTATCAAGTAATATTTCATTTTATTTATAATTCATAATTATATGTATATAATCCATATTTTTTTCTGGGAAAACTAATAGCATTTATGTCAAATCAACTTTTTCAAGAGGCTGACTTTCACAAGAAATATAGATTCACAAGGCAGTTCAACACCTTCTTTTTCTTTTTCCTACATAATACATAGTCTGTCATTAGGAAGGTTATTTATTTTACTTTTTATTTATTTATTTATTTTTTTGAATGGTTGGGTTTTTAAACAAAAAACAGGCAGAACAAGTCCATGCAATTACAGCAAACTTGATTCAACTTATTCAGGACAATTGATAATTTTTTTTCAATTGAGGACTATATGAAAGTTTCTATGATATATCTTGACACCAAATTTAATTACTTTGTCAGATGAAGTACTATAACTTTGCAGTAGTCACCTTTCCTTTACATAACTATGCACACAATCATTTTCAAAGGCATACTGTACAATGTCTCTAGTCACGTGACATCGCTCCTGTGTATTTCTTTCAACTAACTGATTTTTTTCTTTATTCAATACATTTTTTCAGGTTACCAATATCCTTACGGCAATTAAACAGTTCAAGCATATCAAAACCAAGCTAACACCATCGAGTGAACATTGTTCTACTTTTAGATCTTGGAAAATCCACAACATTCGATAATGGCGGCGATGTTGAAAAAAGAACATTATATTGAAACAAAAAGTGATCACGACTCTATTTATACCTTTATTGCTGATTAATAAACTCAGTTTTAATAAATATCTCAATCATAAGTTAAGTCCTCTAACCGTTTACCACATGTTCCCCTTGCTGAGATCGATGTCGAAGTTAACGACGCTCTCTGCGGGTGCTAGCGTTTTTATGAAGCTTGAACGGAATAACGACATTTTTATATCTACTAATCACTGATAAGATGTGAAACAATTGGAAAAATAATTTTTGTTTTAAACCAGCATGCATAGCGGGAAGCATGGCGGCACTGTGTGATGCATGGCGGGGGTTCATCAATGCATGGCGGTACCGCCATGCAAAAACGGCCTGGGGAAAACACTGGACAATATCATATTATACAATATTGTATCATAATAAACAATACTATACATAACAATATCATGATACAATATCATATCATAATGTACAAAAAAATTGATACAGTATCATAAAGTATCATATAACTTTTTACGATATAATATATGATATAATATTGTATCATATAAAACAATACTGTATCATATCATACAATACTATATCATAGAAATCATATTATATTATTTAACAACGAACACATCTATCAAGCAGGTTTGAGATAGGAGAATTTTTGTAACATCCTTGATAATGGAGATCTGCATCTGAAGCTACCTCTGCAGTTCATTAATATTATAGTTAAATCAACTATGCAAGCTATTATCTATAAAATATGTGACCTGTTCCAAAAAAAAAATCTCATCCAGCATCCGAAACCTACGGCTCAGATTCAGCATTCAGGCCTGCCAGGTGCATCAGTATCGTTAGATGCATCATCCATGCAAGTTTGGTGAAGTTAGGACCAGTAATAACCAAGATATAATCATAAGAGAGCACCTGCTCCAAAACCACCAGCTCTTAAAACCTTAACCTCCCTCCAGCATCCGAAACCTATGGGTCAAATTCAGCATTCATGCTTGTTATGTGCATCAGTATCACAAGATGCACCATCCATGCAAGTTTAGTAAAGTTAGGACCAGTAATAACTAAAGATATTTTTTAGCATCCTTAATAATGGAGATCAGGCTCTGCATCTGAAGCTACCTCTGCGATTCATTTATATTATAGTTCAATCAACTATGCAAGTTTGAAATAGTACTAATATTTATTAAACACGTGACCTGTTCCAAAAAACTTAACCTAATCCAGCATCCAAAACCTATGGCTCAGATTCAGCATTCAAGCCTGTCAGGTGCATCAGTATCATAAGACGCATCATCCATGCAAGTTTTATGAAGTTAGGACCAGTCATAACTAAGATATAATTATCTGAGGGCACCTGCTCCAAAAATTGTAACAAGCTCTTAAAACCTTAACCTCCTTCAGCATCCGAAACCTATGGCTCAGATTCAGCATTCATGCCTGTCAGGTGCATCAGTATTATAAGACGCACCATCCATGTAAGTTTGGTGAAGTTAGGACCAGTAATAACCAAGATATAATCATCATAGGGCACCTGCTCCAAAAACTTTAACCAGCTCTAAAAACCTTAACCTCATCCAGCATCCGAAACCTATGGCTCAGATTCAGCATTCCTGCCTGTCAGAGGCATCAGTATCATAAGACACACCATCTATGCAAGTTTGGTGAAGTTAGGACCAGTAATAACTAAGATATAATCATCAAAGGGCACCTGCTCCAAAAACTTTAATCAGCTCTAAAAACCTTAACCTCATCTAGCATCCGAAACCTATGGCTCAGATTCAGCATTAAAGCCTGCCAGGTGCATCAGTATCATAAGACGCACCATCAATGCAAGTTTAGTGAAGTTAGGACCAGTAATAACTAAGATATAGTCATCAAAGGGCACCTGCTCCAAAAACTTTAACCAGCTCTAAAAACCTTAACCTCATCCAGCATCTGAAACCTATGACTCAGATTCAGCATTAAAGCATGTCTGGTGTATCAGTATCATAAGATGCACCATCCATGCAAGTTTGGTAAAGTTAGGACCAGTAGTAACTTAGAAATTGCTATTAAAGGGCACCTGCACCAAAAACTTTAACCTGCTCCAAAAAACTTAACCTCCTCCAGCATCTGAAACTCATGGCCCTGATTCAGCATCCAAGTCTTTCAAGTCCACAAGTAGGTCAAGATACATCATCCATGCAAGTTTGGTGAAGAAAGGACAAGTAATAAGTTAGATACAGGACCTGCAACAAAAACTTTAACCAGGTCCGGACGCCGACGCCTACGCCGACGCCGAGGGTATAGCATAAGCTCCCCCCGACTTCGTCTCGGTGAGCTAAAAAGCCCCCAGGACTGACCGACTGACAGATGTATATGGATAAAAAATATTATACACCTTGCAACTTGTTGAGAGGACAATCATACAAATGATGTTTGTTGATTTATTTTTTTTTTTTTTTTTGGAGGAACTAATGTTGAATAAATAGTCAATCAAAATCAGTTTATCAATCAAGTTACTCAATCTCTTATTATTATTATTTTTAGTGACCACAGACAACACTCAAATATCCTACTCAAATATCACATCTACTTAAATTAGCAACTGAAGACACATTATAATATTATAAAACTATAATACTACAGCCTGGGCAGCATAATAATAACCATACAATGGTGTTGTATTGTGCATGTACTATGCATAAATAGTCAGGGTTTGAATACTTAGTGTAACATATCAAACCTTGACTTCTATTAAAACATGCAACAGCTATTATACATGTATAACTATTATAACAACTATTATACATGTATAACTATTATAACAACTATTATACATGTATAACTACCATAACAACTATTATACATGTATAACTATCATAACAACTATTATACATGTATAACTATATATATAACAACTATTATAAATGTATAACTATTACAACAACTATTATACATGTATAACTATTATAACAGCTATTATACATGTATAACTATTATAACAACTATTATACATGTATAACTATTATGATTCCTGTCAGTTTGCTACTATATTACACACCTGTTATAACTAGATCTTTGCATAGTGTACAAATAATGAGGCACACTATGCCAATTAAAATAGTAAATGCACATCTAGTCTTTAAACAGAAAATCTAACACTGTGCATGCTGACTCCAACCGTTTGTTGAAATTACCATGCCCAACCACAAAATGAGCTTGGCTGCTAAATGGCAACATATTAATGTTAAGCCCACTGGTAGTGTATTTTCATATTAATTTCATGGATTATACATGTATATAACCTATTTTAATAAGACAAAAAGTAGTTTCTACCTAACACCTTCCACACCTATCCTTAGCTTGATTAAAAAATATGATGAATCATGTATTTACTATTTACAGTTTGTTTATATACTTACCTTCTGCATGGAGATACTGGTACATACTGTAACATACATGTATGAATTTGCTAATTGGCTCCATTTTTTCAGAAGGGCCGGTTAATTAACGTAGTCCGGCACAACTGAAAAAATTTAAAATATTATTTTTTAATAATCTTATGATATCTAGCTCTAAAATTTTAAAATGCATGCATTCATTATATAATGCAATTATTTATCTTTGTACAGGGGTGACATTTAAAATATTATATTAAATATGCTTCA
Source organism: Magallana ariakensis (assembly GCA_020458035.1). NCBI lineage: Eukaryota > Metazoa > Mollusca > Bivalvia > Ostreida > Ostreidae > Magallana > Magallana ariakensis. Next base: position 37,148,016 of record CM035812.1, read on the forward strand.
TTTCCACTTTTCCTTCAAGTGACAGTTCATCATCATTACATGTACCTATGTATGATGACTGCATTAATTATAAATTATAATGCATATTTCATGGGTACACATTAAAAGAGAAGTGACAAGAGGCTCATGGGCCACATCGCTCACCTGAGCAACAACAGACATTATAAAATCAGCTTTATGGAGTCATATACAAAATATCTGAACAATGTCGTATAATAGATCCTGTATAAAAAAAAATTCCCTTTGCATATTCTTATGTTTATCATTGAGCCCCTTTGTAACAGGATGATTTTACAGTCATATCACATATTGAGCATTGCAGTTCTCGAGAAGATGATCAGACTTAAACAACTTTTTATATATGGATTATAAAGCTACATCAAACTTTAAATCCCTTGTGAGGTCTAAGAATTGTCCAGGGGCCAGAGTCTAAACAATTTTAAAGAATCAACAATATGTCAAAATGCTTGCAAATAAGTAAAACCATATATAAAAACATTTGAGTTTTTGTGAACAATTTTTATGTTTTCCTTTGTAAAATTGGACCCACCCGCCCCCCCCCCCCGCCATGTGGCCCAACCCTACTCCTGAAAACTCATTATCCCTGGGGGTAGGGTGGGGCCACAATTGGAAGGGGGGTGTCAAATTTTTACTTAGGAATATATAGGGAAAAATCTTCTAAAACACAAATTGTCTAGAAGAGCTCTAACTTTAGTCAGTTCAGTCTTCAAATAGTCTAGATTAAAATTGTCAAAATCATATTTGAACAATTTGAATCTCTCCTACCTAAGGATGCTTCCACACAAGTTGCAGCTTTTCTGCCCAATCAGTTTCTAAGAAGAAGATTTTTTAAAGATTTTTCTCCATATATTCAAATGAGAAAATTCGACCTCCCTCCCCCACTGTGAACCTACACTACCTGAGGATGCTTCCACACAAGTTACAGCTTTTCTGGCTGATTAGTTTCAGAGAAGAAGAGTTTTAAAGACTTACTCTATATATTCCTATGCAAAAATTCGACCCCCCATTGTGGGCCCACTCTACCCCTGGGGATCATGATTTGAACAAACTTGAATCTACACTACCTGAGGATGCTTCCACACAAGTTACAGCTTTTCCGGCTGATCAGTTTCAGAGAAGAAGATTTTTGAAGATTTACTCTATATATTCCTATGTAAAAATTCAACCCCCCATTGTGGCCCCACCCTACCCCTCGGGATCATGATTTGAACAAATTTGACTCTACACTACCTGAGGATGCTTCCACACAAGTTTCAGCTTTCCTGGCTGATCAGTTTCAGAGAAGAAGATTTTTGAAGATTTACTCTATATATTCCTATGTAAAAATTCGACCCCCCATTGTGGCCCCACCCTACCCCCAGGGGTCATGATTTGAACAAACTTGAATCTACACTACCTGAGGATGCTTCCACACAAGTTTCAGCTTTTCTGGCCGAATGGTTTTTGAGAAGATTTTTGAAAAATACCAACAAATTTTTAATGATTTTTAATTATCTCCCCTTGAAAACAGGTGTGGCCCTTCATTTTAACAAACTTGAATCCCCTTAACCTAAGGATGCTTTGTGCCAAGTTTGGTTTAAATCGGCCCAGTGGTTCTGGAGAAGAAGTCGAAAATGTAAAAAGTTTACGGACAGACAGACAGACAGACGGACGCCGGACAAAAAGTGATCAGAAAAGCTCACTTGAGCTTTCAGCTCAGGTGAGCTAATAAAAAAAAAGTGAAGCTTTCTTAATTCATTAATTTCTTATTGCAAATTTTTGCTTTGTATATATATTGTTTAATTCATATATTAAGATTTTTTTCATAAGAAAATCATGGATCCATCTCTATTGCTAAGAAATGTAAAAAATATTGATTACCTTTGATTTCTCCCAGAATTAAGACTGACTGAGGTTAGCTTTGTGTTTAGAAACACATGGTCTGCATACACTGCCAACACCAGAATTCTTCATGATCTTATCATCATGATTTATTGAACCCTGGGGTACTTATTAAAAAAAAATAATAATTAAGCAAAATGTAGACACATGTTGAGACTTCAAACATATAAATTACACACAATTTTATGAATGGGCCAGTATATAGCAACAAAATTAAATTTATAATTAAGTCAAGAGATTTTGTCAGACCTGCCTATAATATAAACATGCATATATATATCCTATAGTCCAATCCACACTTTCCAAAAGTTGTTCCCATTCGTGGACTCAACCCAAAGGTCAAAAGGGAAAAAACAACTTTCCCCTTCTTTATGCAACCAAATATTTCAGCGTCCTGTGAAGAAATCTCTCGGAATTTAATTTATTCCTTTGAATATATAAATTAATTTCATTAAATTAATGAATTTCCATCTTGGGGCAAACAAAATTCTCAGCGGAAATGGATTTCTAATGTCAAATGACGAAGTTACAACCCTCTAAACTACAAAGGCTACTGCGAGAAATATATGGGGTTTTCCCCAAAGATGGCGGCCAAGGGACATAACTTTTGTAAAGTGTGGAGTAACAGGTGGTGAAAAGTCAAGTCTCAATCGGGACTTGAACCCAGGACCATCTCTGTGAAACTGGCAATTTTTTTCTTTCCAGATGTGCTGATGTGATGACATTTACATCCGCAATGCACAGAATCAGACAACTGGCAGACAACTTTCATGGATGGGTTTTTTTTTCTACACAAGCCAGAGACATATGTCTCTGACACAAGCCCCTGTGGCAGACCTATGCCTTTAGAATTAGCAGCCAAGTATCTCATATGGTTATATGTTGGTTTTGAATGGTCTTTCAAACAAATATTACATTACCATTTCACTCTCTCTCTCTCTCTCTCTCTCTCTCTCTTCTGCTGTGCCAAAGCTACAAACTCCAGACGATATGCTCCCTCCATTTGAACAATATGTTTTTTCCCCTTCACTCACTGAAGAGTATGCAAAGGGGGATAATCAAATTCAATAACTACTGTTAATCCAAGTTCCCGTGAAAATATTGTCAAAATAAATAAGTTTGACTTTGATAAATAAATTAAAAATTATAAATATTCATCTGTTGTAACAAATATACAACTATTCAGCATTTCGATACATTATTAATAATTATTTGTCCTTCAAACTTTATAAATGAAAAGAAATAAAAAGAAATTTACTGATGGTATCCATGCATTTTACAAAGTTATTGCAAATGCCCACTATGGATATAAATTGATTGAATACACATATACAAGGGCGCGTCTTTTTACCACAATGAACCGTAATGAACCACAATGAACCACAAAGAACCACAATGAAACCACAATGAACCTTAATAAACTTACCTAGGGTGAGAATTAATATTTAAAAGGTAAAAAATCCTTTTTAAAGTTTAATTATACATAATATGTCATTCATTTACAATTATAATACGTGTTCGGTAATCTTTTTGAGTTTATCTCAATAAAATATGTTCAAAACAAAACATATTTTTATACATGTTCATGTATGTGAACGCCTTTTATATTATGTATTTTTTCTATACACAAGAACTTGTAAATCAGTTCAAACATAGAAAACGATATTCCTTGGTCAATCAAAGAGAAACAAATTCATTTATAAGATATATCACGATTTATGTAGTGGATTATGATTTTTATCTAACAACGTATGTGATATCCTTCTCTAAGCCCTTTTTTATTCACAAATTAATCCAGTTTCAATGTAAATTCTTATTAAAAAATAATATATTTAAAAAAAAATTATCGTCATTGGGAAAAAAATGAAGCAAATGCCTTATAAAAGACCAATTATATCAGAAAAGTAAGCTTCTTTTGTTTAACTATCAACAAAAATGCATTAAATCAGGAAACAACTTCATATAGTTACCGTTTTTCATTTTCCGAAAGTCTATTATTCGACCACAAGCATTTCCGACAATCCTCAAATGCCCAATCCGGGAGGGGGGGTGCATACTCATTTATTCAATCATATATGTTCATTTTAACAAAATTATTTGGAGAGGGATCCCGAACTCTCACCACGTTCCCCGTAAATACAAGCCTGCCTGGAAGCTGACATTTTTTTTTTTTTTGCAAACACTGTCTCTGTTTGACGAATGAAATTATTAACTTGTTTTTAATATCTACATTTTACACTAAGGGAAATTAATTGTTGTGTTTGTACGTGTGTGTTTCTATATGTAACGTTAAATCAATGAAAAAAGCGTGTTTATGAATTACATGTGCTTGAATGACAAGATTATGAAATGTTAATCTACACTCAAAGAATGCACACGTGTTGTTTGAATAATTATTCGCTTGTAAGCTAATTCTGTCCTGATAAATATTTTCTTTAAAAAAAAATAGCAGTCATTTGGATTTCTGGGGGAGGTGGCTCTTTTTTCTTTCTTTTGTTTTTTCTATTATTATTATTTTTTTAAACTAAATTGTTTTTGGACAATGATATATACATGTACTTAGGTAAATGTATTTTTTTTTTAAATGACTACATTAAAATTATTGGTTTTAGGCCTATTGTGTTAACTACCGACATGTACAATTTTCTCTGGAAAAATGTTGAATGATTAATCCCTACACAAGTCCTTCAAATTCGATCTGTACAAATAAATGTGAAAAAAAGAATGGCTGAAGAAGGTTAGAATATCCTAACTAATTAAAATGTTCCTAAGTTACCGTCGAGCTACATCTAAGTTGATTTTAGGATGTTCCCTACTTTTTTTTAAAGTCATATCTTAGGTAACTTAGGAACATCCTAAGTTATGATATCCTAACCTACTAAATCATTCTTATTTTTCACATTTATTCGTACAGGTAGAATTTGAGAGACTTGTGCAGGGATAAATCATTAAACTTTAAGAAATAATGTATTTGCAGGCATGTTCACGAAACTTTTTTAAGTTATGACCTAAGTGTGTTCCGTAGAGCTACATCTTAAGGGATGTCCTAAGTTGATCTTGAGATGTTCTTAATCTTAATTTCTCCTATGTCATATATTAGGTCATATCTCAGGAAAGTCACGGGAGCATGCCTGCCGATGGCTAACGTCCTTAAAATACTTTCAAGTCAAATTGATTAATACATCAAATATATTTGAACCTATTTGAATGATTTGAAATTAAAATTCATATTTTTTTTTCTTCTGAATGTCTAATCAACGGATATGACGATTGTCGATATCTATCATTTACTGCGTAATTCTCTGTGTATAGTGTCGCGCACCTAGGTAGACCCAGGCCACTCCAGATAATTAACACCTGTTTAGATTAGGCTCCGCCTACTATTCCAGTAACCATACGGCCATGAAATGGGTCATTAAAGTTATATATATATATATATATATATATATATATATATATATATATATATATATATATATATATATATATATATATATATATATATATATATATTGTATGATATTTGAATGATCATACACCTGTACATATGTGTTTTGATTATTTACTAGAATTCTAACCAGAGTTCTCATACTGTAATGCGGGTTACATTTATTAGATACACATGTATGTTAAATAAACGTAATAAAACCAGCATGTGCTGTAATTTTTTCGTTGGAAATTTTCGTTGTAAAAGTATTGTAATTTAACTACATAATTTCCAAACTTAATTTTGCATATATATTTATATCCGTTTAATATGGATTGTGCAAAAAAAAGAGTAATAAATGAAGGAGTAAATGTCTAACAAGCAAATTATAAAATTATTGTCTTACTGTTGTCTAATACATAAATGTTTCGCTAGAAATACCATTTTATATTAATTTTTATAAAAAATATTGTTTTGATTTAATTTAATATATTAAGAAGGTTTATTTATAAGCAGAATTATCATAAAAGCAAAAGAAAATTCTAAATAATACAGCTCAAATTCTTTTATTATTGTAGCGACTTTTAGTTAAAAACTATACGAGCATAGTCAATGAAAATAAACTGCAATTACGTGAAAACCATCAATTGAAATTTGTTTAATCATTATACCAACATATTATGACCGTATTTACTTAATAAAAGTTCATTGAGGTTTCATTGTGGTTCATTGTGGTTTCATTGTGGTTCATTGTGGTTCATTGCGGTTCATTGTGGTTCATTGTGGTAAAAAGACGCGCCGCATATACAACAGCTGTACAAGTTGAGATCAAATTGATCAAATTAAAAAAAAACACTTGAAACAGGTTGTACCCGGTGCATCTGTGGCTCAAACCCATTGACTTTTAAATAGCATGTTTCCATGGAACCACTAAGCCAAGCAGTTCGTTGAATAACAGTTTGTAATATTAACACTACAAGTTGATTGTACAAAGAACGTAAATGGAAGGAGGCATGTGCGGATCTCAGTTGAAAAATATTCCAGGCGGTGTCCTAGGGCGGGCAGTATTTTGTTTTCCCGGGAAGAGATGCCTGTCTTATAGAAGAATTTTCCTGGGGGGGGGGGGGGGATTGGGTTCCATATGACCCCCCCCCCCCTCTGTAGAACCATAATTATGAAGGAATTAAGGTCATGCGCGGATCCAGAAAATTTGTCAAGGGGGAAGGGGGGTCCGACGGTTATTTGAGTTTGCCACGGGTGGGTGGGGTGGGGGGGGGGGGGGTCCGAGACATATTTTTGGTAATTTTATAATGTTATTTAAATTTGAATTTTGCAGGGGGGGGTCCGGACCCATCTGATCCCACCTCTAGATCCGTGCATCATCATTCCGGCGCCACATTTGCATCATTGCAGATATTATGTTTTGTATTTCTATAAAGAAAATAAATTGGTATGTTTAGAAAGTAAAAGGGGGGATTAAAATTTCAATATGGCGTTTGTTTACTTGTTTACCAAGTGGTCACGTGACACTAAATCACCATGACGTCATAATTGTATATGTATCTTCATTGTGACGTCACAACCATCAGACCGCATATTCCCCGCCATAGTGGAAGCAGTCAACGTTCAACGAGGGATTTTCGCATAGAAACTGTGTGAAGTTTTGTGATTTCTAAGGATTTCTTCTATTTCCATTCAAGAATTCGTATTCTTGAGTTATATAAACCTGAACATCATCTGTAGTGAAAAAAAAATCAATCGTAATCTGTGTATAGTTTATTGACACTGTACCAGCAAGAACCTTCTTCTTTTCTTTGTTAACATTTTAATAGTTAAATTATGTAAATACATTTTGTATAATGGTTAAACGAGATGAACCTATGTCATATTGCCTCTGTAGCAAGAGGTATCCTGACTTTCTTTTTTTTAAAATTAATTTAAGATTAATTTAACTGTAATAATACGTTTAATATTTGTTTGTAAATGTTAGTAAATTGCCATGTCGTCGGAGGAAGATATACCCACGCTTTATGCTAGGGACTTATCTCCGATGGAAGATGTGAAAAATTCCCGCCTCTTAGCAGACGAGAATCGTAGACTCGGTGAGGAAAATCACAGACTCGCTGAACAAAACCGAGCCCTGATTAATTCATTGACCGAGATGAATCGAAAAATGGAAAAAATGCAGGCCCACTTTTCTTCCATGTCTTCGCTAAAACAGCAGAACGAAACAAGGGAGGAAGACATACGAGATTTGCGAAGAATTCTCATGGAAGTCGTGGAGCAGAATAAGAGGTTGAAAGGCGCCGTGCACATCTCGGAAGCTGCCCGACAGGAAATAAAGGCGGAGTTTAATGTTTTGCGGAAATTGCTGAGTCCTAAAGAGCCACGCGCTCAGACTCATACTCATACTCAGACTCAACTGATGCCTGAAACTGAAACTGGTAAGTCAATTAATTTTGGTAGCCTTGCAGTTGACTAAGGTAGAAAATTAATAATACACTCATCCTGTTAAAAAAAAAACACCAACACATTCTTTATTCAGATTTTCTATAGCTATTGCATTTACCTAGACAAAGATGTGATATTATTGAAAGCTTTTTATTGTGATAGATTGAGTGCCAAGAGATATTATTTTGCCGACTTTTGTGTGAAAGTGTTTGTGTAGCGGGGTTGATTCATATTAAATACGAATAGCCAGTCATTGATATTTCATTAGAAAATTTAATGATTCATTTATAGAAAAGGTTAATTATCAGTGTCAGTGATCACATATACATGTATTATGTAGCACCGATTATGAACTAAATAAATATAATCATAAAAGGAAATAAAATCGATACACCAATATATACGGAATTTATTTGTAGAAAATAAAAGTCCATAGTCCTTAAACTTGCATCCACTGGCGATACCAATGCACGAACGAGCGCGCACAAAACAAAAACCAAATTTTCAGCAACTCATTTTCATCATAAATAAAAGTTATCTACCCAGTATAAGCGATGACTTAACGTAAATAATTTTGACATAGTAAATTATTAGAGCCGTTTTAACTTGGACTTTGTACTTTAGCTTGGACTTTGTGCAGGTCATGCATGCGCGGATCCAGAAAATTTTTCCAGGGTGGGGGGAGGTCCGAAGGATAATTGTGATTGCCCTCCGACCCCCCCCCCCACCCCTCCTCTAGATCCGCGAATGTCAAACTCCTATTTGATGATGGTGGGGTCTACTTGTGGTTAAGTGTCATTGGCTATAGTCATTAGAAAATAGATCTATATGAATACAGTGGACGCACCGACAGTGGTTGCACGTATATTTCAGTACGTTAAAACAGCGTCAATTTCACACAATAAAAGAATGACTTTTAAAAATTTAAATATTAAAAATGTATATGTAAATTATAGACTGCTTTACGAAGTACAAATTAATACTTAATCATGCACATGAGTACATGTAGATCTAACAGGTGTCGGGGTTGGGGGTCCGGACCCCCTCTCCAGGTCCCCCTTTCCCGGACCCCCTCTCAAATCTCTAAAAATTTCAAAGCTATTCAATTTATGTCGTGAAATTATCGAAAATTGGCCTTGGAACCCCTCCCCAAGAAACACAATTGTACAGCGACACCCCATCCCTGACAATGTTTTGGATTTGCGCATACTGCAAGACTTTGTACTCTGCCAGACGTACTAGATCGATGTGCCACGTTAAAAATATTACTATATAAATATAGACACCACACTTACAAAATAAGTGCGTTTTAAATAAACAAATTATCTTAATGTTGTACAAGCCCAGAAACATGTCTTTAATAATGAATTCTGTCGTGTTTTCTGGAGACATGTAACACAGCGATACATTATAGTAATAAATAAGTCAAACATACTACATGCATCAGTCATTCGCGTTGACCATACGTCACTGTTAAGGAAGCTGGGTGCTCAACACATTAACCATCAGCTCTTATAGACTACCTTAATGTTTTAGATATGATTGCTAAGCTATAAACTATTATTAAGTAAAAAAAACCCATAATATATGTAAACTTTGTAATTTGAACATTTTGATATATCTTCATACAGAACAGGAGATAGATGTAGTGTAAAAATAGCCAAAACCATCCGATCCACTAAACGGTTGCATAAATATTCTGTATATATGAAAATTCTATATCGATCCTCATATTAACCTTTATATTTTAATGATAGAATATGGATACAGCTGCACTGAAACGCCGCAAAACTCATTCGAACTAGAGCAAAGAAAGCTATCACCGTCAACGCAAGTAAGTATGAATGCTTCCATCCAAATCATGCAAGGAAATATGTTCCCTGTAACTCTCAACGAATGTGGGAAAACGGCCAATCAAAAGTCATTGATGGGAAGCAGAACCAATGAGTTTCGTTCTAAAATACCGGTGTATCTGAAAAACAGTGCTCAATTTAGTGACACCAAAAGTAAATTAACAAATGAGCGGTCAAATGCTTCTCCTGAAAAACTCAACAAAAACAGTCAGAAACCTGGCGAAAACTTCAATCGTTTCCGTAATAGAGATGTCTCTAGATCTTGTCCAACTGTTGGCACGTCCCTGCCGCAAACAGTCTTAAACAAGGAAAAAGGGAAAGGTGAGCTGAACACCATTCAGAAGAATGTAATTACCGAGCATGGAAAGCTGCCTAGGAAAGTTGCTCGAAATTATCGGCCGCGTGAAACTAAACAAAATAAGGGAGACTCCATCCAAAGGGGAGTTAATGATCCCTCACGTAAACAAGCACCCCGAAACACAACCAATGATGTTTGTCCTGATGCTTCTGATCTTCGTGTACAAATTGATCCCAATCAAGAACATCGCCATGATAAAGAAAAGTGCCTGTTGTACAATACAGAAGAGCAATCAAGCCAAGGCAAACCTTATTATGAAGAAGGCACAAACCAAGACTGTGAGACAGGTTTCCTTTCTCTTCCGCCAAAATTCCGAAACAAGCTTTTAAACAGGGAAAAGTATTACTCAGACAAAGAAGTGAATTTCATATTTCAAAAACTTCTGAACCAAGAAAAAGCTAGCTATCAAAATGCTGCAAAAATGGACCCTACGACCGGAAAGATACAGAAACCAGAAAATACTTTCGAGAGTGAACCATTCATCAATGAACCGAAGTGCAGTACCGAACAAAGAATGTGCGACCTGACTCCACAATCAAAACAAGAAAACGTGGAAAAAATAGGAGTCGACAAACAGTATCCAAAAAATCATCCAGAGTTTCAGTCTGAAAGTGTTAAGGACGCAACAGTGCGCGAGCAGGGGCCTATCAACTATAACGTTGCAAACGAATATCATGCGGATGTTGTACTCGAAGACATAGTAGCTTCTGAAATTGCACGAAAAAGCGAAAAAGCAATTCAAAACGCTGATGCTCGTAACTCACAGCCTTCTCTAACTAGGATGGATAATTCTAATCAAGTTCTTCCTGAAAAATTTCAAAATGAGCTGGTTCGTGTAACCGAGCAACAAAAAATAATTCAGGATTCGTTCCACGAAGTGCCGAACAAAACCCCAGAAATATCGGAGAGGAACAAAGACATTGTTCGGCAAATAGGTCAATCTAGTCGGGGAATTAAAAAACATTCTCCCATGAAAGAGAGTGATCAAGTTCGAGAATTGAAGTATTCTAACATGGAAATGGAATCAAAAAGTGTAGACGGTGGATTGGATTACGAAGAAGATGGAGAACATCTGGACAACTTTGAGGCTGTCGTACCACAGGTAGACAAGGCTGATCGACCTCTGCAATCAGATTCCTCCAGTTCAGGTCAAGGTGTAATAGGAGACCCAGTCGCAGCTTCCACTCCAAAGCACCAGAGATTCCTGATGGCACCTGCAGCCACTTCAACCCCTAAAGATTTCGCAGAAAACACATTGAACCAAGGTATGGCTGAATTGTTATTAGAAAAAAAATCTGAAAAAATCTGAATTGATAATATGATGATGTTTGAAGAAAATTTTAATAATGCAATGTCTTGTCAAATTATGTAAGAAACTTTTGGTTTTAACTTTGACCAAATGAGATTAAGAATTTTTACGTTCAGCTAGTTTTCATGAAATAATGAAACTGTGTTATTAATTGCAAAACGTTGAATGTGTTTTTAAGTCTTTACAATCGCGCATATAGAAGAGAGAGGTAAGATTTATAACATTTTCTATGATACTTTATATACACACAACTACACACAACTACATGTAAAAGTTGATTATAAGATAAATATTCAAAATTTATATGTAAAGGATATTGTACTTTTAAGATATAAATATTAAAATGAATAACTATCTGAATTTTAAAATTCAATTACCAATGCATGTTAAAATTAAAACAACACTTCTCTATTCTTGACAGTTGTTCCTAACCAAAGTCTGTCGAGCAGTGACGCAATGGACAGTGATTCTGGAATCGAGTTTGACCAAAAGTTGTCGGCAGCTCTTATGATTTTGGGAACAAGGATTATTGGGGAAATAGCATTCCAGCTGGATAAAAGGATAATGGAAACGGTGTTTCAAACAGGCGCGTCACCATCCGATGATGACGCGATTAAAAATCGATTTTATGGATATTCTTCACAGAACATCGGTGCCCTGATAATGAAGGAAACTCTGAGAGCCGACGGAACTCGAGATTTACGCAAAGAATCCTGCTTTCGTAAACGCCATGAGAAATTGTTAAACCGTCTCCGAGAGCATGGATATAACAAAATGATTCATGAAGAGTTCGTAAGAAAAATGATTGAGAAATATGGAACAATAAACGCCATTCCGTCACAGAAAGTTATTAAAATGTACGGACTAGAGGAACCCGAGATTTTAGAGGCACTGCTTGGGGAAACCACCGCCAATAAGGCAGAGTTAGTGGACACTCTCGTGCTATTAGACTGTCTGCGTGCGATGGTCAGTTGGGATGGATATGGTGGTGGTAGCCTGTTCAAGTGGTCAAGCTAAAACAGAGTTCCGATGAACATTTGTCGATCTTTGAAATCTTCATTTTTGTTTCATATAATGGAATATGGGAACAATATATGTATATCATATATTTATAATTTGTCTGTATTTATATCGATTTTAATTATATGTACATATAGATATTTTTATGTGTGTAATAACATTGATCGTTTTAAATTATTAAAGTAAGGGCACCATTTAACACCGTATTGACATGTGCTTAGAAGTAATTATTTATATTTTATGTTAAAAGTAACTGAATAAACGTTTATTGTGCACTTGCATACCTCGTTTTTTTTTGTTGTTGTTGTTGTTGTTGTTGTTTTTTTGCAGAAATTGCAGAATCGCTCCGAAACGATTTTGGAGAAAATTCATGAAGTTGCATTGAAAATAACAGTCAAATTAATCATAACATTAAATAACGTAAATACCTTTTTATCTAAAAATATAAACCATATAATGGAAGAATTCAACACTTTTTCACTAAGTAATGTTTTTTACTCGTTTCAATTTGTTCAAATTTACACACCATGTTGACATTCGGAACTCTCGGGATTTTTCAATAGTAAATGCACTGAGTTACAGTTATCTCCCGTATTTCTTTGCACAGAATGCATTCCATCGTTAAACAGGTCGAGACCACTAGATTTTGTGGCGTCGGCATACATTTGCATGCTAAGTTAGCTATCTGTTTACTTTTTTTGGCAGACCAATCAGGTGAGTGAGTTGCAAGGCATTGTGGACTACTACGAGTTTTATTGTATACAATACGTATTGAAAATATATACTATTTTGAATTGTCTTTTGGAAACTCATTTTCAATTATTTTTCAGAATTTATGGAATAAATATGGAAAATTATGTCTGATCTTTCATTTCTATGCTCACATTTTAAAAATATTGCTTAGTAGGCCTTATATCAACCTTTTTAAATACCCCAATTGTCAATGTTCAAAAGAGAGCTAGGTATATGTCCTACTGAATTCGAAGCAGTGAGTACGTTTTTCACGTGATACGCCTGGTTTGGGACTACATTAATTTAGTACATGCACATAGTAGTACATACATTTAGTACATAGAATACGCTTTGAAATTTTCTTCAGTGACAATTATGAGAATGCTTAGCAGTTACAAAATGTTTTGCTGGTGCTTCTAGTGTTCGTTATACCGGTATTTCCAATTATGCAATTTCAAAAGCAATGTTTATTTCCCGGACATAGTCAACATGGTGTACGATGATTAAGTCACAAATAAACAATTATGCAGTTTTCCCTTATCAAAATCTGTTTGTACTTGTATGCGTATGAATGACAGACTGATGATACTGATCAATGTTTGAAGCAGCAATATAAAAACTAAAACAGCAGTATTTTTCAATGTGAGCATGGAACAAAGTCTATGGTACGTAATCTTTCCTTTTTTACCTTTTAAAGTACAAAACAAATTTTCCGGCAAGCAATTAAATATTGTGCATAAAATCGACAAAAACCACGTGTGTCAACACGTAGTAGACCGTCATGCTTTGCGACTCATTGATTGGATTGACGCTAATATTGTCACATGTTAAATAATGCTATCCATATAAGGTAGTGTACCCGACCTGTTAAACCGGGTCCATAGCACATAGAACATTCTCACACCGTACGACCGCTTTGAATCATTTCATTCAAGTGCCGTATATGATACATTCAAAATTGTTTGTTTACCTGGACAGCATGCAGACGTTCACTGAGATAAGATATGCCCCTTATTGTCAATCTTAAACAAAAGGTATTCACAAAATATTTGGCTAAATGTTAAGTAATATAGTTGTTCTATTATCATCAATCTCGTTTTTAACTGACATTGTCACATAAAGAATTTTGAGCCATTTTTTGATGCATTTTTTTTTAAAACAATGCAAACGTTGAGGTTTGGACACTTGTAAAACTAAAACGGCGTATTCTATCAAAATAATACAGTATAAGAAAAATAGTCTATTATCTAGTAAGATTTTCATTTGTCCTAGCGTACTTTCCACTGTTTACTACAGTATAGTCTGTCCCAAGATATTTATGCTGCACACTTGGACGATTTTTAATAAAAATACACATACTTGTGGAAGAAGTGCAATTGAAATCGATGAAAGGGAAAATTTCCAAGATAACTTCATTCACACATTATCATTTTTCCCTCGTTAAAATTCACAGGAACGAAAACAGATTTCCTACGGAGATTTATAATGGGGAATGTTGACATCTTTTCTCCATTCGGAAGTACTCGGGACACCTCGCGCAATTTTTCAACGTTATCATCCGGGCGTCTTCATCTCCTTAGCAATGGAAAAACCCCGTAGACTTTTTATTTTTAGCCGTGTATTGATACCCGACAAGCTAGAGGGGGCGTTTCAAAGGGGAAATCTTGGGATATTTTTTTTCATACTATTTAATGAACATCGTCTGAACCAAGAGGTATTTATAAATATCGAATTATTTAAGGAAATATGCGGGAAAAATATCTTGGGACAGACTATAAAGCGGGAGAACCCGGTTTTAAAATTTATCCCCGATTGACCTTTGACACAACGTGACGTCGGAGAGTGAAATAGGGACTGGGTTTTAGGGTTCAAAATTGATTCGTAATGTTATCACAGACAAAGACTGTTGAAAATGTAAATATTTGACTATAAAGTTTTCGGCAAACCTTATGAATTTCGTAGAACACCCGAGGATTGTCGAAGGGTACAGATGTGCCGTACTCTACCGATGCTTGCCGATTGCCTGCTGAATGTCGTCTGCTTTCTACAGCGCTGGTGCGTTTTCGTCGACGATAAACTAGAATCAAACCGGCGAATACCCTGCACATTTTTCAAGCCATAAAGTAAGTAAATTGATTGATTTATGAATGTTGTTGTACATCCTATTTATTATAGTAGTTATATCCTAACGTTTGGCCTAAAATCACAGGTAGCGGTCAGGCTACTGTATAGTTTTCATTTCATGTTTTGTACTACATGTAGAACTTAATTAATATGATAATTTAGTTTATTATACTTAATAGGTGTTTTATAACTAGTACTTTAACTATGTAGTGTAATATTATTCAGAATATAATGTATCCTTGTGTGCCCGTATTTCAACAGTCTGTCTTCATGTATGGTCTTCTTTACAAATGAAATGAGCAATAATTTTAAAATCTAAGACGTTTATCATGAATATCAATCATAGGTTGCCTTTTTAACATAATCTGATGACCTTTTCACATTTCGTTACTTCCATTTACAAAATATAAATTCATTAACAAAGTTATGAGTGCAGTCATCTCTAACTTGTTATGCTACCTATGCTATGTATATGTCCTAAATTCGACGCTTTGACTTTATATAATCTATCATATCATTGTTTATAGAAACATACGTCGGGGGATAAAGAAAATCAAAAAATATGCTCATTTGAGATTTACTGTAATTACACTTTATGGCACCTTTCCAAGTTGTATTGCGCAATTAATTATATACATTTAATGTTGGTACACGAGTACATTCACCAAGTAAAATTCCCTCTATTTCTTACGGAAATTAATTGTAATTCAATGCTATACATAGAAACCGAGAGGACTGAAATCTACACGATCCAGTTCCCGCATGACTGTTTAAGTAAAAGGGCCGATCTATCTGTATTTATATTTTCAAGGAATAACAAGAGGCCCATATGCCACAATGCTCATATGAGCTACACTGATTGATTCATTCATGATTTCAACAAACTAACATCTACGCTTCCCGAGGATGTTTCCATTAAAGATTCATATTTCCTGGCCCAACGGGTTTTGATATGAAAACTTTAAAAGATTTGTCTCAATGCATTTCTATGTAATGGAAAAATGACAACAATCCGTCAACCATCTCAAAGTACTTTGAACCCCATTGTGTCCCCACCCTACCCCTGGGGAACCAACTTTAATACATGTTATTACACTTCCTTAGGCTAATTCAGCAAAACTTTTATGGATTTTGAAAAGAAAATTTCTGAAGATTTTTCTCTTTTTTTGTATGTAAAACATCAAATCCCATATTGTGGTCCCCATCTACCCCTGGGAACCACGAGTTGAACAAACTTGAATCTACACTCCCTGAGGATTTTTATACAAGTTTCAACTTTTTTTGACAATTGTTTTTTGAAAATTTGTGAAGATTTTTATTTGTTTATTTCTAGGTAACAATTAAACAAATATTCTGGCCTAATAGCTTTTAAAAAGCTTACAATTTTTTGGAAATTAGGAACAGACAAAGGATAAACAAGACTTAGTGTAATAGTTACTGTTACATGGTATTTTTAGACTAATAAACTTGTTTAGATTAAAATGACAATATACAGTCATTAGGTCAATGAATAATTTCATGAGCATAATTGCTGTTATGTGACCTTTAGCGTAATTGTCCATAAAACTGTAGTATTAAAATATTAGAGTCCATCATGCACTTCAACAAGGCACTTCATCTACATGTTGTCTCTGTTTTTTTTGGAGACACATGCAGGCACCAGCTAAGACAATGATGCTTATGATATTTATTATTTAATAAAATTATAACAAAGTTAACTTGTAATAAACAGTTTTATTGCACACGTGCATAACACCGAGATATTGATGGCAAAAAAAAAACAACACCCCCCCCAAAAAAAAAAAAATTCCCTAGAAACATACAGCAAATCAATTTTATCTAAAAAACAAAAGTGGTGTTTATTCCACCCCCCCCCCCCCCCCAAAAAAAAAATAATCCCAAAAAGGTGCATTTTTAAACCAATTTCATCTCCAAAAGCAGTGCATTGGTTATCCAAAACATAATCATATATTCGGCTGGTAATAAATGCTTATATTTGGTACATGTAAACCATGCTTCAATGATTTTCCAACAGAACATCCCCAGATTTTAAACACTACATGTAAGTTGTAGTTATATAGTCCATGGAATCACTTAATGTTAACAAAATAATTTTCACAAAAAACTGTCAATCTTAAAATAGCTACATGTAGTAAGCATATAAAATCCTCTATACATATTCAAACACATATTTCATGATCATTTCCATCTTACGTCAGTGTATTTCATCAACATCATTCAGGTGCCATATTTTTTCAACAAACATTAAGTTCAGGGAACGTACCCTTTGTTTTAATTTCACCCTGCACATCAAAGTAGAAATAAAAGCAAAATATGGTGTGATCGCTATAAATAAAACAACTACGGTACAAGAATTTTTTTTCCCATTCTTCCAAGTAAGCTTTAAGGATTTGGTTAGTTATGCAGATTAAAGTTTAAGCTTCATAACAAGTATTTATTATGCAATGGAACAAATTACCAGTAATCACATTGGTATTTAATTAATTAAATACTTAAATTGTGTAGATTTTTTTCTGAGATTATATCAGTATCAAAACATTTAAACAGGAAACTTTAATGAAAGATAACAAATTATCAACTACAATTAAACATAATGAATAAAACTATATAGTACTTCAAAACAAAACAAAGTGGCAAGCTATAAATAACCTACAAAAATTGGCACAATTTATAATTCATTATCACATTTAAAGTTTGGTCCCAATAAATGACCATATCTTTATAATATATGGTTCTCTTTAAGTTATATAATTTCTTTTAAATGCATATCAATCAGTCTGTCATTTCTACCTTTTGCCACAAAAAAAACCAACAAAACTGAACATCAATCAACACAGTTAATATTATCAGCTTTTCCTTTTACTTTCTTCCTTTCACTTTCATTTGTCTATATTCACTCCTTTATGTCATATTGTCTATTATCTTCTTTCACTTTGTTTGATGGTGTAAAGAGCATACAAAAACAGCCAGGTATCCACTGCTTGGTTGTTAAGAATGGGGGCGAAACCCGCTCCTTCGTTTGGAATTTTCTCTATAAGTTCATTCGTCCATCCTGGGTAATTGAGGTCAAGGTCATACTGAGGGGCAGATATGTATCCCAGGAGTGTGTCTTGTAATCTGCAATTAATTGAAAAAAATTGCGTTTGACATTCATAAGATTTCATTGCCAAAAGGCAAACCTACATAAATTTTTAAGAACTGTACTTAATTTGCATTGTAAAAAAATTGCACCATGATCATGCATCTTATAGTAAGAAGAATGGAGTAGATTTGAACAGATTTGAACATTGGGTTCTGGTACTTGACACAAATTTATCAAATAGTTTGCAACTTTACTTGTTATAAAATATTCCATCAGTTTCAGGTAATTTTTCAAGACAAACCTTTTTTTATTTAGCACCAATATTTGATTATATAAACATCTCAAAATGTCCAATCTACAATTTTAACTTACGGAAGTTTGGCCATGTCGACATCATCATCGTCGGATCCTTTAGGAACTGTTATAGTCAGCATAATGCACTCAAACAGGATCTCCAGCAGTAGGTCCAGTCTCTCCAGGGAGATTTCTTCACACAGGGACGTGATCATCTCTCGCTGTGCAGCATCAAGCTCTACCCTCAGTTCTGACACTACACCTTCAAATGCATCCTTGGTGAGAAAATGCAACAGATAAAAATAAAATAAAAACATTTTAAATGTAATTTTTGGAACGTAAACTTACTTACACAAACTTATTTATGGTAAACACTACATTCAGGTGAATAGTTTATTTCATGGGAACAAATTATTAAATTTTAAGTTTTAATACCTATTTACCAGTTTTTGTGTTATTTTAACCCAAAAGCTGTGGGCCAAAAACTTTAGTGTAAGACATCAACTTTCAATTAGATTAAGGTAAGGTTTGCGGTTACAGGGAGATAACTCACACATTTTCATTGTGACGTAACACCAACTACCCTTTATTTCAGCTATGACGTCAAAATTTAGATGACGTCAAAATCGATTTCAGTTTTTTTTTAATTTCGCGGGGTTTTTTAGTTTCAATGAAAAAATAAGAGGACACAAGCATTTTATCAATTTCCACAAAAACGAAGTCCGCATTATATGGTTTTGAATAGTGTTTTAGAAACATCAGATTACACATATTCTAAGATACATTTTTCCTGAAATCGGTGGACTTGGAAAGGTTTCAAATAAGACGTTTTCGTTTACATAATAGTAGTCGAAAATTAAGACTTTTGTTGCATTTTATTCTATTTTTAGATAGTTCATCAGAAATTAATAAAAGTGAATCGTGATATTAATAGTGATATTATTTTCGAACATTTTAATCATAAATAACCCCCATAAAAGTCACATATAAAATGTACATATTTTCACGAAATTGTTTACATTTCATCAACATGAAAATTGGAAATCATGAACTTTGACCTTTTGTAGTTATAAAACGGGACGGGCAAAATCATTTGAATTTCATGAGAAAAAAGACTTTAGTATAGTGAACAAAATGGTATGTAACTTTGGTACAACCTCTAAAAAATGCAAGCCGCAAACCTTACCTTAATGGGCATGATTGTATT
This sequence comes from Magallana ariakensis, assembly GCA_020458035.1. Lineage (NCBI taxonomy): Eukaryota > Metazoa > Mollusca > Bivalvia > Ostreida > Ostreidae > Magallana > Magallana ariakensis. Next base: position 37,167,796 of record CM035812.1, read on the forward strand.
TATCACTTCTTGATCTAGCAAATTTGCAACTTTGAGTCAAAAATTCTCTGCAGAACTTGCTTGCTGTAAAAATATCTTGTACTGGTACAGAACTCAAATTAGCATTTCACTCCTTGCTTGCTTTGTGGTTGTTAAAATTCTTTTACCATACCAGTAGGTATTACCAGAAGCTCTAGGCTCAGATGCGCTAAAGAGTGTTAGCTCCACTCCATGGCAAAAAATTTTGAAAACAATAAACCTGGGCAGCAATGTTAAGGTGTCCTGCAGGCTAAAACATGGCTGAAAAACGATTTCTCATATACTTGGCATAAAATACAGGGTTGTTGAACCCCTGATATGAACAGAGGCGCACGCCTTTATCATACATCCAGTATCATCACCCTTTATTTCACCCTATATCAAGCCCTTTATTACACCTTTCCGGAACACCTTGGTATTTTTTTATTCGGATTACCTTGGATCTTATTATCTTTTTCTGTGCATATCTGAAGTTGCAACTATGACGTCATGATTTGAACATTTCGGTATAGATGACGTCACAGTTCACTTAACGCTTTTACACTCTTTTAAAATGCATTGCATCTAGAAATGATAACAGAGGGGTCAAACTATGATAATTTTTTAAATCTAGAATTTAGCTATATTTGATAAAATGTATTAATTTGATTGAAAATTTGTAGACAGATTATCCTTTAAAAGTTACCCGACTTACAAGCGGGTCAACGGCAAAATCTTCAAAATAAAGCTGAAAATCAAAGGCCTGAAGGCCTGAGCGGCGCATCACATTGAAGGTAGCTAAAAACATCACTACAAGTTGTTAAATATCGCCATTCTACACATGGGGAAGGTGGCGCGCTTTTCCTCACTCAGTTAAACGTCTTATTCGTTTTATCAAGTGATAAAATACGAAATCTGTTCCTAGCTATAGGAAGACAGCCACTTACTCTCATTTTGATATAAATATTTTATATACGAAATTATTACTTTTTTACCTCCGATATTCAAACAATTAACGTCACCTCTGTTAAATTGAAGTACGAACTGTTGTTATGCAAATTATCTCATCGGTTGACTGGTCCTCTGTCCCTATCGTACGTACATCGCCAGTCCATCTCATCTGCGTATTAATCTTTGTTTTGATCTTTCATTGATGTTGATGTTTTTTCAATGTGTAAAGGAAATATCTGTTGTAATGATTTGTTGATATTTTTAAAACGAATACTGAATATATGTTCCTGGTTGAAAATACGTAACAATCAGAACGGCACTATATATTTATTGGCGCATTGATACTTGTGTTCTATGACGCCGCTTGTATATAAGCCGAGAGAAGTGAGCTGACAGCAATGAGGCTACATCGCTGATAGCGATGCGCCTCAAAAAGCAACCAACTTATAGGTGAACAATACTTGTAGGTGAGTATATATGGTAAATTTGCCCAAACAATAATATTCAACTGTTAAAGAAATGCGTTTAAACAAACAGAAGTAGCGTTGCTGTATAAAGGTTATGTACAGGATTACGATAACCAAAGTTTTACATGAACTTGCTAAAATAAAAATGTCAAAATTCCATTGGGTTGCATAATACGCACCCTTTTCTCACAAAGAAATTTAATTTCTAAAAAAAAATGAGTACCGGTATTATTTTTGGCAAATTATGGTACATCACATTTTGACTATTGATGTACATCATACAGATAAACAAATCAACTGACCTCTTTGTGTGAGGCTTGTCTTCGGGTTTTCTCCATGGCCAGAGTGATCCACAGTGACTGGGCATGCTTGCACTGACATGAGGACCTTGCCTTAAACAGAATGCACTCAAGTTTAGTTAATAATACATGTACTCTGCCTAAAATGATACATGCTCAAGCTATGATGATGATAAAACAATGCATGAAGTAGAGAACAATTATCTGATGCAGTTACTGAGTATACATTGTGCATGGCAATATGTGCAATGAATAACAGAATATACATGTATATGAAACCTTTTGACTGGGGAATGGGTTTTCCATCTTGAGAATCTGGGTCATGAATTTCTCCAAGGACATACTGGGGTCTCCTTTTACAGACTTCAGGAAGCTGATGGTGATTTCTAGCTTGTCCAAGGTCTCACAAATGTCAGGGTAAGTTCTGGTCTCCTCACAGATCTGATTGGCTACTACAGGGGTCAAAGGTTCCTATGATACAAGACAACCAGACCAATAAGAGTGAAGCACTTGTAAGTGTACCCCTGAAGAGATAATCAGATTCCTTTTCTTTTTACTCTGCACTAATAGAGTCCATTTGAAAAAGATATTCACCTGTTTGATTTTCTGTCGTAGATCTCTAAACACCACAGCATTAGTTGTTTCTGATCTGTATGTCATCATCTCAAACTGCAAAGACGAAAATATTACACTTGTTTGAACTAGCTGGTTCAACACTTTTAAAGCATTGAATGTTTATTTTACAATATCATTGGTCCAATAATACACCAGGCTGTGCACAACAAATTGAATACCGGTAATTTGTCTGCACAGCCTGGTGTGAATAGGACCTTTAAAAAACTTTATTTATTTTACAACGATTGATAAACTTTTATTAATATCCCTCGTTGGCACGGATGTTAGCGCGAGGGGGTCATTGATGTGGGAGGAAACCAGAGTACCCAGAGAAAACCCACGTGTCCAAGCATGCGACCACCATACCCTGCCACATACAACCACTGTCGATCACGGGAATCGAACTCTGGTTGCAGCGGTGATAAGTGAGTGCATTGTCCACTGTGCTACTTGGACACCCAAGTGTGTGATGTGTATTAGACCAATGATATTCAAAAATGAGCATTCATAATCAATGCTCAAATTTATATTTACTTTGATGTTTACTTAATATATGAAATATTTTTGTATCATCATATTAAAGCCATTATATATACTCTTTGTCATGGATATTAATAAAACATGGAACAGTCATAAAACATTCCATTTAGTGCGCTTCCTCAGCTACTAAAAGTAAGTATATACAGTAAAACTCTTTTTTGAGATAGGATAGATATGATTTATCACATGTTTATCTCAATATACGGTGGATATCACTCATAGGATAAATTTTTGATATTCCACTGTGTGTTCTTACGCCAGGTGACGTCATAATTAAACATTACGTAGGTTTAGGCTGTTGATTGACGTAGAATGAAAAATTAAACAAGAGGCCCATGGGGCCACATCTCTCACCTGAGCAACAATGGCTTTATATGGGTGATCAAAGGATATTGTGCCATATGGCCTCTCGGTAGAATAACAAAAAAAGAATACCAAATAGTATCCAAAATTTACACTTATTTTTATACACTTAATCTTTGACATTGTACCTTTATGAATTACCATTTTTACCAAAAACAAGATCCTATGCAAGATATAAAACAAAATTTTTGGTAGGGGTACACTGTTAACTCCCCCCCCCCTCCCCCCACTTTATAAAGCGATCAAAATATATGAGAGCATGCATATACATTTTCTTCTTCAACTACTAACTAGTTAGTGTATTTTATTAAAAAAAAGCCTACATGTGAAAGAAGAAAAGTGTACCTCAATGCACTCAAATTAAAAACATTCAAATTTAATTGGTCTTCCGCATTATAAACGATTGTTGTTTACCAGGCATGTACTCGTGTGACGTTTTATAACCTTACTCACTTGATCGATGAATACACTCGAATGAAAAATGTTGTCATGTGATATGTTAAAGAGCTATTATAATCAATGCATAGGCGTCGGAACCTGGGGTGGGCTAAGCCCCCCCCCCCCACTTTTTTGCAAAGTTAGACATAGCCTACTCAAAATCCTTTTTTTTGGCTTGTCGAGATTTCTGATAAAGTCTACCCCCCCCCCCCCCCCCACACACACTTTTAATTAGCTTCCGACGCCACTGCAATGTATTGACATGCATATCACTCTATTTTACTAAGGCCCACCCTTTATTTTCATCTTTTTAATCAAAAGCGATAATACATTTATCCCCGTAACAGTAATGTTTTAAACTATTTTAAAGAGGTCGTTTTTATTTAATTGTGTCTGAAAAACCATCAAAGTTGGTGTAGATTTCATATAATTCATCGTATAAGGAGGAGGCCCCAGAAAGTAGTAACAGCATATCATATGATCCTTTTAATTTTTCTGTACAAGTATTCAACGTTTAGCGAGACATTTCTAGTGATTAATTAAAATTTCCAAAAATTCCAAAATACAGGCGATAGTTCCCCTCATGTTAAAAAGCATAATTAACGAAAATGAAACGAAAATCAAAACAAGCTAAAACCACCGTCACAAGTTAAAATTAGTGTTGTAAAATCGGAACAATTTTACTATCGATTATCAAATTGAATCGGCAGCTCACAATCGATTATAAAATCGATTATGTAAACTTTCAAATTCCAGCGAAAATTTTTTTTCATTCTGTCAATGAGTGAAAGATACCAGCATAAAAGAAAATACCTTTTTTAAATTTATAATTCATATATCAATAGTTTTTTTAATGAACTTATTTTCAAATGAATTAAATATTATACTTAGAGGCCAACCTAGGGTAAAATTTTAATTGATATTGGATTAGAAGCAAGATAATAAAAATAAAACAACTTCTAAAATTTGTAAAACCTTATCCAATTTGTTAATTGATCTGATACATTCACACATTTTATACATTAAATGTTTTGTACTTCTGTAAGTAAAATGACAAATAAAATCAGTCCATGTACTTTTGTGTATTTTGGAGGTATCATTGCAACCCTTAACCCAATTACAACCGTTATGTAGCAGATCTGTTTAATTTTGAAGACAACTGTAATCAAACGATTTATGATTATTTTAGCAATAATTTGGCAGTATTAATAACTAATTACAAGTTTCAAACTATAACATGAAATGTAATAAACATCGGTTGTAATTTTCAATGCACAGTATCACCCGTTTTTAGAACACATGAAGATAAGACAGTCGCAAGTTACTAATCACAACAGGGTCTGAGCTTGTGAAAACGTCTTATGAATTTGATAATTATCATTTTATTGCATTTGGGTTAATTTAACAAGATCGTAAACTCAGAATACAGTGCGAGTTCAACTTCTCTTTCGGAGGAAATTCCGGCGAAGTTACCGATCACAAAGCAGGTCGCCCCCTAGGTTGGTAACTGTATATAATACCAGAGACATTAATAACATGTTATTTATGTCTCTGATAATACTTTAGTCTTTTTATGGATATTGCTACGCAGTAAAAGGTCATCTGTCACGTGACTGAATTTTAGCGACTATCGATAATAAAAACTTACTATCGATTGTCGCCGACTTGCTGCCTTCAGCGACGATTTTTTCGATAGTCGGCGACTATCGTAACAACACTAGTTAAAATGTCAACGCATTGAAATATTTAACCTAAATTTACTTCACAAAATCGGCACAAATGTATTTTGCATGTTTCAAATATTCCCTTCGCACGTAAACTGTTGCACAACAAGCAAATTCATCTTTGTCAGTTTAACCTGTTTGTCATGCTTCAGACATGGCTGCTTCTAAGAAAGAACTTTCGTTTTCGAGATATGGAATACCGAACCCGAAGTTATTAACTGATTGACCGCGATTATCTCTTTATTATTATTTTCGTAAATATTACTCAAATTTGAAACAGAATTAGCCCATAATTTTTGCAATTTATCTTTTCCTTTCCAGAAGGATTATTTGTGCTAAATTACGTTGAATTTTACTCAGTAGTTTTTGAGAAGAAGATTTTTTAAAATGCACCCCCCTTTTTCTACAGTTTCGAGGTTTTCTCCGCTTTGAATAAAGATCGGTCTTTCATTTCTGCAATTTATATTCACCATACCATAAGGATACTTTGTGCCAAATTTGGTTGAAATTGACTCAGTAGTTCTTGAGAAGAAGATTTTTTAAAATGCACCCCCCTTTTTTTTACAGTTTCGAGGTTTTCTCCGCTTTGAATAAAGATCGGTCTTTCATTTCTGTTATTTATATTCACCATACCATAAGGATACTTTGTGCCAAATTTGGTTGAAATTGACTCAGCAGTTCTTGAGAAGAAGATTTTTTAAAATGCACCCCCCTTTTTTTACATTTTCGAGGTTTTTTCCGCTTTGAATAAAGATCGGTCTTTCATTTCTGCAATTTATATTTAACATACCAAAAGGATACTTTGTGCCAAATTTGGTTGAAATTGGCCAAGTGGTTTAAGAGAAGAAGTTCAAAATGTGAAAAGTTTACAGACGGACGGACAGACAGACAGACAGACGGACAGACGGACGGACGGACAGACGGACGACGGACAAAATGTGATCAGAAAAGCTCACTTGAGCTTTCAGCTCAGGTGAGCTAAAAATGAATTCAGTTGAAGTGTGGAGTTGTAAATGTAAAGCATTTAATGCTGTTTTAATTATTTTCATGAATTGATAAAAATATATTCGAAAATGAAATGTTCGCTTGTTAATCTTCAAGGAACTTTTTTCAGTGCGTAAAGTTGTTGACGTCTTGCAGTAAATGTGTTGTGCGGCTCACAATTATAATTTTTACAGAAAGGATTGAGATTTAATAAAAGACATGGTAAAACATGTGATAAAAAGAATCTCTCATGGTTTGCAATGGTATATGATTTTTATCCAACTCGTTGTGTGTTTTCTATCCCCTCGCCAAGGCTCGGGGATAGAAAACACACAACTCGTTGGATAAAAATCATATACCATCGCAAACCATGAGATATCCTATATTTATCAATTATATTTTCATAAACATGTACATCTAACAATAATTATCTATTGAAAATGCATGATGACGTTTGTGCTCATACACCGTGTTCAGGTTCGTCGTGTGTTATTAAACTTTGAATGTCATATAGATTTCCAATATACACATAAGAGGAAATAAATGTAGTTGGCAGCACTCTCATGAACATTATTATGTATGTTCTGTAAAGTGATTGTATAATACATTTATCAATGTGACTCTAACTTTAATGTTAGTAACACATACCTCATACACCGGCATCTCAATGACAGACTTGGAGAAGAGGAATCGGTCCATGAGCTGGCGCTCCAAGTCCCCAAAGTTGTAGTCTATCTTGGTGCCCTTGCCCACCTGGAAGGTGTAGTGACAGTTGGCCATCACCATGGGGAGGATGTCCCTGTCAGGGTGGTAGCTGATCAGGTGAGCCGGGGTCACGTCCCTCAACTGGACCTTGGGGAGATCTGTGTACCTGTCAATCAAAGTCAATTACATGTATCGCCTATTAATGATGTCTGTCGTAAATTCAGAAAAACTATATTTACAAATAAATCAAAAAGAGTTCTGTATTTTATACTCCCAGATAACGATAACAGAAAAATTGCATTAGGTCACTTGAATTTATCTGATGACCTAAAAATAGCACCAAAATTATCACTGAAATCAAAACTGAATACTTACTTGAGCTTCTTCACCTTGCAGTACTCCTGCAGGAAGTTGTTTTGTTTCTTTAGTAGAAAGTACAGTAGACCATAGGCACAGAGCCCATTGTCCCTGAAAGTGGGCAGCAGCACAGACACTGGGTGGGCATCAGTGATGGGCTTCTGGCAGAACTCCTTGGGGATTTTGGTTAATCCCTCCAAGGTGGGAAAGGCTTTAGTGGTAAAGCAAAAAAAAATATGGAGATAAGAAATTTTGTTTGAGAGGTTAAAATAGATTTTCTATAAATTGCCATATACCGGGGGTATGCTTAAAACTATGGGTAAATATTTGTTGCCTCAGAACATTTAACAAACATTTAGTACTGGTATTTTATATTGCTGACCACTGCAAATCAGTCTCTGTTTTCCACATGACTGGTGGCATAGTGAGGAAGATAACAGGTATATTTTGTATTTAATACCATAATCCTGAAACGTGTGTGGATTTACGATGAATATGTTCACTTACTTAATTGACTCAATATCTCAATTATTTTAAATTTTCTTGCAGATTGAGGTACATCTAGACAGACATTAAAATGTCAATCTACCCAAGTGTAGGATAGTTAAATTGACTGATTGCTATAATTCTGGAATGATAAGACGAGAATCTAAAGACTTACGATGTGTAAGGAGCTTGTTTTTCACACACTGCCAGGCCAAAATGAAGTCATTCACCAAATTCCTCACCTCCTCTGATCGACCCTCTGCAATGAAAACGAGCATGTTTAGTTTATTACCTTGTAAATGAGTACATCCCTTGCATATTGGCCTAAAACTAGAGTTAAACCCCTGCCACACCTTCATTTATATGTGCATGACCTTGAACTTGAACATTCTCATTGGTGGTGAGCAACATAAGTGCCAGGTACAAGTTCTGTTTTTATATATGTCTATTAAATATTATATATTATTCTTCCAGATGATTCTAGTTGAGGACCACAACATAATTTTATAAGCAATCTCTGTGCAAAATAATTAAGAACCTCTGGTGCTTTATTTAACATTATGAATAGAAACAAAATCATTCTGATTATGATATGACATTGACCTTTGACAAATGACATAAGTTTTATGACACAATCTCAGTTCATGAACAACAAACATTATAAGCTTCTGATGTTTCTTATGGACAGAACACATGTTCAATGTACAGACATGACCACTCTAACTTATAAAATTACTGTATCTTAAAAATTAGTTTTTACCATTTTAATTTTTTCTAAGTTGTAAATGATTCTGCCCAATTTAAAGGTTTCCTTAGAAGACTTTGTAGGGATACTTCATTATCATGACTCAATGAGAGCCATAAAGATATGACATAATTACCATTTTTATACTCCTCTATCATTTCTCCTATGGTCATTGTTAAAGCCTCCCCTCTGTCCAACTTTCTCTGGAATCGCTGAATCAGCAATTTCTGGAGTTTCATGATACTGGGTACAAGGCGAATAGCTCGTAGCTGCTTCTCCTATATTTAATAAATAATTATATTGAAAGTGTCAAATTTTAGTGTCAAAATGAAACAAGAAGAAGACTTGTCTAAATGCATGGAATGGAGAAACTTTTGACAATTCAGACCTCCTGTAGGAACATGAGCAGCACTTTGTGGGTGGGAGCCTGGACCTGCACGGTGTGGAGGAGGTGGTCCATGGTGATCTGGGACCTGTAGCGCCACACAGCCGCCACATTGTGGAGACTGTTGGGAGAGGAACTCTCTGATGGAACATCTATCTCAAACAGCAGGCACAGCAGTGGGTCGGACCCTGTCAAATTCAGCAGTTTTATCTTATGTTCTACATTGATGTGTCAATGCTTTTAGAAGTACTATCAAGTATATGTTTATATTTTTCATATTATTTATTAAGTTTGAAAATGTCAAAATGACTTACCCAATCTCTGATCATTGGCAAGCTTTTCATTTAGAGACTTCAGATCTTTTGTCATTACCTTATGAAAAACATGCATACATTAAAGAATCATGAAAAACTGAAAGGAAATACAATGTTAAACTTCATAAAAAATGATCAGAATTAAAGCAGAAATTTAGTTATGTGAATAAATCTTCACAGAGCTCTGCAATAAATATTGAACAATAACATACCTTAAGAACAGGTGACAAAATGGTTTTTGCAAAGTCTTCTTCCCATTTCTGTCTAGCAGCCTTGTTGGCCAAAACACACATTTCTTGGTTTAGCTGACCACCTGAAATGAAGAAATAATTATGAACGAGAGAGAGAGAGAGAATGAGAGCAAGCAAGCATTTTACAACAAGACTGTTTATTTTTTTATTAATTTTTTAATACTTGATCCACCCCATACAAACCTGGCCCCCAGACATTACCTCTGAGTTTGTTCATCATGTCTCTACAGATACTGTGTATAAGGATATAGACATCGTCCACACTCCTCCCCACCGCTCTCTGAATGGTCAGAAGGTCTTTTTCTATGTGAGCCCACAAAAAGGGCAGCACATTGTTAGCATCAAGGTCTGGTTTTATCAGACTTTGGATGGCCTAAAAACAAATGCATTTATTATAATATCGTATTTTTCCCATACACATGATTGGTCGATTGCTGTCACGTGACCATGCTATAAATTCTGTTATAGACCTTACTATACTAAAAATAGAAAATTTATTGACCTCACCATACTAAAAATAGATTTTCACGACAAAATACTGGTTTTGGCATGTGCGACATTGTGACGTCATAATAGCAAAATCAACACCTATACATTATGAACAAAATATTTTACTATTATACGCTTGAAGAGAATGAAGAGAATTGGTTTTTGATTTATTTAATAAACCAGTTATAGCGTTTTGATATCGGTCAATACATGGTTTTATAGACCTGATGAGAGTATATCAACCTCGGACTTCATCCTCGGTCGATATACTCTCATCAGGTCTATAAAACCATGTATTGACCTCATCAAAAGGCTATAATTGTATATAATCCATTAAATACTCTACTCTAAGTCATTTGAGTGACCTGAAGCAATCAAAACAAAACAAAATTATTTATGTGGAGTTTATTTTATTGTATGCTAAAATTTTAAAAGAGGCATTATAAAATTAAAAGACCTATTGAAAAATTTGGCACCTAAGGTTGTTTATGTAAAAAATTACAGATGTATACCATTTACATCTATGACTTGTAAATTTAAATGTTTTATTATTTGTACTCTTGAGGAGTCTGACCTGTTGATTGATACTGGCCCCTAGATACATGGCCATGTGAGTGAAGAGTCGTACAATGGCACACTCAATGGGAGAGAGTCCTCTCTCAGGGCTGGCATCTGGTTGTCTTTCCTCCGCCCGACCCAAAACATGTCCTGTAGCAGTCTGATCTAACCTAAAACCCCAACATGACAGTTAATTAAGATTTAAAGAAGATTTTTTTTTAAACCTTTTTATAATTACTCCCTAACATCCATAAAATAATATTACACAAACTTACCCATCATGCATCTGATTGTTGGCTATAAGTTGATGACGTTCACCTCCAATTTCTGCACCACAATCTTTACAACGTCCACGATAATATGGACGACCACACTACAATTCACAATTAATGACAATCATATGAGTCACTGAGCCTTAAATTAAAGACTTTGAATTTGTTGTTCTTTTACTTACATTTCCAATCACATATGGATGACCATTGGGGCAACCTATGGAGAAACAGAAATATTTTAGACTTGATTGTAAGTGCTCATTTTATTTTAGCTCACTTGAACTGAGTTTTTTTTTTTATCAAACTCTATCTGGTGCCAATTGTCTTCAATGTTCACAATATTTACTTTTCATAATCATCATTCAACCATACTTGGGGGGAAGCACCCACACATGTAGGTGAATGGCTCTCATATTTGTTCAGATAATGGGGACCTAATAGATACTGAACAAAATCTTCTCAAGAACCATATGTCTAGCCTTATTAATAATTTTTGGATTTTCAGCATATGTCAATGATAGATTATTTTTCAATTAAATTGGTAAAAATTCTTCAATGCATGAATAAATCTGCATTTGTATAACTGTATTAAAATCTTTACAAGTTTGATTATACATTCCACTTTTGAAAGGTTTTTAAAATTTTTGATAAAATGTTACATTGATTTCATTCCACAAAATGCCAAAGATTAACAGTATTTTTATATAACCAGAGGAAACAAAACTCAACTTACGATAAAAAACTGGATTTTCATCACCTCCCTTTCTGGCTGCCAACAGAGCTTCCTTTATTTCAGTAACATCATCTTGTGGCATAGTTGGTAGAAAGGAGTTCTATAGTTCAAGAAAATATATATATACATCAAATACCGTAGTTAAAACATGGTGATGTATCATTGAATTTTCAGTCTTATTCCTAACTTTTATTTTAAAATGGACGTTTGATTTAACCTGCATTTCCCAACTTCTATAGTAAGTGTATTTGTTTTCAAAACCCTTTATTTGATAAATACATGCATCACTGACTGAAGAAAGTTTCACCGTCCATGCACCCACCTGCATGTCCCCTGGCTGTTGGACCAGTCTGTTGAGTGGTTCAACCAGTGTCCTCTCCTCTGGGATCTCCAGCAGGGTGAGGAAGAAATGGTTCAGTAGACACACTGTACTCTGGTAGCCCAGGTCCATCCCCTCCTGTACAGTCAGCTGGGGGTTCCTCCTCCATAAAACATTTCTACACAGCGCAGCCGGCAGATCATCCTGACAGAATTCAAATACAAATCAATATGTAAAAATTAAATACAATCTAATTATATGCACTAAATTTATTATTATAATATTTTTTATCAATACTTAAATCAAAAAAAGAGGGGACAATTTGACAATGCAATATCATACCTGATTGGAAAACAGCAGATGCTGAGCTAAGAGCTCATGCAATTGTTCAACTGCCTGTAAAAAAAAGCCTCTTTGAAACATATATAAACCTTTTTAAAACACATTAAATGTGAAAACCGATACTTTTCCAAGCAGACCGATTGTAATTGCAGTTTTAAAATGTTGGTACTCTGAAGAATAAGTTCATAACACTGACAGTGGTGATACAAAACATATATTTTTGACTACATGTCATGTTCACTTCTTTCTCAATGAAGACATTTTTTGACAAATAATTATATAGTGATATTTATATATAAGATAAACATTGGTTATTATTGAAAATACAATTTTTTAACTAACAGCTGGAGTGACTCGTCTTTTGTTTTCAGGATACAGATAAGACATAGTTATTTCTCTCATCACAGCTAGAAGGACCAGGGTTCTCTTCTGATAATCTGGTAGCGGAACAGCCTGGCAAAAGAATTAGTTACTGTTGTAATCATGGGAAAATTCATAATGTGGATGACTAATATTGTTGAGATTATAACAAAATGTGTTATTAAAAATTAATATCTGGCTCTAGAGACCTGGATAGCTTCATTGAAGATGTCCATGTTCTGTCCTAGAGCTGCTTGTGTCAGCTTTTCTCTTAGCTCCTTGTACTGGTCCCCACATACGACGAATCGGTCACTGCACTCAACAATCTGACAAAACATAATATATCCATAAACATTCTTTGCATTTACTATTTCATTCAATAAATTCATGGCACCAGGATACTTAACAAAGACTTCTAGGTAAGTACAATTGTACCTCGTTTTTCTGGAGCTCTGGTACACTCAGCCAGCGTACAATGGTGACATCAGTTGTCTTACAGATCTTCTGGTAAGTCTCCACACCAAAGCAGCGACACAGGTGTTTGATCAGAAACAATCTAAGAAGAAAGAAAATTGACAAGAAGTCACCTAATCAATATATTTTTTGGCATGCAGTTTTGCAAGAATCATGATGGACTCTTCATCTTGGACATTTCTTACTCGAAAGACATAATCATAATGCCTTTTGTAATTGATTGATACTAATATTCATTTTTGTGGGTTGCAAAATAATATTCTTCAATTAAGTTTATGTCAATATTACTTTGCAATGTCTTACTTGGGCTGCCTTGAGCCACACTCATCACAGAGTCTCCCTGCAGCCTCTAGAAGCTTCCTTATCTGCTGGCTGTGTTTGATTGATTTCTCCACCAGTACCTTGTGGAGAACCTCTGCTACAACAGTCAGTCCAAACCGGGTCTGTGCCATACAGTACAGCTTCTCCACATCCAGCCCCTCTCTCACTACAGAACCCACGTCATGCTGCAACATCTGGGTCGCCATTTTGATTTTGGACTTCATTGGGTCTGTGCTCTTGGCAACTTCATGATGGAAGGAGTCCTTGAAATAAGACAACAGTTATAAAGTGAACTAATCAAGGTAATAATTATCTATGACTTTTTCTTTGACTCATAAAAACAAAGACATGTACATGTACATGATTTACATATACATGATGTACATGATATAGCTTTCAACTCCTTTCATATTTCTATATATGTATGTATGAGAAAAAGAAAGAGAAGAATGGAATTATTAATTTAAAAAACCCAAACTTTTACCTCTAAGCATTGAATGATCAAAAGACACAGCTCAACCATTTTCTCCTCATTTTCTTTCAGTGACATCAAATCCTCTGCTTGTTGCAAGTACATCCCTAAGTGCTGCTGCACTTGTTCAGAGCTGTGGTTTAAGGGTTGGCAATATTTAGTTATACCGGTAATTGACATTGTAAATGTGTTTGAATAAACAAAAATCACTTAAATTTGTATGATAGAATTGAAAAGTGTAGATAACACAACATAATTTACGGTAATAAATCAAACTGAGCAGTGTTGATGCATACAATATATAAGCTGTAATTGAGCCAAACACTGACCTAGTCCTGAGCAAGTGCTGTAGGAGGAAGGACCGTAGGACTGGTGTAGGATCAATGCCCTCCTCAAACACAGACATCTCCTTACTGGCCATCCTTTCTCCCTGTCCCCTCCGGGCGGTGGCTGTGATGTAGGACATCAACTTCTGGACAACTTCATTGGATGGGGGCTCATCATCCGAGAAACAGAGCTGGGATACAAGGTCCATAAAGAAGCTGTTGCACCGACGTTTGAAAATATTCAACTTCCGAATTTTTAAGCTGAAAAAATTATGAGGTAAATTATTACTGTATCCTTTAACTGAACCTTTACTGTCTAAACTACTGACCAACTAAATGATGTATCATAGAACTGTTGATTTTTATCACTTCTGTTTTAAAAACCAGCTTTAGCTGTTCATAATCTTAAGACTGTCTAGTAGGTTTTTCTTTTAACTATACAATAATTATTTCAAATTGATTAAAAACAAGTTTTGTATATTCATCTCACTCTTCTGTGTTGTCTTGTCGAGGGTTGAATTGGGTGGGGATCTTGTTTTGACAGACAGGACACTCCCTGGTCTCAAGAATTGTCAATTCATTGTAGCATTTCACACAGATTATATCCTTGCAGGGAAGTTGTACGGGTCTCTCCGTGATCTCACTCTCACAAGCTTTACAATTCTCCTGTCGCCTGTAATTCATTTAAACAATTAGTGCTCATAATTCAGAAAATTTAAGTAACTGCTTCACACTGACTAGAAAATGAAGAATTTCACGAGGAAAATATTTAATCTAACTGAACTTGAAATGAGGAGAATGTGAAAAGTAGATTAAGTTATTTCCAATTCATATAGGAATTGAATATTTTGCCTGATTTACGTACTAAATCAAAACTCTTTTTTATGAAGCTGCATAAATTTGATTAGCGCATGTAGTAATGAATCTAATTAAATGCTTACTATACAGTAAAACATGCTTCTTATAGGGAATTGATTTTTATTACTTGTGGGTTTTAAACATGTGAAGCTAAAGAACGTAACAAATTACGTTTATAATGAAGCAAAATCATCCATCTCTGGCACTTCATTATAAGCATGTTTTACTGTTAGTATGTACGACTTTAAGAGAACTCGTTAGTTGAGGCCATTTTTAGAGTATTTCAATCCCCTAAAGAAGGAAAGCTCTGTATAAAGATATAAGAAATTTATCAAATTTTAAAGCTAAAATATTTGGATTTTTCTTTACTATATTATAGTTTATGGCAAAATATATCAAATACACTGAATCAAAGTTTAAGACAGATCTGATGGTCAATTTGTTAACCACCAAGCCCCCTTAAGCTACATTTATTTTTTGATATTCCTGAAAACACAGATTTAAATCAATTATAATACTTTGACACTAGTATTTACCCAAATGTTTTGGTCACAGAATTTTTCATGCATATCTTTAGGAATTTTTCCACTTTCTCCAAAGATTCTATGTTCTTGAAATCAACATTGTCCTTGAGCATCTGTGGAGAAGAAAACACAATCTGTATGATTATCTTTAAACAAATCTAAACACCACTTTGCAATGCTAACTCTATCAATATATAGCAAATTCAAGTACTCAAGATATAATTGATACTTTCATGACCATCATAGGAGGCTTTGTTTCATTATGGGGCATAATTAGATGGAGCAATACTTGGAAAGGATTTTACAGCAATTTGTTTGACTTTAACTTAACACTTTTTGGATAAAGAATAAGCAAGATGGGACCTCGATAAGAGAACTAAGCCCTCGACAAAGTAAAACTGTGATTTTGACATCTTATCTCTCACCTTAAAACTTGGTTCGAGGTCACTGAACATTCATAACCAATAAGTACTCAATGAGCCAGATAGTGCCAAGGAGAAAAATATGCTTTGGACAGAAATTTCATCAAGAACTAATTACTGACCTTGACCTTTGATTTAAAATAAATTGGTTCAAGGTCATTGCACACACATTATGTACAGTATCCACTTTTATCAGATCTCTTTGAAACTCAGTAAACTATGAAGCTTTGTTGGAAGAAAACTCATTCAACTAACTTACCACCCAAAGAGTCATCGGACGCTCTACTGGCATCACTTCATCAGAGCAGACGTGTTGTAGGAACAACTTCATCACTACCACCTTAGTCCACACATATCTTAATAAAAACAATTATAAATCTAACTACAAAATACCAATTAACATAAATATATTGTGAAAAGAAAATCAAAAAATAATTGACTGCCGTCATGAGAAAAGGGCCCTTATCTTTTGACGTCACAGTGTTCAGAAAACGACGTCAAAGTAGCGGCATTGTAAACGCAGTTTTTTATTTTCTGTTTCTATTTTTTTTTCTGTGTTGTGTTTTTTAGATAGTTAGAGTATGGCCTTGTTTAAATACCGATAATAATAATTGATAAATAATAATAATATATATTGTAAACGCAGTTTTTTATTTTCTGTTTCTATTTTTTTTTCTGCGTCTGCAAAGTGTTGTGTTTTTTAGATAGTTAGAGTATGGCCTTGTTTAAATACTGATAATAATAATTGATAAATAATAATAATATATAATAAAATAATTAAAAAATAATTATTAATAATAAATACAGTGTAATAATAATTGACGTTCGTGACGTCGTGTCGTTTTCGACCAGCTACGTCAAAGTCGTGTTAACATGTCTTACTAAAATTGTCATAAAATGCTTAAAACACACAAGATCTTGGATATCTGTGTATATTTGTATTCAGAAAGAGTTAACTATTCGGAATTGAGAAAAAAGTGGTTGTGAAATTTTGACCTTAAGGGCCCTTTTCTCGTGACGGCAGTCAATTTAAAAAATAAGAAATTTTGAATTATTTCTTGATTCACAATGAAATCAGTGTCATTTAGTTTCAAGTTACCTGGCATCTTTGATTCCCTCCATACATCTCCTACCAAACTCC
This sequence comes from Magallana ariakensis, assembly GCA_020458035.1. Classification (NCBI taxonomy): domain Eukaryota; kingdom Metazoa; phylum Mollusca; class Bivalvia; order Ostreida; family Ostreidae; genus Magallana; species Magallana ariakensis. The sequence continues at coordinate 37,185,028 of CM035812.1, forward strand.
TCCACCCCTGTCTGGTGCCCCTCAGTCACAAACTGTCCCAGAATTCTCTCTACAACAGGTCGGTACTTGTGCACTTGTTTCTGCCAGAGTTGTCTACCTTTCTGGTCACTGATGGAGTCTTTGTTAGGCTCCAAGGATTTCAACAGTAGGAACAGCCCAAGGACATCCAGAGTCTGACAAACAAAAGCACCTCCAAATATACTTCTATCATACAAGTAGAATGTACATAATTATTTTATGTAATACGCTCAGTTTGTACATATTAAAAAATGCATCTTTGATAGTTGAATAAAATTTCCAATTAATCAAAAAGGACTCTGATCATGGATATTTAGAAAACAAATTATGGCTATGAAATTGATAAACAAAGGTAATTCTTGTATATCATATCCTACTAAAATATCAAATGGATAAAAAAAATCATCATCTGCATCCCATAATTTTTTTCATTGACAAACAATTTATTACTAAATATTTCCAGCATATGGCCAACCAAAGTTTAAAAGGATCAGCTACTCTACACTTCCAAATTGTAAACAGCTGGAATCTTGTCAAAAGCAAGTACAATTTTATTTAACTTGTTCATAAAATTGTACCGGTGACAGTGATTTTAATTTTCTGCATTGAATGTGTTTTCAAGCTCTCTGAGAGAGAAAAAGCTATTTCATATAAATATCTTGCTGAATGCTTTTTCTGGTCAGTGACCCATTAGTCAACAACTGACCCATCACTACCTTTGACATGTATTGACCTTTGTCCTTAAATTTCTTACCATTTCTTGGTCTGTGACAAGATAGAACTGAGCACTCTTCTGCTGGAACTCAATGATTCTCTCGCTGCAGTCAGGCCACACTCGGGTGATGCTGGCAAAGTTCCTGAGACGGGGCTCAGATTTACTGTACACAGTGTGTATGGCCACAAAGTTCATGACAACACTAGGTAGTCCTTCTCTGAATTCCATGTTTATTCCATTCAGTAAATTTTCACACACCAACTGAAAAACAATGTTCAGATAATTTATACTTATCATAAAATCATGCAAAGGACATGGAAAGACTTTATAATCTAAGAAGATAATGATATTTTACACATTTTGATCACATGAAATAATTTCCCTAAGCAATCTCTCTAATTACAGCAATAACAAAAATGGATATAGCAAATTTACACTTTAACAAATTCTTGTTCATATCCCAGAGAAGTTCTCATATAATTCTATCAAAAATTGCAGTATGTAACAAACATGGCTTTAACAAATTTACTGCTATACTAAAGTATTTTCAAGAGCCATGCTGGCAAAATTTTAATGCATACTATCATTTATAAACTTACATTTATACAAATTTCATTGAAGATACATATAATTTTAAGATGCATATATAATATAAGGTTTCTAACAACTGAAAGAGTTCTTTGCTATAAATGTATAATGTATTACATCTATAATAAGTTTTTCTATGGTCCCTTGAAATTTGCTATAAAAGGTTTTTGCTGTAATTGTCTATCTCTTAGTTGAACGGTGAATATATTTATGTGCCTTAACAATAAAATAACATGTACATCAAACATTTTCTTAAAACATTTAACAATTAATTTTCACAAATCCTTTGTCTTTAAAAATACAGTTAGTAATACACAATTACTGTACCCCATGGTCTTCTTTACTGATCACATGATACACCATGTGAACAAAGTCACTCAGATAGGCCTTGACACAATCCATGACCTTGACCTCAGACAGACACTTCTGAAAAACTTTCCCTAAGGTAGTTTTCTCTATAATGTCTGGCACACCCAAAACCGACTCTTGAACTTTTTCTGCAAAATAAAGCATTAGAATCCATAAAAAAAAAAATCAAATCTAAATAGGGTTGGTATCAACTGGATATTACACTGCACAATGATAAACAGGAAAATTTAAAAAAAGAAACAATCGAAAATTTATGCATGTACTGTCCCAAAGTCCAAATTCATACAAGCAAAATTGTAAAATGTTAAATTCTGAGTATGAGAAAACAATTTTTAAGATGTGATTTAATAAGCATAGTATTAAAACTTATGTGTTACCAAAAAATTACCATGTTTTCCAATATTCTTTGATGTCCTTAGAATTTGGTCTATAAGTCTGTATATTAGCCAAGAAAACGGCATCATTGCCTTAAATTTGAGGCCATCAAAACCTGTTCCTTTGACAATGACCTCAGGAAGTTCCTCACGGTCTTTTGGGGACACCACCATAGAATACTCAATCTGAGTTGCTGATGGATTGTTGAATATTTCTAGCCATAGTTTGTGCTCCCAAGAACTTGGATCCCTTTGAATCAGGAGGTCAAGGTTACTGTTGGTGTCCAGTTGAGCAATGATGCCAGCCAAAATGGGAGAAAGTTTCTCTATGATGCACTGATTTCTAGCTTTTCTGCAAAATCAAAATGCTAACATTGTAATCAATGCTTTCATGATTTTAAACATATTAAACAGAATGGTGCAGGCAATTTGAAAATATAATCAATATCATCATTATTCTGTTAACCCATTATTATTTTCTATAAAATTAATCTTAATACCTGAAAGTGCCTGCACTGTTTATACAGTCCCTCTTGCGGGCCTCAGCATACAGCCAGCTCTCTGCTGATTGCCCCATGGTTTCCTCTTTCTCTTTCATCAAGGCTGCAAGATGTCGTCCTATTCCTCCCATGAAAGTCAATTTTTCTCCTGAAACAACATGGAAAATTTAATATATATAATGATTCCTTAAAGATTAATTCACACTACAATGTTTCTGTCATTGAGCTTTCTAGGTAAGCAGCTTCTATAGAAATGGAAAATAAACCTAGTACACAAATCTAGAGAGCTGAGAGTTTTTGCATCAATTAATGTGATGCATATTAAGTTTCAGGCACACACTATATTCATGACACAGTAGAAATGTTGGTTGACTTACTAACTCCATGTGTTTGTATACACAAAATTCACCATAAGTTTAAGTTGGGTTTACTAAGTACACAACATTTTTACCTTTTATTTCTTGATTAAGTAGCTCCAGCAAGATTTTCACTCTCTCGGTTGTCCTCTCTGAATCCTCAGGGTCTTTCACCATTGCTAAAGCTGGACGGGCTGTCAACTTAATGAAATGGGCAATATCCACCTTCCTCTCCACATGGACCTGTCCTGTGTGTTCCACCATGTCACCAAAGTCATGTGGATACACATCTTGACCCTCCATCATTTCCACCTCCCCCGACTCCTGGATTGGTTGACTGTCGCCTCTACCCTCCCAGTCCATGTCCTCTGGGTCCCCCACACCGGCCCGACCAGTCGCGTTCTCCAGTAAAGTCCCCACACTCTTGTTCTTCATCTCCATGAAGCTGGGCATTTTGTCACTGTCTGGTCGGAGATCATCAATGTGGACAGAATGCCATCGACCACACTGTTAAATGGTTTAATCATGCAATTAGTTCTCTATCAACTTTCATTAGTGTTTATGCTTCTTTATAAATTGCTAAACAAGACAATAATATTTAGCCTGAAATACACATTTACGATGTTTAAAGTTTGATAGTCTTTCAATAAGAACAAGAGGCCTATGGGCCACATGGCTCTTCTAAACAACAGTTCTTGTATCTCTCTGTCTAAATTTTGAAATATGAAACGCTCCTAAAAAATTGTTAAACATCCAAATTTCACATTTATTCAAAGATTTGACAATGCATAAAAATAAACTGTTGAATAAAGATCTATCTGAAATATAAGCTTACAACAGTAATTTCCTATCTTGGGTGTGCAAGAAATCAAAATACATATCACAACAAACTTTACCTGGAACCCCGTGAATCCTCCCCCTGCTACTCGGGGAAGATGGATGATGAAGACGATGTGTGTTTTCCCGATCTTTTTGTCGGCCACCTGTAGGAGTTGATCTAACACACAATACTGAGCACAGGCCACCAGACTGGCATTCTCGTTCCCACTGTCACACTGGACAATCAACAGGGACTCCTCATCCAGCTCTCTCTCAAAGCTTTGCCTGCAGAATAGGTGCCCTTTTAACTGTTTATCACTCACATACTTTTGTATTTGTAAATGTAACAAGATAGTTCAAGAGCAAAAGACATCAAAATTGGACCCTTTGATTTGGATTAGGAATGGAATTTTACATATGACAGGCAAATAACTCATAGAAACAGATTGAATAGTTAGAGTTAAGAATAAAAAGCAGCTGATATCCCACAACTTACTTGACTTGTCTACAGATCTGCTGCTCCGACAACTTACTTGTCTACAGAACTGCTGCTCTGACAACTTGTCTACAGAACTGACAACATACTTGACTTGTCTACAGAACTGCTGCTCTGACAACTTACTTGACTTGTCTACAGAACTGCTGCTGACAACTTACTTGTCTAAAAAACTGACAACTTACTTGTCTACAGAACTGACAACATACTTGCCTTATCTAGAGATCTGCTGCTCCGACAACTTACTTGACTTGTCTACAGAACTGCTGCCCTGACAACTTACATAACTTGTCTACAGATCTGCTGCTCTAACAACTTACTTGACTTGTCTATAGATCTGCTGCTCTGACAACTTACTTGACTTGTCTACAGAACTGACAACTTACTTGACTTGTCTACAGAACTGACAACTTACTTGACTTGTCTACAGAACTGCTGCTCTGACAACTTACTTGAATTGTCTAAGGAACTGTCAACTTACTTGTCTACAGAACTGCTGCTCTGACAACTTACTTGACTTGTCTACAGAACTGACAACTTACTTGACTTGTCTACAGAACTGACAACTTACTTGACTTGTCTACAGAACTGCTGCTCTGACAACTTACTTGAATTGTCTACAGAACTGACAACTTATTTGACTTGTCTACAGAACTGCTGCTCTGACAACTTACTTGACTTGTCTACAGAACTGTTGCACTGACAACTTACTTGACTTGTCTACAGAACTGACAACTTACATGTCTACAGAACTGTTGTTCTGACAACTTACTTGACTTATCTACAGAACTGCTGCTTTGATAACTTACTTGTCTACAGAACTGCTGCTCTAACAACATACTTAATTTGTCTAAAGAACTGACAAGTTATTTGACTTGTCTACAGAACTGCTGCTCTGACAACTTACTTGATTTGTCTACAGAACTGTTGCACTGACAACTTACTTGACTTGTCTACAGAACTGACAACTTATTTGTCTACAGAACTGTTGCTCTGACAACTTTCTTGACTTATCTACAGAACTGCTGCTTTGACAACTTACTTGTCTACAGAACTGCTGCTCTGACCACTTACTTGACTTGTCTACAGAACTGTTGCACTGAAAACTTACTTGACTTGTCTACAGAACTGACAACTTACTTGTCTACAGAACTGTTGCTCTGACAACTTACTTTACTTATCTACAGAACTGCTGCTTTGACAACTTACTTGTCTACAGAACTGCTGCTCTGACATCTTACTTGACTTGTCTACAGAATTGACAACTTATTTGACTTGTCTACAGAACTGCTGCTCTAACACATTACTTGACTTGTCTACAGAACTGCTGCTCTGACAACTTACTTGACTTGTCTACAGAACTGCTGCTCTGACAACTTACTTGATTTGTCTACAGAACTGACAACTTACTTGTCTACAGAACTGTTGCTCTAACAACTTACTTGACTTATCTACAGAACTGCTGATTTGACAACTTACTTGACTTGTCTACAGAACTGACAACTTACTTGTCTACAGAATTGTTGCACTGACAACTTACTTGACTTGTCTACAGAACTGCTGCTCTGTGTCAAAGGACTGCAGAGTCAGGAGAGTGATCTGTGCTTTAGGAATGTGTAGATACTGAGACAGGTCCGACACGTCTACTGTGGTGATCAGTTTGGAGTTAGTGGTCACCTATTAAATTGGGAAAATGTCTTTACCAAATATAGAGGAACCAAAATTATCTCCTTTGTAACCTGGAGTTGGTGGCTATCTTTTTGGGAGACAAGAGAAAAGCTGTCAATGTGACAGCAAACTGGGTTTTCTTTTCAGTATGTAAACAGAATCCATTATCCATTTGTCAAACCTGTTAGTGAATTGATAAACACTGCCTATCCAGAGAAATAGGGTACTATATAATTATGCAATATTTTGCCAAAAATGACAACCGGTAAGTTCAAAAGCTGGTATTTTTTTTTCATAAATTATCAAAAATCAAAATCAAAATCCAAGTAATATGCTAATAGTAAGATATGCCAATATGGTATTTGTTAGGTAGGGGTATATTTGTTCATTACAAGAAAATGTATAATGTCAAGTACCTGTGAGTTTAACACTGCATGAAGTCAAAAGTTTTGGCTGTATTTGGTACCGGTACATTTCTTATTGTTAATACTGTATGTTTCAAGTTTTTTTACTCATTCGACTTAAAATAATTAAAGAGCAGTTCAACATCAAATGAAATAGAGAAATGTAACATAACTTTAAAAAATTCCAAGAGTAAAATATTCACAAACCACAGCTGCATTAATAGAACATAAATTATATTATTTTATATAAAAAATGTACACAAGGAAGTCAAATATAACAAGTCTACCATTAATACATGCCTTCAACTATATCATTGGTTACCTGTGCATAAAGATCTTCACTATCTTCAGCCTTGATCTTCTGGCTAAGATAACACAGTAGGTTGTCATGCTTTTGTTGTTCATGGTAAGTACTTTCAATAAATGCATACTCCTCAGGTGGAAGTGTCTCTTTAGCTCTGAGTACACCATCTGGGGTAGCACACCACAACAAGACCTTTTTTGCTTCCTTCAAGACCTGGAATATAAAATATAATGTAAAAAATATCAGTTGACCTCAACTGCTAATTGCAATCAGGCTATGGTCATGTACATGTATAGTTATAAATTACAATAAATTAATGAAGTGAATTTTGACCTTTTCTTACCTCTGCCTCTGAACCTTGTAAATCAGCATCTGTGTATTGCTGACTGACCAGCAATATGATTGAAGCACATGTATCAGCATGGTATCCCATGAACACGTCTCCAAAAGTGTAATCTGAGGTCTTTGTCCTAATAAACCAATAACCACTAATTTAATTATACTCAACTGTAGGTCATAGAGGGTCATATATAAAGGCAAAGAAATATACCCAGTGAAAAGCACCTTTAATTTATCAGAATTTAGATCCTATCCCAAATTGTTTGAAGAACCCATATTTGAACAAAAAAAACCAAAAAAACATGATGAAAACCTTTTGTGCATTGGAGTTGATGTCTTGACGAACTGCTCAGCCCATTTCTGCAGGTTCTCGGCCAATCGAACCTGGACCTCAGACAGCATGGTGGAAATATTTAGGAAGTGTTTCTCCAATCTGTTGATCAGAGGGATGGGGAACTTGCTGTACACAATGTTCTTCTCTGCAACAACTATCAGCCTAGTGGGGGGAGAACAAAAATCAAATAATTTGGTTAACCTTATCATTGTACAATGTTTAAGCACAAAGAAAACTGCCATGTACCTGAATTTCTTGTGAACTCTGCATTTGACTCGGTGAGTTCCCAATCCCAGGTCAACATATCTCTCACCTCCAAAGTACACGTAATACTTGAGAAGAAACAAAAAGTTATGTAATATTCAACATTGATCATTTTTCATTTCAATAAGCAATAAAGAACTCAGATATGCATGAGAATATCTTATTAGGTGTCAATATCAATCAATTTACAAAATCTCAGTTATAACTAACAATTAAAATATTCATACTCCCAGTTCACTTTATTTCCTTTCAAGGCATAAAGTTTTTTAAATTTTTACATTTTCTTTTCGAATTCATTTTGAAGAATCTTAAATCCATAAGGACTATTATGATTTGGATTCCAACTGGGCTAGGCTATAAAATTAATAGTAACCTGTATTTACCTGATTGAGTGCGTCGTACAGACTCTCGTACAGATTCTCCAAGTTCAGTAGGACCACCGTGTTCCCCGTCTCCATACACACCTTGATACGGTTGATGTTTCTACACACCTGTGGTAAATTATTTCCCAGTCAGTTTAAAAAAATACACAGAACTTTTTAAATTTATTGTTAAATTCTGTGATATTCTTACTGCATATCAATAAACTTTTTTCTCTAAAAAGATAATATACAGAATTTGTAAACCAATTTTTATTTGCGATGACTTTATTTCACGATTTGACAGAGATAAACTGGTTCTAGGCAACATATTTTCACAACCAAGCCTTCATCAACATCCATTTTGTAATAATAACAATATCGCAATAACTGATTTGTGGCAAGAAATACTTGAGACGATGAGGCTCTTGTGAATTTCATGAAAATTGCTGGCAGACGAATATAAAAGTTGGTTTACAATATTTGAGTCATCCTCCCATAAATATCAAAGGACAAGCCCTCACCTGTGTGTATTCCTGGTCACTAGGGAAACTGCTTCCAAATATGGTGATGGCATTCTTCATTGTCAAGATCTTCTGCTGTAACACTGTCAGGGCTCCGTAATTCTCCGTCAGAAGCAGCAGGTACCTCGTGTCACTGAGAGAAAATTTATAAAGTTATTTTCATTTTTTATAGTGTGTGATTATTTAAGCTACCGGGTTTATGAATTTTTTATGCAGCCATTTAAGTAAATTTTCTCTTTAAGACTCAATGTCTGTTAAAACTGAAAATTGCTGATTGACCTTATAGATAATCAAAACAATATACTAAATATATAGGATCTTTCATGATTTGGAATCATTTATGGTACATGTATATGATTTTTATCCATTTAGCAACTGGATTTTTGTTTTCTATCTCAAGCCTTCCCAAATAAATTTGAATGAAATTATTACATCCATCCTTTATCTATGATTTATGACACATGTTTTATTTTGATGTTAAGAGTTCGACATGTTAACACTAGATTAAATAAATGATAGTATATTTAACTGAATGTTATTACCTGTCGACTCCATCTCCCTTCAGACAGGCTTCAATCAAACCAGCTGGACTACAGTCAGGATCATCGGCGTTTGCCTGAAATTTTAGATGTACAATCTTGAACAAATGCAAACTTCTTTGTATCTACCTACAGTCTGGATCATCCTTGGAAAACTGAGAAAAAAATCATGTGAATGCATTCACAACAGTGGCATCGGAAGCATATTGAAAGTGGGGTGGGGGCTAGAATTATTTGAGTTTTGATATTTAGCAATACACAATATCAAATTTTACATCAAAGAGTATACATGTACATCAAATCTTTGTGAAAGGTTATTACAAAGATCACATGAAATAGAGGCAGATCAATTTCAGGAGAGAAAGATAATAGACATTTTGTTATTACTACTGATATTTTTTCCACTCTGTGTAGATTTTGAGAGAACACATCCAGAGGGTCCTCTCCTCCGGAGTGCTCGAATCCTCCAAAGTTTCTCTTGATGCAGTGCTGGAGCATCAGCCATGTTGGTTTCTTTCTGTTTTTCTTTGCAAAGCTGTACACCATCTTAATCAAACTGTAAAAAGAAGATTTTCAATGTCGTCTATATATAGCGATATTCACTTAAGTTAGATGTCTATTCAGTTTGGTAACAATCTACAAGACAAAACAATTGCACACCCCAAGACTAATAATCGCATGAAATACTACACCTGCATGTAATGACACTTTCTCAAGCATGATAATCTATTTTAACTTATCGTAACTATTTCAAATTAACTTCCCAAGAAAAGAACATAAGCTATGTTGAGCAGTCTTTATCAAAACATAAAGTAATTTCATTTTAATCTAACCTGTAGAAATCTCTTAATCCATAGAATTCCCTTTGCGAAACTACCATTCCGAACACTTCAAGATACGATTCAGCCAGCGGTTTGATTAATGACTTGATCATCTTCTTTATGCTCCTTTCTCCTGAGCATATACCACTATAATGCAATGAATATAATAATAATTCAAACTCTGCCCTTGCACCAAGAAATCAAGAAAGTTTGATTTGCATATAATTAAAAGAGTCTAATATCAAAATGTGCCCAAGTGAATGGAGTTTAGCAAAGAAGGATACATTACTCTGCACTTTCGATCAATTCATCCAAGTCGGGCACTTCTCTCTGAACCAGAATTCCTCGGTTCATTTTGGCTGGATCCAAAGCCCAGTTAGAAATTCCAATGAATGCTACCTAAAGACACAAATATGACAAAAGGTAACTATATTCCAGTTACTTTAATTTTAAGGTCACTGATAGAAAAAGCACCAACTGAAGTCTTTTAAATCTCAAACATTTTTGTAAAAGCTGCTTAAGCTGTGCATAGATTAATGTTACAAGATACCTTCATATGCTCTTCTGGAGTTTCATCACCTTGACAGCCATCTTCTAACAAAGGATGCAATGTCTAAAGCAAAATAAGAATCAATTTATGGACATTAATTCAAATTAGCCATTTTCCTTTAATTCAAGTTGTACACATATTAAAAAGACCTTCAAATTATCAACAGAGAAATGGGTGATTTCTTTTATATATCATTTCTGAAAAGATCTGCCAAGCTATGAAGGCTGTTGCTTTAACTCTGACCTTGAGGGGCATTCTGGGAGAATCCTCGGCCAGCCCCACTTCATCCAGCACCACCACAGACACGAATCTGTTGAGGTCCTTATCCTTCTGGTACATGGCACACTGGCGGAACGTTCCCACAATTCCCTCTGGTACCGACAGGGGACTGCACTGAAAGGACACCATTTGTACCTACAAAGAAACACAACTGTAACAGAATCAGCCATGCCATAAATCATGCACTAATTTTACACAATTTCATGCGTCATTGCAAATCTGATACTACTGCTATAGGACTAAATTTGGTGATAAATGATATAAACCATTGCCAATTTACAAAAATCTACTGCAAGTCTCCACCTGTTTATAGTTCCTGTAGACCTCTGTATGAGCAGCATTTCCCTGCATGGCATCAGCCACAATGGTCTTGGCCAGAGACTTGGAACTTCCGGGTTTTCCCACCAGGAAGAGGGGGATCCTGAGTTCTATACAAACCACCATCATAAAAACATTCTCTCTCAGGGCCTGGTTCTTAGCTATGTTTGCTCCCAAGTTGTCAATCTCTAGGAAAACATTCTGGCATCTGAAAAATACGTTATCAAATAATGAAAATTATACCATTGTTCCAATTATGAGGCCATAATTTTGTGTAATAAAAGTATTTGCCAGATATGAAAATGACAAAAAAATATGAACAGACTGATTAAAATGATGACAAACAATAAAAACCTTGTAATGATATCAGCCATCTGGTCAGGACCTTTAGGGAGCACACAAGGGTGTCGGAATTCTCTTACAATTTCCTCCCGGAACTCCTCCCTGTTTTTCAAACAAGCCTGATAGCAGACGCCCAGAGCAAGGACAAGGGATTTAGTCACGTCATTCACAGGCTACAATCAAAGAAAGTAATAAGAGACATTTCAGATTACTGTGGAATCATTTAATTTCGTGGGGACCAATTTTCGTGGATTGTGGGTTTATTGCTTATTAGTGGCGATGTATTTTCGTGGATGGGTTGGTTGTCAGTTTCAATAGAAAAATCAAATCTGTTATAATGAGTTTTCGAGGGTGAGGGTTACCCACAAATTCCATGAAATTGAGCCACCATGAATTCTAATGATTCCACAGTAGATGAATTAGTAATTGTAGTTAAATGCATACATTTATCAGAATTTTTCCATCAAACTGAGTAAATACAAATTTTTTTTTACAATTTTAATCTTTTGATCAGGTCACATGTCAAGGATTCAATATACTATATACATACTAGTGATGACCTTGACCTTTATCATTGCAAAGCAATCCCTTCTTAAAGAAATGAGATTCGTTGCTATTTGCGTTTATCTGACCTGATGAGTCTGATTTTCCACCATCATTTCTTCCATGTCTTCTACTTCTTCTTCAGAGTCTGTTACTTCCTCCTCTTCCATCAAGTAAAACAGATCAGTATCTCCTTGAGTCTGTCTGTAGAACCAGCTCATCACCTCCAAAACTCGCTCCACATCTCTCAGACTCACAAAACTACACTCGTCCTATAAACAGAATTCATGTAAAACTTATTGCTCTGCAGGTCAAAGCAATGAGAGGGATATGGCGATATCCATATCTAAATCTGGAAACTTCACTTTTCTTGGATGTCTTCCAACAGCTGCAATAAATTGCCGCTAAATATAGTTTTTTATGTGATTGTCAATTCAGTGAATCCATGCATCCTTACCTCCTGCCCTCTCATGAATTCCTGAGCAGACGTCAGAATATGGCTAACAGCAGTGTCTAAATAAGGCACATTGGGTAGCTTTCCTACTTTGATCTGAAATCAGAAGCAATAAAACATCATTTCTATTCTACCATTTTGGGAACATATAATATGAACACAAAGATATATACATATCTTTGGAATTATAGTGTAAGATCTAGATACTATTTTAAACAGCATTGAATTCAATTGCATTTAAAATTATAATAACAGTCAAGTGAATCATTGTATGAAATCTGACTATGTTATTTGGTTTTCATTATGGGTTCATTGCCCTTACGTATCTGAGGACCATCTGTTTGATGTACATCTCTTCCACTTTGGTGTCCAGCTGACCAAAGTCCCAGACCAGGGGCAGCATGCTCTGGGGGAGAGGCTGCACTCTGTACACCAGTCTCCTCATGGGAACCCGGCCTGTCACACAGAGAAACAGTCAATATACACCATAGTAAATGAAAGTACATAGTATTACCTGTAATTATGTTTACTTGTTCATTTGATAATTCTTACCCATTCTGTCTGTTGTTTTTTCTGCATCCACATGGTAACCCAATCCTGCCTGTTCTAAACGCTTGATCAAGTCTTCTGAGTGTCTGCAATTAGTATTAAAAGGTGTTTTATTCCTACTACTTAAGCAAAAAGGACCTCACAGTAAATAATATTATAGAGAAAAAAAAAGATGACACATTTTCTATAAAGAATATAAGGATCAATTAACAGCATTTTAAGGACTAAAACAGCTTCACTCTAGATTATTTCAAGGATGTTAAGTGTAATATTACATACTTTCTGTATGGGTTACAGGCAGCCACAATTTTGAGGGACTGACAAAGTTTCAGTGGTTCCCCCTCCATGGCGTGGTCACACATGATCTCCTTAATCAGACCGATGGCCTCCGTGGTGTTGGCCTCATCAAAGAACAACACTGTGTACAGTTTCTGTCCATAGTTAGCCGTGTTCTCCTGGGCTATCCTCTCCGCTTCCTCCACTTTTCTGATGATGTCACTTCTCCTAGTGCCTCCATGGACCTATGTAGAATCAGTAAGTAATTATATTGAAATTGTGTATGAGAAAAAATAAATAATTCTATCACACAAAGCAACTGGAATTGAAACCTTTTTCTATTGTTCTTTTGTGTATAGTAAGCACTTCTGAATAGTTTTTAATAAGTGAAAAATTCTTAATATCAATGACAATACATTCAATGAATATCTACATGTACCTTCATCAGAACCATGTTCTGTACTTCCACACCAATAGGACACTGTAGCTGACACATAAACTTGACAAGCCTGGTCTTCCCACATCCTGTCTCTCCCATGATGATCACTGGGATGTCGCATCTAAAACAGAGGAGAAACATAAAATTATAACTCTTTAGAAAGCAAAAAACTTAATGTCTTTTCGGAAAACAATACCATAAAAGTATCATGCTTGAACATAAAAAAGAAATTTGAACTAAATAGGCAAGACAAACTCTTCATATTACTTTAAAGCTTCTTAATATACCTAAATCGCATATAGATAGCCAGAATTTTCTTCACATTATCTGTTGTAAGTTCATAGGTCGGGTCAGGGTCATAAGGAACATCTACCCCCATCACACTGCACAGCTTGCTCAACTTTTCTTCTCTGTAACAAAACAAGAGCCATTATCTCTTTCCCTGTACATGAAGGAAAGAGCAGAAAACAGCAGGGAAAATTCTGAACTAATATTATAGGAATGGTCTTGTAATTCTGTGTCAATACCTTGGCAGACTGTCAAAGTTTTCATTGATGGGGACCCTGTTTCTCTTGAGCGCGTCCTGTAAATTCCTCTGCATGATTCCTGCTTCCAGCACAGTCCCAGTCTGGGCATCCACAAGGTTACCGGTCTGTCGCTCAATGTTGAAGCCCAGGAATGTCATGGTAATGCGGTCCATGTTAAAAAACAGGTAGGGATGAGGGCTGTATAAAACATTCACATGCAGTTTAAGAATTACTAGGTAAGTTTCAGTCATATTTTGCCCTGTTTTAGAGTGATTTTTAAAAATATCACAAGAAATTGAAATGTAACGTTTATTTACACAAAAATACCCATAAATTAAGAATCTATAAATAGTTAGCTGATAATACTTTCACAAGGTTAATTGTGACGTCACAAACAGTGCATTTTCCCGTAATTTTCATAAAACTGAGCAGAAGACACCAGTTCCTTAGTAGTTTTTTGAATAAAAAAAATATGTCCGCAGCTGTCGCCCACGATGAAACTCACATGACTTTTTCATTTGATATCACATAATTTATCAAGTTCGTTGTGGGCGACGGCTGCGGACAAATTTTCTTCTTCAAAAAACTATGAGAAAATATGCCATTTTTTATTATTTTTGACCAAATCTTAGAAATATGCCAAAATGTTAAGTCATAATTATTTTTTGAAACAAGATAAAAGTGTATAACTTGGTACTTTATATACACACAGGTTCAAGATGGTATATGTGTATTTTTAAGAGATTTAAACAACTTTTGAATTTTAGGGCAAATATTGAAAGAAAGTACTGTACCTTCTTTTTTGCTAACATTTCTTTAAAGTAAAAAAAAAAATATTAAAATAAAAAGTTTTAAAAAATGTAAGTCTTAGATTAAAATACCAAATATACAATCCAATCAAAATGATAAACAAGGGGAATGCTGTCAATGTGACAGCAAACTCGGGGTCTTTTGTGTGAAAGTATCTGTAATCTATTTGCTAATATGAACTTGCATTGTTTAACCTTTGGCTTGATCTCATATGATAAACACAACCTAAACCCTATTCCAACCTGAAATAATTGCCATCACATTTTCGTCTCAGTATTTTTTTTCATATTTATAAAAAAATCAATGTATGATGTTTAATATCTCTATGGTGTATATCTGTACAATTAAACTGAAAATAACTTCCTATCTTAAAAACTGCAAGAGGAGTTACATGTATATAGATGTCAAACGATGCACCTAGAGTGCAACATTATGGAAAAATTCAATAGCTGAGACTTAATTTCTCACAAATTCACAAAGACAAAATACATGTAATATACACATCTTTCATATATGTACAATTGAACTGCAAAAGAAACAAGAGGCCCATGGGGCCACATCGCTCACCTGAGCAACAATGGCTTTATATTGGCGTTCAAAGGATATTGTGCCATATGGCCCCTCGGTAGAATAACAAACATTAGAAGCCGATGGGCCACACCGCTCACTTGAGCAATGATAGCCATAATAAAATCAGCTTTATGGAGTCATATACAAAATATCTTAACAATGTTGTATAATAGATCCTGTACATAAAAAAATTCACCTGCTTATTCTTATGTTTATCATTGACCCCTATTGTAACAGGATGATTTTACAGTCATATTAGCATTGCAGTTCTTGAGAAAATGATCAGACTTAAACAACTGTTTATACATGGATTATAAACATCAAGCTTTTAACCCCTTGTGTCTAAAGTCTAAACAATTTTAAAGAATCAACAATAATTCAAAATGCTTGCATATAAGTAAAACCATTAATAATAACATTGGACCCCCCCCCCCCCCTCATGTGGCCCAACCCTACTCCTGAAGATTATGATTTTGAGAAAATTCAATCTACACTATCTGAACTGACTTTTCTAGGCAAATGATTTTTAAAGATATTTCCCTAAATATTCATATTTTAAAGTTTGACCCCCCCCCCCACCATTGTGGCCCCACCCTACTCCCAGTATCATGATTTGAACAAACTTGAATCTTCCATACCTGAGGATGCTTCCATATAAGTTACAGCTTTTCTGCCTGATTGGTTTCTGTGAAGATGATTTGTAAAGATTTTTCTCTATATAATATATATTCTGATGTGAAAATTTGACCCCCCTATTGTGGCCCCCACCCTACCCCTTGGGATCATGCTTTTATTAAACTTAAATCTATCCTAACCGAGGATGCTTTCATACAAGTTTCAGTTTTTCTGGCTGATCGGTTTCTGAGAAGAAGATTTTTACAGGTTTTTCTCTATATATTCCTATTTGAAAAATGGACCCATCCCCCCAATTGTGGCTCCACCCTACCCTGAGGATCATGATTTGAACAAACTTCAATATACCCTTGCTGAGAATGGTTCCTCACAAGTTACAGCTTTTCTGGCTGATCAGTTTCTGAGAATTAGATTTTTAAAGATTTTTATCTATATATTCCTATGTAAAAATTTGACCCCTCATTGTGGCCCCATCCTACCCCCGGGGATCATGATTTGAACAAACTTGAATCTACACTACCTGAGAATGCTTCCACACAAGTAACAGCTTTTCTGGCTGATCAGTTTCAGAGAAGAAGATTTTTAAAGCCTTACTCTCTATATTCCTATGTAAAAATTCGACCCCCCCATTGTGGCCCCACCCTACCCCTGGGGATCATGATTTTAACAAACTTGAATCTACACTACCTGATGATGGATCCACACAAGTTATAGCTGTTTTGGATGATCAGTTTCAGAGAAGAAGATTTTCAAAGATTTACTCTATATATTCCTATAAAAATTCGACCCCCCATTGTGGCCCCACCCTACCCCCGAGGATCATGATTTGAACAAACTTGAATCTACACTACCTGAGGATGCTTCCACACAAGTTTCAGCTTTTCTAGCCAAATGGTTTTTGAGAAGAAGATTTTTGAAAATACCAACAAATTTTCAATGATTTTTTAATTATCTCCCCTTTGAATAGGGCGTGGCCCTTCATTTTAACAAACTTGAATCCCCTTCACCTAAGGATGCTTTGTGCCAAGATTGGTTGAAATCGGCTCAGTGGTTCTGGAGAAGTCGAAAATGTAAAAAGTTTACGGACAGACAGACAGACAGACAGACGGACAGACAGACGGACGCCAGACAAAAAGTGATCAGAAAAGCTCACTTGAGCTTTCAGCTCAGGTGAGCTAAAAATAAATACTGTAAACTATCCTAATTTTACACTTATTTTTGCATACACTCAATCTTTGACATTGTACCTTTATGAAATACCATTTTTACCGAAAATAAGATTCTATGCAAGATATAAAACTAAAATTTTGGTAGTGATACACTGTTAACTTCCAATTTCCTTTATTTTAGTTCTGCACCCCCCCACACACACACTTTATAAAGTGATCAAAATATATGAGCATATAGGTATATTTTCTTCTTCAACTACTTACTAGTTATTGTATTTCATTTTAATAAATTCCTATATGTGAGCGAAGAAAATTGTACCTCAATGCGCTCAAATTAATAACATTCAAAAATTTAATTGGTCTTCCCCATAATACAGGATTGTTGTTTACCTGGGGTGAACTCGATGTTTTATAACCTTACTCATTTGATCGATGAATACACTCGAATGAACTAGAGGTACTGTGAGCAAGCTCACGATTGATACCCCCTGCTAAAGAAAAAAATCATAACTCAAGTATTTTTCTATTATAGAAAATGATGGATGCTATCTCATTAACCGTTCATGTCCTATCAATAACAACTGCTAATTTTTTTAAAATTGTTCATGCTAATATGAGTACACTAACCAATTTCTATTATTTAAATTCCATTTTATTTCAACTTAACTGTTAATGCATGAAGACATTTGCATCCTTATGATAACAAACATGACTGAAATCAAACCATAATCCACATGTCAAGCAGCCATTAAATGTTTTGAATTTTTGGTATCCCGAGCCCGATTTTTTCCGAAATTTTTTTTCCACAAAAAAGATAAAATACATCAGGGCAGGCAATTTCCAGATGGGCAGGTGGGGATGATAATCTAACAATAAATTTAATATGACCAGACACATGCAAGCTTTGTGTCAAATTTTACCTTCTAATCATTTCCATTAATACAAGACAGGAATAAAGCATTTTTTTAAACAATGACCTTGACCTTGCACGAATGACCTTGGGTCAAGGTCATGACACACCCTCAGGTCATAAGTAATATTTGTGTGAAGTAAGAACTTCCAATGTTTCTCAATAAGAAAGATATGGACCAGACACGAATTTTGTACTTTTCCTGCCAGTGACCTTGACCTTGTCCAAATGACCTTTGGTCAAGGTCATGACACACCCTCAGGTCATAAGCAATCTTTGTGTTAAGTAAGAACTTCCAACGTTTCTCAATAAGAAAGATATGGACCGGACACGAATTTTGTACTTTTCCTGCCAGTGACCTTGACCTTGTCTAAATGACCTTGGGTCAAGGTCATGACACACCCTCAGGTCATAGGCAATCTTTGTGTGAAGTAAGAACTTCCAATGTTTCTCCATAAGAAAGATATGGACCGGACACGAATTTTGCACAGACAGACGAACAGACGGACGGACGGACGGACGGACGGACAGACGGACGGGCAGACAGGGTGATTCCTATATACCCCCCAAACTTCGTTTGCGGGGGGTATAAAAATGTTGTCATGTGATATGTGCTAACAAAAGCTATTATAATCAATGTATTGACAGGCATATCACTCTATTTTACTAAGGCCCACCCATTATTTTCATCTTTATTGAAAAACATATGGCTACAAACCAAGATGATTTTCCACTGTAATATTTTCTTAAGAATAGCATTAATGCATTTATCCCGTAACAGTAATGTGTCAAAACTATGAAAACTCTTTTAAAGACGTCGTTTTTATTTACTCATGTCTGATAAACTATCAAAATTGGTGTAGATTTCATATAATTAATCATATAAGGAGGGGGCCCCAGAAAGTAGTTACAGCATATCATCCTTTTAATTTTTCTTCACAAGTATTTAACGTTTAGCTAGACATTTCTAATGATCAACCAAAATTTCAGCGTCAATCGTAGAATTATAAGCAAGGAACAGAGCTCACAATTCTTCTAGGTTTGAGTCATTTTTTGGTTCACAAGAGTTTATTACATTCAACTAAGATTTTAAACTTGGTATTTCCTATTCAGCATTTAAAATGTAAATGAACAAAAGCATGGCCTCAGCTCTGTGTGCAAACATAGAATTGTGCGCAGAGCTCTGTATCTTGCTTATTATTCGAAGTTTGACGCTCAAATATGGTTAGTAAATAGAAGATTGTAAACAATTAAAAGAGAAGAAACATGCACTAAAACAAAGAAGGAGCACAATTTAATTTTTAAAATGAATCATATATATACCTACATATTTCCGTCAGCGATATTAAACTCTGTTTAAAAAGAATAGACTAGAAAAATGCTGATCATCTTAACAAAACACATTGCATTAATCAACCATTACGCAAAGATCGTACCGAATTGCCGATTGAATGAATTGTATTTATGTTGTTAATGCATCTGATTTTGCTTATTTTGCGCGGGTAAACGGTCAACTGTCTGACATACCGAAGTCTATGTTTGATTTGATACGTAAAAATTATAAAATACAGGTGATAGTTCCCCAGGTTACAAAGCATACTTAATGAAAATGAAACGAAATCAAAACAATCTAACACTACCGTCAAAAGTGAAAACTGTCAACGCATTGAAATATTTAACCTCCATTTACTTCACAAAATCGGCACCAATGTATCTTGCATGTTTCAAAGATTCCCTTCGCACACGAACTGTTGCACAAGAAACAAATTCTTCTTTGGGATCGACCCGTTTTTCATACGTTCAACATGGCCGCTTCAAAGAGGTTATCGAGATATGGAATACCGAACCCGACGTTATAAACTGATTGAAGCCCACCCCCCTTTCCATTATTATTATTTTCGTAATAACTCAAATTTGGAACAAAATTAACCCTTAAGTTTTGCAATTTATATTTTTCTTTCCATAAGGATGATTTATGCTAAATAACGTTGAATTTGACTCAGTAGTTCTTGAGAAGAAGATTTTGGAAAATGCACCCCCTTTTTTGCAGTTGTTAGGTTTTGTTTGCTTTGAATGGAAACTGGCCTTTGATTTTTGCAATTTATAATCACCTTTTCATAGGGATGCTTTGTGCTAAATTTGGTTGAAATTGGCCAAGTGGTTTTAGAGAAGAAGTTCAAAATGTGAAAAGTTTACGGACGGACGGACGGACGGACGGACAGACAGACGGACGGACGGACGGACGGACGGACGGACGGACGGAAGGACGGACGACGGAAGTCAGAAAAGCTCACTTGAGCTTTCAGCTCAGGTGAGCTAAAAAGTTCTCATCTTGAAACTGTAGGAGGCATTTTCCGAACAAATGGGGTACTATATATGCAACATTTTGTTAAAAAAATGACTACTAAGTTCAACAGCTGGTATTTTTCTCATGTTTGATCAGAAATTAAAATCCAAGTACTAATATGCATATCTTTGATATGTATACAATTCATCAGCAAAAAAAAAAAAAAAAAAATTGGCACATTTCTATCTTGAAAACTGTACGAGGAGTGAAAATTGGCTACCCTTATATGCCAACAAATGACTAAGTTTAGCAGCTGTATCCAAGCAGTATGCACATCTACAACGTATGTACAAAAAACTTCCAATATTGAAAACTGAAAGAGTTTTTCATACCTGCTTTCCCAAGTCCTCCTGAGCTGAAACTGTCGTAAATCTGCCTCATCATTCTCCTCCTCTTCATCCACCGAGTCTATCCTTTTCAACATCTGTATGGGGGACTCCTCACTCATATTCAGGGATCGAGTGGCAAAATCCTGTAAAAAGATGTTCAGAGACAAATAATTTGTTAAAATCTGAGATCGAGCAGATTTTTTAAAATTGCTTTTTTTCAAAAGAATTAAGATATTTAAATAATTTATATTTATTCAAAACTATACAAGTTCCAAATTAAAGAAAAGTAAAAAACAAATACTCGAGACATCTGGATGAGGAATCTCAGGACAAACTGAGCAAAGCCTGGAAGATCTTCTGCAGCTGCTTGGGAGAGATAAGCTGAACTTTCAAAGTCCACCAGTTGAGTGTTTAGGAACCAGACAAAATGACGAAGTTCTGCCCAGGATGGGTCAGGAATTCCACAATGCCTGTTATTGAAAATTTAATTAAGGATTGCATTCACTGTGGGTTTGAGTTCTTAGTAGAATTTTAATCGTTTTGCGTATGTTGTGTCAGTAAAATATGTTACATTTTGGGATTACTGGCTGATACACAAAAAGAAATACCGGTATTTGAAAAATGCACAAAATCAATTCCAAATAGCCTATCTCAAACATTTTAAATTTGACCTCACATAATTTCACCCATAGGAGAATGCTGACAATATAAGTAATCATAGACAATGAATGATTTCGAGAAAATTTGCCTTTATTTTACTTTTTACCACTTCCAAAATTTATTTCATGATTTGTATCGTAATATTTTCAAGATAAAGAAAATCTTGGAAATGGTCATACATGTTAACCTCCAGTGATGAAAAATAGGTAGATTTTAAACCGAAAAGCGGTAGCATCGCGCGCGCAGACGTTTTCGCGTATATTTCAAAGCACAAAAATTTTTAAGTACTACATATGTAGTAAGGGTTTTTGATTAGTAATTAATGATATCAACTAAAATATAAAAGACTTTTAAAATATACTTATATCAACACAAGCAATAAAAATGTTTGCATGCATTTACCATATATTGATAACCGGTAAGTTTATTTTTTTTTAGGAAAAAATATTTGAGTGCAGAGACTTTAACAATTGCCTTTGTTCAGAAAAATAGGTTAAGTTGCCAAAATTTAACATATAAGAGAAGTAAGAACTAGTAGGAAATCGTATATTCTTTTTCAACATTAAAACGATGTTTATTTACATGCTTGTTACAAATCATGCAGCATTCAATAAACTGCAAGTGAAGTTTACTGTTATGGCAAAGTTAAAAGATATATTCAGTCATCGTTAAAACCACGTGTGGAATTGCAAAGCTTCTTTTTCATTTGCGAGGATAATATTGACATGTCTTGTAACTAATGTAATCACGGGAAGTGGCTTCGTTCATCGTTCAATGTAAAACACATGCTTGAAAACTTGTCATTCAAGCGCCTTAATAAAGAGTTTGTGTGCCTCCGATTCAAAGTCACGCGCTAATTTCAAACCCGACGAGATTTTTTGACCACAATGGCTTCCAAAATGGCTGTCTATCAAATAATCAATACAAGGAATGTATTTTGAAGAAAAGCGGTAGATTTTTTAATAAAATTGGTAGGCAGAAGACAAAGCCAAAAAGCGGTAGACTTCCGCGTAAATCGGTAGAGTTAACATGTATGAAATGGTGTAAAATTTTGAGGGATTTTTCAACAAACATTCAAAGGTTATTTTAAGCAAGAAAAGTAGGTCATTGACCTAAGTTATTTGAAAGTGAATTTTAACAGTTCAATAGAGGGGTTACAATGTACAGTTGTTGGTTTTCTGTACTGTGTCTATAGACATCTATCATTACTTTAGCAGTGTCTGTAGACAATCATGATTTCATGATCAGTGTCTGTAGACATTAATTTTATTATTACTTGAGCAGTGTCTATAGACATACATGTATACAATCACTTGAGCAGAGTCTAAAGATACTTATCATAATCATTACTTGAGCAGTGTTTGTAAACATTTATAATTACTTGAGTAGGGTTTTTAGACATTTATGATTAATTGAGCAGTGTCTGTAGACATTTATAATTACTTGATCAGTGTCTGTAGACATTTAACAATTATTTGAGCAGTGTCTGCATATAATCATGATTACTTGAGCAGTGTCTGTAGACAGGTGAGACGGTTCCCTTCGGTCCTCCCCATGTTTACGTCCCCCAGGCCTCGGTTCATGTCCAGTCTGTACAGGTATTGGAACGGCCGCTGGAACATGGAGCTCTTAAACTCCGCATCATCAAACAACAGGTCACTCTCACCAATGTCTAACAGAGAAGAGAAGTTCACAACATTCAACTTGCAAAAAAAGTTCACAAGTGCATTAACAAACTGCAGAATTGTGATGCATTTGTAATAAATGAAAGTATAAATAATCTAAAAATAGAGGACCTTACCAATCAAATCCATTTTATTCCAAACTAGTATTCTGATCACAGAATGGTACAGTTTATATCTCAATTGGCTAATATCATCTCAATTAGCTAAAAACATATTTATGTCCCCTTGACCGTAGAGAAGGAAATGTAAATTGAATCTTCTAATCTTTTTTTTTTTCGAGGAAAAGTCATACAAAGTCATGGTTCTTAGCTAAGTGGCTAAATACTTTGCTCTTTGCAAATATATATTATACAGTACACCTGTACTTAGCATTTGACTGTCACATTAACCTTTGACTTTGAAAACCCTATATATCTGTCATCAAAGGATATAACATTAAATCATGTTTCTTTTATAAATCAGTTGAAATGAAATCTATTAACTAAAGTAAGATATGACAAATTGTTAGCATATTTCTTTTGATATTTCATTGCATGTGTAGTACCTGGAGCATTCCCCTGGTATTTCTTGACACTTTCTAATGGAGAGCGACAGGTCACGTCTGGCAGAAAGTCCAGGCATCTGTGCATGCACTTGATATAGCCTCTCTATCAAAATACATGTACAATAGTTTTGGTTATTTTTCTCAGTTTGTGCCTTTTTAACTGTACTAAGGGTAAATTCTTATTTAACAATTTGAATGTTAATATATTATATAAATAGTGCCGACAAGAAGCGGGGGTTGACAATGGTTTTCAAGGGGTGTCAATTTCAACTGTTACCCTCCCAAACAGGCACTATTTATTTTATTATACTGAATGTTGATCTTAATTTCAAATTAATTTTAATGCTTTTAAATAAACATGACGTGAATTCTACGGCAAACCATACGCGCATAATTTACGCTCATGTAACAATTCGTTGTGTTACCCGTTGACAAGTGTGTTGCTAACGATGAGGGTAATAGAATGGATTATCAACTGCGTCTAAACTAATCAGATTTCAGTACATTTGTTTTTAACATGAAAGTATAATAACAAAAATTATAGCACTGTAGGCATCTGGGAGAAGATTTTCTATATACTTTGCATCCATTCAGGGGGTCCCGCATGTGGTTGGGGACAGGAATTGAATAATAAAAAGTCTACATATACTACTATGTGAATAAAGCCCATTAAGCAGGCAAAAATACCCCTAATAGACGTTTACAAGTTTGTCTGTCAGATGTAAATCCCCAAACTCAGATATACAAGCAGGTATATTGACTGTGAAAGTTTTTCTCAGACCTGATCCTGGAAGTCCCTGGCCAGAAGGGGCATGGTCTCCACTATGTAGAGGTCAAAGGGCAGCTTTCTCCACACATGACCGGTGCTGTTGGTGAGACAGCCCAGAATCAGTAGCTGGAACAGCAGGTAATCAACACCCTCCTGGACCTATAATGGACACTATCTGTATGCAATTTGAAGACAGTCACATGAATGAATGGATTTTTAAATCATGTCCCTTAGACATGGTGCAGTATTCTGCAGTCTCATTGATTTATAATTTTTAAATATAATTTCAATCTGTTTTGAACATTTTTTGTTTTGAACAGAGCTTTTTCACTAAAAACCAACTATTGTGTGTCAATTTTAAAATGCAAATGGCTGCATGGTTAAGGCTTGATCCAAAACAACAATGATCACAACTTTTATGACCTATTCAGCAGAGCTTTAATAATAAAAAAAAAGAGGGGGAGGGGGGTTTCATGGACGCCTAGGTAATACATTTTAGGTTTTCTGCTTATCAAAATGGCACAAGAAATGGCAATTGCCACAAGAAGTAATTTTTGCAAGTAGGTTAGTTGTAAATTTCAATCACACACATATTGTACCAAGTCTTAGTCTACAGTAAATGTGATTTATTGGATTTATTAGTCAATTACTCTCATTTTCCTGTAACCTACAAAAAGAAAACACTATTCGGCTGATGTCTTTAAATTTAAACAGACACCTAAATAACAAATGTCACCTTTAAGAGGGTTAGTTGGTTGTGACTATTTTTAGACTACATTCATATCCTTCGAAAAAAGAGAGCTCTGTATTTCAAAGCTAAAATATGTTGATTTTTTCTTTAGTAAATGATGGATCTGATATTTTCTGCCATAAACTAAACAAGAGGCCCATGGGCCACATCGCTCACCTGAGGAACAATAGGTATGATGAAATCAGCTTAATGGAGTCATAATACAAACTATCTGGACAATGTAGTATATCACATGTAGATCCTGTATAAATGAAAATCCATTTTTCCCCCTGGATATTCTTATTTTTATTATCATTAGTCCCTTTTCTAACAGGATGATTTTATAGTCATAACACACGTTGAGCATCGCAGTTCTCAAAAAGATCCTAAACAATTGTTTATGTATGGGATATAAACCTACATCAAACTCTGAACCCCTTATGAGGCCCAAGAATCATCATGGGGCCAAAGTCTAAACAATTTTAAAGAATCACCTGGCTGATTAGTTTCTAAGAAGAAGATTTTTAAAGATTTACTCTATATATTTCTAGGTAAAAATTTGACCCCCCCATTGTAGCCCCACCCTACCCCCGGAGGTCATGATTTTCACAACTTTGAATCTACACTACCTGAGGATGCTTCCACACAAGTTTCAGCTTTCTTGGCCAAATGGTTCTTGAGAAGAAGATTTTTGAAAATTTCTCAAAAATTTTCAATAATTCCTAATTAACTCCCCTTGAGAAAGGGCGTGGTCCTTAATTTTCACAACTTCGAATCTCCATAGCCTAAGGGTGCGTTGTGCCAAGTTTGGTTTAAATTGGCCCAGTAGTTCTTGAGAAGATGTCGAAAATGTGAAAAGTTTACGGACAGACAGACAGTTGGACTACAGACAAAATGTGATCAGAAAAGCTCACTTGCGCTTTCAGCTCAGGTGAGCTAAAAATTACAATAGATCTGATAGGTAGTTGTTGACCACCCAACTTTATCCATAGAAAGGCAAAATAAATACTCAGTATATCTTAGAGGAGAAAAACCTTACCTCGTGAGACAAATCAATGTGAAACAATCTGGGTTCAATTTTTCCAGGATGCAGTGTGTTATGTAGAAGGACAGACATTATGCTGTCAATGTTGATCTCCCTCTCATGGAGTGGAATGGACACCACTGCTTTGTTAGTTCTGACAACACCAGAGTGGAGATTTTCCAGTTTTTCAGCCAACCTTTTCTTGTGAAGTGTTTTACCAACTCCAGCTCGCCAGGACTTCACCACTCGGACTGTGCAACTAGAGTGAACAATAAGGTTGCAATCAAAGTACATCATGTCTGTATGCAGTCACAAAATATCTGACAAATATGATGTGTATTTTAAATAAGTTTTCAATATACCCCAGCAGTAAAAAAGATAACCAGCTACAGAGAACAACAAATTTCTTTAATTTGAAATATTCCTTTACATTTGCATTTTCCAGCCTTTTTACTGTTTCATCCATTGTAAGTTGTGTTTGCTACACTTACTTTCCATTGTTGGCAATCTCTCTCTCTCTCTCTCTCTCTCTCTCTCTCTCTCTCTCTCTCTGTAAACCTACCCTTAGCCTTTTTCATATTACACTTTATCTGTAAACTTAAGCTGCAACACTCACTTCTCATTGTCGGCCTCAGCTGATGGCCTTACATGAGGTTTCTTGAGGTTAAAGGTCAGCTTCTCTTTGATGTATTCCGCTGTCTTTTCATGTGAGAGAAGGGGTATGGGAGGACGTCTGTACTTGTCCAGGGCTGCCACGATTCTAGAGTGGTTCTCCCTCTCAGTACTACAAACCACCACCAGCTTGTAGGGGATATCTACAAATCACCACCATTATAGTTAAAGCATGATTAAAGTGCTTATTTATATAAGAACAATATTCAATGCAATTCTTAATACTGTAAACAAACTTTTATTTGCTTGCAAGAAATTTTCACAAGGTTTGTGTGGGCCTCATCGTCGCATATATTTCTCGCTGCGAACTAGTCTTTGTCGTATAGTTATTATAACAAGATAGGTCTGGATAACGCTTGGTAGCGAACATTACTTGTTGCGAACCAGTTCATTAGAAGTTAGTCGCGAAATAAATTCATCTTGAATAAAAGTTAGTTTACAGTAATTGGATATTAAATTTCATCATTATGTATATACTGCTATATAGAATAATAATACATAAAATAACCTGGTTATCATGTATCTTTAATGCTATGAAAACAATTGCTACTGTAAATAGAACAAACTAAGATCCAATCTGAAATTTTCCCATGTATTATACGTACCTCTTTCTGTTGCTCTCTGCATGTGGTAGTCCAGTCTCCTCTCGCCCCTGTCACTGACATCATAGTCCAACAGATCCCCACTGACAAGACAGTGGATTCTGTCAGTGGTGTCAAACACCGCCCTCCTCCAGAATATCTCCACCTACACCAACAAACAGCAGCAGATTACCACATTGTGGACAGATATTAAAGTCTAACACCTATTTAAGAGGACTCGAAAAAAAAAAAATCTTAAAATTTTAGGTAGATCTGAAGGTTAAAATTTACTTTTTTGACCACCAAGCCTCCTTAAATATACTTTATTTTCCACTGCAATTTCTTAAAGAAATGGTACATGCATCAATGAAATCCTTATAAAAAGAACAGGAATCTTTGGCTTCAACCTGCAGATTATTGATTTTGACCTTCCCGCCTAACCTTGACCTAATGTTTTATTAAGATAAATGTTTGGGGCCTAATCGAGTGCAAGGAGATTAATTTATAAATCATGACGTTTTGATTGAAGACTCTTTTAATATTTTCTTGTGACCTGTCATGTAATTTATTATAGTCAAACAGATTTGGGCAAAGCTAACTAATTCCTCAAAAGAAGCGTTTCATG
Organism: Magallana ariakensis; assembly: GCA_020458035.1. Taxonomy (NCBI): domain Eukaryota; kingdom Metazoa; phylum Mollusca; class Bivalvia; order Ostreida; family Ostreidae; genus Magallana; species Magallana ariakensis. Next base: position 37,213,154 of record CM035812.1, read on the forward strand.
TAATAACAAGGCATTGTAAATCTGGCATTTAATTTGAAGAAAATTTATCCTTTGTATTACTTAAATTTGAATTGCATGGAATAAGAAATCTATTTCAGAAAACTCTTTTCACAAATACATGTATATAGAAAATTATTTTTGAACCTCATCCAGGGTGGTATGTGGAGTACACATGAGGATCTCATCCGACTGAGGAAGCGGCTGATCTATATCATGGCTGTATATTGTGAGTACTGTGTTCAGAATCTCATCTGCAAGGTTTATAGAAATACACACACTTCAGCATGAAATACCAAAATTTTTATAAAATATTGAATATACATTGTAGCTGTAAAGTAAAAGTATATAAGCTACATGTATTTCCTCTATACCTTGAGGACAGAGCAGTAGATTAGGAGCACCTCTCTCAAACCCAGGTATTAATGGTCTGTTCACTGTAAATGTTTCTAAAAAGAAAAATATAAAAAATAGCAATGAAATTAACTGATCTCTTGAAAATTTAAGTGAACTTTTATATCTTGTATTGCAAGGGTAACAAGTCTAAAACTAAAATTAAAGCTCATTTGACCACTTAAATTGAGTTATAAAAATTTTTGCAAATCAATTGAAGCTTCCTTCTTAATCTTACTGACCAGTCTCAGCGAGTCTCCTCAGAATGATCCCGAGATGTTCCACACTGAGATAATCCGACACACTGGAGGAGATAGAGGACAGAAACTCACTCCACAGCTGTTCCAATTTCATAAACAAAGTGTCCTCTTCAACTCTACAATAACCACAGCTTATGACATTCAATCTCAAATATCACTTGCATCTTGTTTTAATAACATCAATTTAAACAAGAGGCCCATGGGCCACATCGCTCACCTGAACAGCAGTTCCTTGTAACATTCTATTTCGTAGCATATGCTATTTCTATTTTAAACTTTGAACCCCTATCTGGGGCCCCAGTATTGGTCCGAGGTTTATGGTTGGCTTTAACAATTTAGAATTTACACTATTTGAGGATCCTTGCATAGTAATCTCACAAACTGTAGCATTATAGTTCTCGAGAAAAAACTTTTAAAAAACATTTCCATATACAGGTGAATCTCGATAACTCAAACTTCAGGGGACCATGATTAAACTTCGAGAGATCAAGAGTTCGAGAGATTGAAAGTTTAAAAAAATCCTGAATTTTTTGTTCCGTTCATTTTGGTTCTAAAATTATAGTAGCCGAAAGTTTATATTTATAACATGGAAGATAGTCTAACATGATTTTATTTGTTGTGTGGTTATTAAGAGTATTTTTTTACATTAAAAATTTTTAAGCATTATGTTTTCTTAATCATAAAATATTTTGAATAAAGAGCGTTTTAATATACCGTAACTTTCACAAGTTGTTGAAATTTAATAGATCAATTACAAATTACCTATCTACCCTTTGAAGGAAGCAAGGGGTTACGTGTCACTTACGTAATCAATCAATTAACACTACTTCGCTAACTCCCTAGCGTTCACTCGACCATCCAGGTAAGGTCCACGCGGAGCTATAGTTATACGCTTGATCGGCTGCGAGTGTATACAGCGACCACTTCGAGTTATCAAGAGTGAAAAACAATGAAATATGTATAACGGGACCCAGGTTTTACTTTGAGAGATCAAGAACTTCGAGAGATCGGAGTTCGATAGCTGCAATAATGTAGCCCTCTCCCTTTTTTTTTTTTTTTTTTTTTTTTTTTTTTGGGAGAGGGCTACAACTCCATAGGATCTCCGTAATGGTGCAAGTGCAGGAGTGATTCACTCCCGCATCGTTTTTAGCTCAAATCGTATATAAATGACAATAACATTTGCATTTCTTACCTGAACTCAAATATTGTAGTTGTGTATGGCATAAATTAATCCAAAATTTTCAAGTATAGTCCATATACTGGTTATTTTTCGTGAATGTCAACAACGCAAGTTAAAGAACTAGGGTCAGAAATTACTGCAAATGGCCTACCAATTTCCTGGAAAATAAACTATCGTTTTCTTCTAAGTTTTGTGTATTTTCTGAATAAACATTACTTGATCAATACACGTGTGGGCTATTTTGGCCGAACAGGATGTGGACTTGTTAATGCTAACTGCCGAAACCTATACTGGTTTTGAGTTTTTTCGGAATTTTCTCTGCTTTTGAACATTTGGCTCCATATTTGAAGTGGGGCGCATTCGACTCGGAAAAAATATCAAACAAATCAAAGGCCTGAAGGGCCACAATGGCGTCGAGTTGACATTAATTTGAAGAGTAAAAACCTGAATATTATTTTTAAATTCAAAATAAACCCCTCACCTAACAAAAATGCATATATTTTTTTTTATTTGTGTTGTTTATGGTTCTCCTTCATTGATCACACATACATTTAGGTACTATAGATTAAAAAAAATCCTTTAAACAAAGTATGATCTTATATGATTGTACTTGAGATCAACTTTTCTTATTGTTTTGCTGGAGATTAATGTTTATAAAAATTAAGTCGGATGGTCAATTTTAATAAAACAGATATTTTATATGGATTTTATGCAGTCAACTTAATACGGAAAACTCAAAATGAAGTATGATTTTTTTTTTCAGATATCATTCTAATTTTGTTATTGACCCTTCATTTAGAAAATTGGTATCAATTATACTTACTATTTAAAACAAATATAAAGACAAATACATTAGTTGACTACTTTCAAATAAATAAAAATTATGTTTTTTATCACATATTTCATTAAATTACAATTCATTACAATTTGACTAACCTAATTCTTAAAAAAATTTGAATGCTAGTTAAAAATATCTTAGAAGTTAAAATTTTTTCAGATATTTTTTCTCTATTCAAATAGAATATATTTGTATATCAAAAGTATGATTGTATTTAATTCTTTATATTGTATACTGCTGATAAACACTCTGTTTCTTATTATCAATTTGATTTAAAATTCACATGGGTCCAAATGACGCGGGCCGAAAAGAACAGGGGTAGAAATAGGGAAATACAGACATGTCGGCCCAACGACACCTCGGCCCTACGACACCTCGGCCCCAGGACACCTCGGCCAAGACGGGTCGGCCCAAAATTTGAGACACCTCGGCTCACGTAAAAGACATCTCGACTCAAGCAAAATTGAAATAAAATTTAAATGATTTTCATGTTTTTATTTTATTTCGTTACACACACACATATATAATTTTTATATATAGTTTTGTAATTCAATATGTTGGAATTATTAAAATATTACATATCAAATACTTGTATAAGAAACGAGGCCATTAAGTGCTAATTGTTAAGCAAACAAGAAATTAAAATTATGAAAATGACGACAATTAAGTGCTAATAGTAAAACAAACAAGAGGATTCGGCAGTCTCCTTTGGAGTCTCAAACGCGTGTCAGGGGTATCAATGAGGATTTAATTACGAGCAGTTAATTATGAGACGATAACCACCGAAGATATTGAACAATCCAGTTTTCCAATATAAGAGAAAAATATTTCTTAATGAACTATATATTATTCTTATATTACTTTGATCAGAAATATTAAGCAAAATTGAATCAATTTAAGACACAAACCGTAGTTACGCACCGTAGTTACGCACCTGTGGTCAGCTCAGCACGTCAGCTACTGTGTAACGTTAACCGTAGATTTAGTACTTTTTAAGTAGCACGAAATTAAATAATGTTCATACGAAATGAAAATTGATGAAGCTGCATTATTATAACCACATATATATAAATGATCGAATAGATACAGTAATTATCTGCCAATGTTTTTTTTAATTTATACATTTTTAACCGAAATTTTCATTGGGCCGAGGTGTCTTTTACATGGGCCGAGGTGTCAATAGATTTGGGCCGACCCGTCTGGGCCGAGGTGTCAACCGCCTTGGGCCGAGGTGTCGTTGGGCCGAGACGTCTGTACCCCGAAATAAGAAAGCACCCATTCCTGTTGTTTACGAAGTGAAAGTAGAGGGTTTAGAATTACTTTTGGTGTAGATATATCACCATTGTAGGAAGTTTTGTTTCTAAAAGATCAACATCTGTGCATTGTTAACATTCGATTTGGAAACAAAATAATCTGTTTTGCAGGCAGGTATGTTTCAAAAACAAATTGAGTATGTAGGCCTAACTATCGCATGTTCTTCGGTAAAAGTGTATTCATCCGCCGAAACACAGACATATTGTTTACAATAAAATATTAACATTATCAAAGACCTCAACAATTTTTGTATCTGCCAACTTGTTTTGTTGACGTACAGTTCTGCTCAAAATGGAAGTATGTCATCTTTTTTTCTTCGAACACATAAGAAAACTTTGCACTCATTTGAGTTGTTTGGCTCCTTAGAATTGGCAACTTCCGGCCGTACGATCCCTAGATGGCTTTCGAGCTTTGCTCGACGCCATAAAAATAAAATATTGGTACCAAATGTACATTTTTGAACAAGTTTTATTTTCCGACACGAATGCGCCCCATGTTAAAAATTGATATTAGTGAAAAAATAAACTGTCGTCTGGTTGCCTGGCGCACGCAAAATCTGTAGAAGACGGCGGTGTTTACATATTTCGCGATAATTTGACCTGCAATAAAAACAACATTCCGACTGCAAGAATTCGTTTTAAGGTAAGCAAATTTATTGTTATTTATGTTTAAAGAAATATTTGATATTTCAGTGTTAAGCATTGCTCGCCATTAAAAAAAAGAACGGAACAGCAAAACGGTGAAATTCGTACATGAATATGTATGTATCCTGGCGTCATGGGTTTCCGGTAGTCTAACACTAAACGATGTATCTAAATGATTGTCTCTTTAGTCAACAATTTTAAAACTATATCATGTTTAACCTCCGACATAGCATCGAAAATTACCGATACTAAATCAATGAAAAATCGTCAGTATATGCAGTTCTTAGATACAAATAAACTCGATGCCGCATTTGACCATTATCGATAAAAATCAGCTTCATGTGTTTCCGATAGTATGATTCATTAACAAATTTCTCATTTAATAATTGAAATAAAAATTAAATAATCTTATGAATATATCTAATAATGTTTTCAATTGTTTTTAAAGTTTTTATTTCAACTTAAATCGTTCAAGTATTTAATAATTTACCCCATAACTACATTTCATCGCTTAAACGTTCTACAATACCATTATTTGTATAGTTATACGTTACGTTTTAATTCAAGACAAAGCTTAATTTATAGCGCTCTTCGGCTTCGATTCTAAGAAAAACTTTACAAAGTCACGTAGGCCTAATAATTTTAACCTGAAAATACGGCATCAGAAGTATATATTTACCGAACGTTAAGTAAGTTTAAATATTGTTATCTTCTAATTAAGATTTTTTAAAGCAATTTTAATGACTTGCATTAAAGTAATAGTAAAAGATAGTATTTTATTATATTCTCTTCAGTAATTGTGTGATTTAAATCTTTGCAAGCAGCTAACTAGGGTAGTGCATATTCATAAAATCGAAAGAAAACTCCGTACGTCCAGTGTCGTAAGTAATTAAAAAAATGACGTCATTTTGGAGAAAACTCACGCGACCAAAATAAACTATCGGAAACACATGACTATCGGAAACACATGACGGCACTATATTTATATATTTACATTCTACTGTGTTTTTCCATTAAATTCTGTGATCTTCAAATCCCTCTAAATGCAACAAGTAGTCAAAGGTTAAAATGACGAGTTTTATTATGACGTCACAAACGTTGAACGCTGTAAACTGCAACGTCACAAGCGAAAATCAAAGTTCACGCTCGTGGCTGTTACTGTGGCTCTTCCATTAATATTAACTTACCCTTAGGATAAGATAGGAATTTTAAGATATGAATCACATTTGCAGACAAGGCAAGAAGTTAAAAAATGTAAATATAAGCATTAAATCATGATTTTTTGAAGTATACACTCTCATAACTGCAGCGGTTTGTGCATACAAATTTTCATAACGCGCTAACGCGCGTTACTCAATTTGTATGCACACACCGCTGCAGTTATGAGAGTGTATACTTCAAAAAATCATGATTCAATGCTATAGTATTGTACATATTTTAAATACATTTACTTAAGTTATTTATATACAAAAACAAAACCAAAAAAAAATTTTTTTTGATACGAAATCTCCAAAACAACTAAACACATCGTTATAAAAGATGTAAGGACGAAAATTATATAAAAGCTAGTTTTCACGTTATGCCTATACATACATTGTCTTTATATGCCCAGCTATTTTACTCATCAATATTTTATTGTAGGCCTTTGCTTGTACAATTCACTGCATTTTGAAATAAGTATTGTGTACTTTTTTAAATATTTTGATAACAAAGATTGAAAAAACTAATAAATATATATTTATCTGTACAATTCAAAACATGCAAACTATTTATGGAACATAAATTAAGCTGAAGCTGACACGAAAAAGGAGGCTACTCAATATTGATTAATCTCTTCAAAATAATAAATAAATCCTCAATATAAGTTATCGGTACTATATAAATTTTATCTCAGTTATCATACCTTTGGTTTCTTGCATTTATTTCAAACAGATATGTCTCATGGAGTATAGGGATATCATGGTAAATATGTCGTCTATTTTTGGCGGTTGAACAAGCATATAAAGGCGTAAAGTAAAGCGTAGCCAAATAATTCAACAAAATCCCGATATTCAAGATGTATGCCACAAATACTAAGATATGTAGGTTCCATGTGGAACAGACGACATTATATTAGGACTAATCGAATGTCTCAAACAAAACATAATATTGGGCACACATGTACGTATTAATTAATTACATGTGAGAATTTAGGTATCGGTTTATGAGAAACAGGGTGTATATATGTGTACAGATAGTGAAACTAAAAGTATAAACCATTCTGACGACTTTTGTAACGGTGACGCAAAATTTAATGATTTCTCTATTCGCTGACGACAGAACTATAAGCAGGTTCTACCCCCGCCTATCGCGGTTTCATCATATCTTTTTCTCGCTAATGAATTCTGTTTAAGTGAACCCAAAGAAAAAATATGCATTTTAAAATTTACTATGTACATTGTACAGAATTAAATTATTAATAAAAATGCATAAAAACAGAAAATGATTTTTGATTTTTAATAATTTGTGTTCTTTATAGTATTTTTAAATTGATGATATAATCACACTTTTTGCAGGTACATGTATTTAAAACTCCTGTCCAGATGGAGCAAAAATGCTGTTTCTGTCAATCAGCTAAAGTGGCAGGTGAAGGAATAGCATTTAAATGTAAGCCACCGCTTCTTCTTTTAGAAAGTAGTCTGTGAGGTGGTAGACTTCCCCGAGTCAGATAAGGAAAGGCTTCAGGAACTGACCTCTGGACATTACCAGCTGTGCCTCTAGACCTCCTCCAGTTTTGCCAAAGAGCATATAAAAGGTGACTGTGACATCCATACACATAAAGATGAAGGCCTTTTGAGCATATCTTTTCCAAGACACACCAACTCTGAATTATTGCAAGGTTCGAGCTCCTGCGCAGGTTGTTGGCATAATTATGCACTCATGCATCATCCAAAGTGTGGCATCAGTTCTGCACCACACATGCATAATGTAAATAAATCTGAGTACTTGACTGGAAATCCAATGCCACAGCAAAGATGGATCTGAAAGTGACAATGGCAGTTAAAGTGACAAAAGTACAGTGAAAAAACTCCCCCTTCTTACTCCAGTGTTAATCTTCCAATGAAAATTATATTGTGATACCAATCAAATTAATGATATTCAAACTATTTACCATCATACATGTATCTTAATTTTAATGAAAATGTAAAGCTTTTCAGAAAATAAATTTTTAAAGATCAAATTTTAAATATGTACTAAAGATTTCTTTGTAAAGTATGTACATATTAAACCTTAAATTGCATTTTAAATGCATTAATTTAAGCCTGTTAGGTTATTTTGGCAATAATGAGATATTTCTCAGCTAAAGCGCATATTTGTTTACTTCATGTTGTGAATGTGAAAAAACATATGAACTGCAATTTTGTACTCTTTGAACAATACATCAGTGCTTTGGCTATAGACAGTACTAAGTTATTGTTATACATATCTATAGCATCAGCTTGATAAATGCTTTAAATAATTAGTAAATTAATTTTAGAGTTAAAATTAAATCCACATGAAGCAAATAATATTGATTTCCAAGTACTACTAGTACTTTGTGCAAAATAAATTAAATGCATCTATAATTTCAGTAAGTGAAGAATCAAAAATCATTTGGATTAATTGTGTTTGAAACTTTGAATTTTTCTGACATATGTTATCCTTCACTGCTGTCTATAAACATGATAGACATAGAAACATTATTTGTTATATTGTGTGTCATCTTCATTTACTATAATTTTCTAAATACTTTTTTTTTTAATATACATGATATATCCGGATCAAGAAATATGTAATGATAAAAATTGGCATTATTAAATATATTGTTTAAATAATGAGTAAATAATGCATAAACATACAAAAGCAGTTTATGTATGTATCTGGAATGTGTTTGAATATACTTTTTGTCGTATAATAATTCTATTAAAACACAATCCAGATAAATATAGCTAACTGCTTTTGTATGTTAATGCATTATTTACTCATGAAATCTATTTTAAACATGGAATATTTTGTTACATGTAATTATGTTTATATATATTATCAAAATTCAATCCCAGCAAATATTTGTTTTCTAAAGTAAGCCCAGAGCTAATGAAAATGGGATACCCAGTATATGTGAAAACCGGGTTAAGAAGGCTATATAGGTTTCTTGATCAACACATTCATAAAGTACATACATGTACCAAATTTTTGTCAATTTCACTTTTGCTCAGTGTTTTAAATCACAAGCCTCTGAATTTCTAACAATAATCCGTTAAATGTATAGAAAAAGATATATATACCCTATCTATTTATGTATTTATATATAGATAGGGTATATATCTCTCTTTCCATACATTTAACTTCTAATTGATATAAATTCAGAGGTTTGTGTTTGAATATACTCAAGTATGATTAATTGTTTGATTTTAATGTTGTAATTTCACTTCAAATCTTAGTTTAATTATAAAACCCAAGTTGGCATTGTTATTATTATTGCCATGAGCCATTACCATTTATAAAAATCCAATGACCGGTACATGACCAAAAAAAAAAATGCTCGTTGTTCAAAGTGAAAGTAGACCGTGCTTTTTCCGTAGCGTTGTATGATTGATCTTTCAATAAAAACTGCATTGAACGCATGCATTGGAAGCAATATACATGTATCACAAATTCTATTAGGTATAGCTCTGAAAAGTTAAACTAAACAATCTACAAACTATGTCGTATGAGGCATGTTTACACTTACCATGCTTACTTCTTTCATCGACGAATTCCAAGTGTTGAACGGTGTCGCATTAAGTCGTATCCAAAGTCACTCGAACCGGATGTTTTTCTCGGTACATTTTTACATGTAGGTTATTATCCATTCAATAAAAACAAAATGTTTTATTTGATTGGAATTTTCTATGTAGAGTAGGCGAATACATTTCCAAATAGGCCAATATAAAGCAAATGACATGACGTTATGTTTGGAACTTGCAATCATGACGTTCTGTTTCATATGAAAGTGTTCAGTGCACATGCCTACTTTGAACGTCAATTACGGGAGATTTATTAAAGGTATTAAAAAAAGAAAAGTAGTTTTTAAAAATATAGATTCTAAAATTATTTTTGGCAGTGAAAAATAATATTTATGACTACAGGCCAATTTTAGTACTTTCTGACCCTAGTTCTTTGTCCGCCATGTTTACTGACCTTGATCGGTTTTATTTTGGGACAGCCAATGAAAATTTAGGAGCCGATCTTGGACTGAATGTAGGAATTCCCCCATTTTAAACATAAATAACGCGGTAAATATGAATTTTCCATCATATATCCTTTCCTTAAGTGATGTTTTAGTGATGGAACGAGGTAAGACCGCTTATTTACACTGACATTCACGTTATCAAGCCCATCAAAACTCCAAGCGTAAATCCCACAAAATCACGCGAGAACTGTCATGGCAGCGCCGAAGAAGACGACTGGTAAACATACTGGTGTGTTTTATCTGGTTTTGATTTATATACGGTTAGTTTGTTCAACCTGAATTAATAAATCATTTTATCTAAAAGAAGTCTAACATAAAAACGATCTTTTCAAACCGAAGTCAGCCGCATTAAAAAAATAATTTTGCACCATTACGGAGATCCTATGGAATTGTAGCCCTCTCCAGTAAACATCAGATATAAAAAATCGGAGAGGGCTACATAATTGCAGCTAGGAGTTCGAGAGATCAAGAGTAAATTTTCTTAGTTATATAGAGAAAAAAATCGGGACCGTGATTTCACTTCGAGAGATCGAAGTTCGAGCAATCGAGTGTCACCTGTATATTTCTATGTCAAACTCTTAACCCCTTTTGAGGCCCCAGTTTAGTCTAGTGGTCACAGCTTTATTTATTTAGAATCTACATTATTTAAGGATGCTTGCATAGTAATCTCACAAAATGAAGTATTGTAGTTCTCTACAAAAAGATTTATTAAATAAAACATTTTCCTTCTATATTTCTATGTTAAACTTTGAACCCCTCTTGGGGCCCCAGTATAAGATCGAGGGTCACGGCTTTTATAATTTAGAATCTACACTATTTGAGGATGCTTACCATACATGTTAACTCTACCGATTTACGCGGAAGTCTACCGCTTTTTGGCTCTGTCTCCCGCCTACCGATTTTATTAAAAAATCTACCGCTTTTCTTCAAAGTACGTTCTTTGTTTTGATAGATAGCCATTTTGGAAGCCATTGTGGTCAAAAAATCTCGTCGGGTTTGAAATTAGCGCGTGACTTTGAATCGGAGGCACACAAACGCTTTTTTAAGTCGTTTGAATGACAAGCTTTCAAGCATGCGTTTTACATTGAACGAAGAAAGAAGCCACTTCCCGTGATTACATTAGTTACAAGACATGTCGATATTATCCTCACAAAGGAAAAAGAAGCTTTGCAATATTCCACACGTGGTTTTAACGATGACTTAATATATCTTTTAACTTTGCCATAATAGTAAACTTCATTTGAAGTTTATTGAATCCTGCATGATTTGTAATAAGCATGTAAATAAACATCGTTTTGATGCTGAAAAAGAATATACGATTTCCTATTAGTTCTTCTCTTATATGTTAAATTTTGGCAACTTAAAGGCCGAACATTTTACGAACGCCCCCTTTTTAACCTGTACAAACTTCAAAATGATGCCGCTTGTCAATCAAGTTTGAAACAATAGCATCCAGTTTAATTGACGTGATCGTCCGAGCGTGATCTGGCCAGGTCCGCGGATTTCTGTTTACTAGCAATTAACAACGTTATCTTTGATATCTTCCGTCATGTATTAAAAGAGGGAATTAAAAATTGAATTTTAAACATTACCAATATTAAACTTCATTACGAAAAATAATTATTCAGTGATTGAAAATACGCACAATTTATATTTGAACTATGTTGAATGTATGTGACCTAATAAATTCCACGAAGATGCATGAGCAGCTCCAAAACTTATAAAATTTTCTTTTTAAAACAAACTTATGTGTTACTAAAGCTGTATTTACTGGTAATTCACTCAATTGGAACTTGCTGCATAAAAACGTCACTCCATGGAAAACGAACTCCATTAATTGCCGTCGTATAATGGATGCCTTTACATTCCACATTCTTACTGATCGTATGGTTTTCTTATACAATTATAATTGTTAAAATTAACTTCTTAAACAATGTCAAGTGCTAAACACAATGTACTGAGTTAATTTTTTATAGCAGAATTAATATACTGCATGTTTTCAATTGTGCTTTAAACAGGTGTGCTTAGAGAAAATTTGGACGACACATAACATTTCCATATAAAATCGCTTTGTATGGTCATTAGAACAGTAAGATATTTAAACTAAGACCAATTCTGACTAATTATTTATTTCCTGTGTATTAATTTGCTTCCTGTGTATAGCGATTAGCAGCGTTCACGACCCCAGGTAGACTGCAAGCTCCGGAGGCTTTCACACCTCTAATAATTAAGCCCCGCCCTCACCTGAGATTTACCACCCGGTAAAAATGTTCGGCCTTTATCCTATTTTTCTGAACAAAGGCATTTGTTAAAGTCTCTGCACTCAAATATGTTTTCCTAAAAAAAATTAAACTTCCCGGTAATCAATACAGTGGGGCCTCAGATATCCGGACGCCAGATAACCGGACGCTTCAGTTTACGGACGATTTTATTTGGGAACGGATTTTTTATACGTTATTTTGTCTCATTTATCCGGAATTCCGCGTTCCGGATCCGGACGGTCTGTTTTTACCACAAAACACTGATTTACTACTAATCTTGCTTCATTTAACCGGACGGTAAAATTTGATGATACTCCGTTCAATACAAAAGATTACGCCTGTCAATTGAGTTTCACACCTTTTTTACGTGCTAGACCCCTATGAGTAGCTTGTATAAACACTGCCTTCCTAAATCACTTTCAAATTTACCGACAGTGCTGGCCAGACAGGATTAGTCACGCTTCACAGCACGTGGCTTGGATATCTTAACCTGTGCACCTGTCGAGTGCCATCGCTTTTTTAAAGGGACATGGTGGCGCACAAACACATGATTTAGCAAATATCAAATTTTTACACGATTTCCACATATTTTATTTATCATATGAAAAGGTGAACTTTTGAAAAATTACGGTGTTCAAAAGTAAAAAAATCAAATTAAAAAGAGAAAAATAGAATTACACGTTGGGCCAACACATAAATATTGAGTTTTCCTTCCGCTTCATAGCCACGCAAGCGCAGGGGAATGTAAATACTGCAGCGTGGCATACATTATGTGCCAGAAGCCTCTCATTGAAACCCGATGTCTTCAAGAACTAAATATTTATGAAGATGCATTTTCTATTAATGCATATGTCTTACCATAGACATCGAATAGCTTCAAATTCAAATTCTTTTTTTCAGTGTGTCAATCCCACTGTAACTATTTTTAGACAGAAATCGCAAACACGTGACACAATACCAATGTCCAAAAACAACTCGGTTAGTTTACATGTGCATTTTCCGGACGAGTTTTAATGACTTGTAAATTGATATGTGATGACTTATGATGTGTGAAACCTTTCGTACGATGAAATTTCGAGTAGCTCTTCTTATTTCCGTTGTCATAATCAAAAAGTAAAACATATATTTTGAGTCACCGTGTCTCTTTAAACATCCCTGTATTTCGAATAAAAAATATGCTTATTAATCAAGAAAACTGGAAAGTTTTACAAAGCTTTGTGTTTTATCTACCTATTCAAATCGTATTTTAAAACGAATTGTCTCATGAATGCCTTGTTAGATTAAGTCAAAACCGGAAGTATAGGAAGAAAACAAAGTAAAAGCATGTCAACTCATCGGAAGTACATTGGAGGATCTTGCAATTTTCCAACTAGTAAACGTTAATTTTATCAGTAAAATTTACTTTATTTTAAGAATAGAAATAATTTCAAAAATAAATCAATTGAGGAAATTGGCATTTCTAGAAATAGATAGTTGGAAACATTACGTACGTGTAAAGGCCTGGGCACATATCACACTTGGACACAAAGAATTTAGCTATATTCGGTTATCATTATAGTCTGGTTAATATTTCATGACAAAATAATAATATAAAGCGGGGTTCTTTATATTTAAAAATGTTCATATCAACGGACAACTCTATTATGTGTTGCTATTTAGTATGAATGGCAAAAAAACCCCAACCCAGTATCAACACTGGGGGCCATTGTATTCAAATACATTATCATTAATGACAGCAATAGACACATTTCAGATATCCGGACGCTTCACCTATCCTGACGATTGGGCTTAGGAACGAAAGCGTCCGGATAACTGAGGCTCCACTGTATAAGGTAAATGCATGCAAACATTTTTATTGCTGTTGATATTAGTAAATTTCAAGTCTTTTATATTTTAGTTGATATCATTAATTACTAATCAGAACCCCTTACTACATATGTAGTACACAAAAATTTGTGCTTTGAAATATACGCAAAAACGGCCGCGCGCGATGCTACCGCTTTTCGGTTCAAAATCTACCTATTTTTCATCACTGGAGGTTAACATGTATGATGCTTATGTAGTTATCTGACAAATTGAAGCATTGTAGTTCTTGTGAAAAGCATTTTTAAACATTTTCCATATATATACTTCTACATTAAACTTTTCACCCATCTTGGGTCCCCAGTATTAGTCCAAGGGTCACTATTTAAAAACTATCAAATCTACATTATCCAAGGTTGTATGCATAGTAATCTCACAAATTGTAGCATTGTAGTTCTCGAGAAGAAGATTTTTTAACATGCTACCTATATTTCTATATTAAACTTTATCCCCTCATGTGGCCCCAGCATTAGTCCGGGGATCACGATTTTACCAAATAAGAATCTACATAAGCCAGGGATGCATGCATAGTTATTTCACAAACTGTAACATTGTAGTTCTTGAGAAAAACATTTTTAAATGTTTCCTATATAGTTTTTAAAATGTTAAATTTTGAACCCCTCTTGGTGCCCCAGTATTAGTCCGGGAGTCACGATTTTTACAAAATAAAATCTACATTATGTAAGGATGTATGCATAGTAATATCCCAAACTGTTGCATTGTAGTTCTTGAGAAGAATATTTTTAAACATTTTCCTATATATGTTAAACTTTGAACCCCGCCTGGGGCCCCACTTTTTGTCCGGGGGTCACAACTTTTACAATTTAGAATCTTCACTATATATACCAGCTTTTGTGTAAATATTGGCATTTCTGGTGCAGTGGTTCTTGAGACGAAGATTTTTAAACATTTTTCCTATGTATTTCTATGTTAAACTTTAAACCCCACCTGGGGCCCCAGTTTTGGCCCAGGGGTCACGATTTTTACAATTTAGAATCTTCACTATATATGCACATATCAAAGGCCGGAACCGCCACAAAGGTATCAAGCTGACATTTTCTTTAATTTAGATATCATTAATTTGAATTTTTGTTCCAATAGTCATATAACGTTATCAAATAATATCAGAATAAACATGTTTTGTGTAACTAAATTCGTACATATGCAACTGCTGCTTTAACAAGAAACCAAAAAAATATATTTTTATTTGCAATTTTAACATCACCATGTGATTGTGTACTCAGTATATTTCCTTATAAAATACGCAGAGATGCATTTTGTAATACAATGAATCATAACTAACATCATGGTTCAAAAATAAATTATCTTCTTTCTGCTTTAAACAGTCTTTGAAGAAAGAACAAGGTACATTTTGCACCAAAATCGGCCTAGTTCCGAAATCAAATGAAAATATTAGTGAATAATATTTAAGATTTCCCTGTTTTAAATCAGTTTATATTTTTTAAATATCTCAAACGATTCTCCTTAAACAACTCTCTAAAATTACTAAGTCTGATGACGGAAACAACGCTCACGACGTCATGACGTCAACTTGACGTTATCAGATTTCAATGTAATAATTTCTGTACTGCGTGAAGAATTGTAGATTGATTAATCATTTTTTTCGCCGATATTGTGTTTTTTCTATGTGTTCTATTCTTAACATTTCAATTACTTGATACATTGATAATCATCTTTTGATTTGATATAAGAATTAGGCCATTGCAAGTTTTTTCTTTATTTAGCGTCCACCCAAAACTCAAAAACCTATCTTTCTATCAGGAAAAAAACACAAACCTTAGAAAAAACACACAACTTTAAAGGTTCAACAAAATAAAATTTATAATATATTTCTAAGCCATTTCTTCATTTTGTAACAAAAATACAAAAATAACAAATAACCACTATGGTTTCCATTTTGAATGTTGTTATCATGAATATTTGATCTTCGATTCGATTTAAAAATACGATCCAAAGCCCGACATATGAAAAAGCGATCTAATTTTATGAAAAATGATTGTGTTTTTTTTTTTTAATTTTTACATCTCAAAACCAATCCACCCGCGGACACTAAACATAGAAAAAACTTGGAATGGCCTTATATATGGCCTTCATGGTAAATTTCGACCAAAAAAAAACCGGTTCGATCAAAAAAGCAGATGGAAAACATCTACCGGTACATGTATTATAGGAAACATTGTTCTTCTCCCTTTTCTCTGACAATTAAATTATGTATTACAATACCTGTTTATCTTTTACTTCATGATATTTAATTATTAGGTATGTACGTTTATGTACATACATGTACAGTGTCATATCTAAATATAGACACATTACGTTTAGGCGACTATATTTACATAGTGGGCATGTTCCATATGTAGGCAAATACACACATAATACGCACATTTCTATCAAACACGGCAACCAACAAAAACAGTTAGGAAGATGACCACATATTATGTATTTTGATGTTAACATAATTATATCAAAATGATTTCTACTGTTCAGCATGTTGGAAATATCATTCTTTGGAGCTAAATGAATCAATCTGACTCTTGCTTTTCAAAACTGTCTGAGTTGTAATTATGATTATCCCATGTTTCTATAGTATCTAAATAAACGCCTAATCTGGATAAAAATGTGGATTAAATCAATCCGTACATACTTTTTTTTTTGTATTTTCATTAACCTTTTGCTTCATCACTGATTATGGATGAATATAGGTATTGTATATGACAATGATAAATTGTATTGTACAGTTAGTGTTTGGGTTTTTTTTACATCGATAACTGAAACTTTTCGACAGTGTACAATTAACACTCGGACATCGGGTAACACGTACCTGCAGCTGACTAAACCTGTCAATCAAACTCTGTGTATTTTTTTCATTGGGTGGTGATGCGTCTCTTCTTTTTTGTCAATAAAAAATTAATGACTTAAAAGCAGTCGGAATCAGTATTTGATAAAGGACATCATTTTAATGATAATACGTTCATCAACTCAATGAAAAAATTTAAAGAATAGAGGGGGGAAATATAATGTTCACATTATATATATATATATATATATATATATATATATATATATATATATATAATTATATATATATATTACTAATTTTAAACAGTTTGTGGTAAAAGCCACGTTATGTGTACACGTATATTTTGTCTGAAATTTAATTCATTGATTTTGTTCTTTCAGATATAGTTATTGAATTTATTTTAGAAAAAAAGAAATCCTGAATAGGGATACAAACTTTATTTTTGTTTATGCTAATCGTCTTATTTTCTCTCTGGTTTTATGTGTGGAATGTACATGTATTTTA
The DNA here is from genome assembly GCA_020458035.1 of Magallana ariakensis. Lineage (NCBI taxonomy): Eukaryota > Metazoa > Mollusca > Bivalvia > Ostreida > Ostreidae > Magallana > Magallana ariakensis. The sequence continues at coordinate 37,230,480 of CM035812.1, forward strand.
ATATGCGGTTGATACGATACAAGAAAAAAAAACCATTGTTTGATTGCATAGCCTTCTTTTAAATTCGGTGACTAATTTACTTCTAAACAATTGTCAATTATCAATGTAATTGAATAATTTTTTTAAATTAAATATTACGTTTTTAATCTCTCAAAACAATTCCTAATGTTGAAAAATAAAAACGCCGAATAAAGAAAAATCTATTTACGTTTGTAATGATACGGATTTCAATTTTAATGTTTTAAAATTATTTATAACCCATTTACATTTTTTGTATTTTAAAATAGAACAATTTCATTTTTCCTGCGACATTATAACGAGTGATTAATATTTATTTTGAACGATGAATAGATGTACGTGTATGTTCTGTAATTTTTTTTTTAATTCTGTGAATTATTTATTTTTCATTAAACGTCAATATTGTTGATTTTGAAAACAAGATATATTTGTGAAATATCAGTTTATCTATTATATCGTGCCATTTTAGAACAACTCTTACCATCAGAGAAAAAATCCGAGAGGACCCGATTAAAATGAAAATCAAAGCGTGTAAAATATACGAGCAAACCGTTCCGTGTGAGAAACGTTTCATGTAAACTGTTCATCGTATCGTGCAAACCGTTTAGCGTTACGGGAAATGTGTTGTCTATAGTTCAATTCTAAAATTCATGAGAAGTATTTTTTGTACAAGCTAACTACTCTGAGTTTAATATAAACATCTTTGGTACAAGTTAACTATTTTGTTCTGGTCAAGCACTCACTTCCTGTCAGCCTTAATGACCAGTGCGGTCACACTTTGTCAATCTTCTTCCATACTGTTAGATGCGTGCCTCAAACCACTATGTAAGTCTTTTTTATAGTAGTAATTGCTTTAATATGTCAGTATTGAATCATATTTTTGAAGTATAATTACAGATGGAAATTTATTATACAGATAAAACATTCTTAAAAGTATGGCACGCCATTATGGCCTTTAAAATAATTTACATATTTTTCTATGGTATAAAGTAATGGTTCTACATTTTCCAATTTTGTAAATTGTTATTTCTAATTGTCGTAGTTTTTACCAATCTTTTGCACGACGGCAACGTGTACCACACAATAAAAAAATGAAACCGTGTGACTTTTGTTAAACGTGTTGTGCATAGTTATCTATCTGTCTGCACCAGGCAGAATAGGAAAAGCGTGTAGCGTTTCATGTAAACCGTTCAGCGTTTCGTGTAAACCGTTTAGCGAGCGTGTGGTGTAGTAGTACGTTTCATGGTCTGTAGATTACAAAGATGTGAATGATTTTTTCAAAAACTAGATTTTTAAGAAATATGCCTCCCTGAAACCAATCTGATTAAATAAGATCTTTGATCCGCTCCGACAAATTCGATGTCGCTTTGTGTAGCGACATAGAATTTGTCGGAGCGGATCAGAGATCTTATTTGAATCAGATTGTCTTGCAACAAAAATCGGAAATGGCAGTTTTCAAGAAATTATTTTACTCTAAACGTTAAGATTAAATTAATTTTAATCCAACGATGCGGTTTTCACAGCAATGAGGATTCCCATTTTATAAGGCGTGAAATCTGCCACATTTGTCTGTGTAACCATTTTCAAATCTATTTCATGGTCTTATATAAGTTAGTACAAACTTTACAGATAAAATTTTACATTGCTTTTATACAACGCTGCGTGCAATAAACAATTTTAATCAAATTCTGTAACTCTGTTATTTCAATTTTATCTGCAACTCCTTTATGGAAAATAAGCATAGGAACTGCAACGCCCTCTTTTAAGACTGCAATTAGGCAGTCTAAAGTTATAAAATTTGCTCATAGTTTGTAAGTTCTACAAAATCGGGTCACTTGTTTTGTAATTTTTGTAAGTGTCTTAATCAGTCAAAAACTTCATTATTACACTTACGCTTATTCATCAGAAAGTATACATGCATATATATCGAAGTAGATAAATAAATAAAAATGCGCATTACAGAGTACATTTTAGAGTTACCTCTCTTGTCCTTTTTGTAAACAAAAGGGGAAATAATTCTAACTCAAATCCCTGTTGTAATCACTGGAGTTACTGGGCAAAGTGAATTCTTTCTAATGGTCGATTCAGGTAATAATGATGAATGATTAAATGTTTTTTATTGTATGATATTAGATAATCAAACGTGAGATAGCACTTTGATGACACTAATTTAGTTTTGGACTTTAAGTTTTATGATGATAAAATTTAATCCAATTTTCCTCTGTTATAAAGTTCATAACACTTTTCAATTTCATTACAGTTATAAAGTATTATGCCAATAAAACTCTTAGTGAGTTTACATCAAAGTAAAAAAGGTATACAGTTTAAGTAGATTACGGTATGCTTTACTAAGTATTACTAAGTATGTTGCTTAGAATATTATGCAACAGAAACAAAGCATCTTGCTTAGCTCAGAACATTCTTTAGAAAATTCTGACAATTTTAATTGTGTTATTGAAAAACCCCTAAAAGAAATTAAAATTTCAAGAGCAACGATCGAGGATTTTGTTGTAATGGAATGTATGTTGAAAAATTAAAATTTTACAAATTATTTGTATATTTATAAATTTTTAAAACTATAAGGACGATAAAACTCACAAAATAAGAACAACATACGCGTTATGATGTATTCCGGAATAATTAAAACTTGATTTTTAATAATGGCCGCAGCAAACGCGATTGACGGGATTGTTATAAATCAAAACATTATAGTTTTATGAAAAACATTTATAAGTTTCATGAATCGCGTTCGTTGCGACCATAGTAAAAACTGTGAACAAATTCCGAAAAACGGCGATATTTAGAGAAAATATTGGTACATGGTAAGGTTTTAGAATCTACGTAGTATATGTGTGACGTTTTGGCGCCATTTTAATACCGTATTTTGATAGACCCAATGGTGTAGAAAATAAATGAGCACTATAGAGCTGATGATGTCGGCGTTTATTTTTTGCAAATTTACTAGGCCGATATAGGTAAACAACCGTACTTTGTTCTTTCACGGGTTCATCATTTGTATACGAGGGTAACACATTAACAGTGTTTCCCTAATTATAATAAAACATACTTTTATTTATTTCAATTACCACGTGAAACAAGACTACCGTTTACAAACAAATCCACACCACGTGCGTTGATCTGCCGTATCTATAACGCTCAACCACTGCGCTAGCTGCAATATTGCAACAAAATCACAAGATACATTTATCGCTTACATTCATTTTGGAGACCGTGCCTGACAACAAATAAATTTACATAATAATTTTTATTTTTATCGGGCACGGTCTCTAAATAAATTTTAAGCAATAAACTAAAAAAAATATTTAGTAATTTTTAAACCTTATCATATTCATCTGCCATTTCTTGATTAAGCAAACCTATACTTATGCAATGAGTTGTCAATAATCAGGGAGACACAGTTGGGTTTTTTGTGCACAATTTAGTTGAAAAATGGAAAAAAAATCTTGTAAACAATTTTCTATGTATTTCTATGTTACACATTGAACCCCGCCTGGAGCCCCAGATTTGGTCCGGGGGTCACAATTTTTACAATTTAGAATTTTCACTACATATACAAGCTTTTGTGTACATAATGGCATTTCTGGTGTAGTGGTTATTGAGAAAAAGATTTTTAAACATTTATCCTATGGATTTCTATGTTAAACTTTGAACCCTGCCTGGGGCCCTAGTTTTGGTCCGGGGGTCACAATTTTTACAATTTAGAATCTTCACTATATATACAAGCTTTTATGTAAATATTAGCATTTCTAGTGCAGTGGTTCTTGAGAAGAAGATTTTTAAACATTTTTTCAACGTATTTCTATGTTAAACTTTTAACCCCGCCTGGGGCCCTAGTTTTGGTCTGGGGGTCACGATTTTAACAATTTAGAATCTTCTCTATATATACAAGTGTTTTTGTAAATATTAGCATTTCTGGTGCAGTGGTTCTTGAGAAGAAGATTTTTAAATACATGCACCCTATTTTCACTGTTTCGTAATTATCTCCCCTTTAAAAAGGGTTGTGCCCTTTATTTTAACAATTTAAAATCCCCTTTTCATAAGGATGCTTTGTACCAAGTTTGGTTAAATTTGGCCCAGTGGTTTTAGAGAAGAAGTCAAAAATGTGAAAAGTTTACAGACGGACGGACGGATGACGGACAACGGGTGATCAGAAAAGCTCACTTGAACCTTCGGTTCAGGTGAGCTAAAAAGACTATGTTATTAAAATTTCATCCATTCGACGTGAATAGTTATTGAAAAATCTTTGAGAAAATTTGTTCGAAAATTTAATATATAAATAAATAAAATAAATAAATAAAGTCATTATTTAATAGGAAGTTGACGTCTGATTGGTACAAAAATGAATCCCACCATAAGGCATTCCTAGAGAAAGAATGTGTTAAAATTTTAAGCATCTGTGATCTTTTTATGGACAGACAGACAGACGGACACAAAATAGTTAAAACAGTATACCTCCCTCTCCTTTGGAACTGGGGTATAAAAAAAATGTATCAATTTATAACCTTGAAATCTAATCTTTTGACCTCATAATTAAAAGCATTCTTCTTTAAAGCATAGGGATTGAGGTTTTGATATTATATTTCACATAACATGATCAATGAAAAATAAAGTGAACTTACCCTTTGTCATACTGGAGTCCAGACAGGATGTTCTGTGTGATGTCAGAGATAGACATTCCAGGTTTTGTCCAGCCCTCAAATTCCTCGACCTTGACCTCCACCTGGTCCTCACTGACCTCTGTCTCCATATCAACCACTACCAGGTCCTCATGATCAATGCACCACACAATTCCTGTCAATACATTATATAATAAGTGTGAACGTTTTCTCAGAGAAAGGAAAAGAGTAAAAGATAATACATGCATGCAAAATAATGACCCCAAAATATTTTGGGATTTCAATTTTGCTTGTACCAATTCCTTAATAAATGTAACCTCAAAGAACACCTCTTTTCAAATCACAATTAGAAGATATACCTTTCAGGGTATACTGTTTTCATACAATATCTTTAGACAAAGAGCTCAGCCCTATACATTCATTTTCTTATAATGACTTAAAATACAAAAGTTTTGACTGATCAATGTATTTCATCAATATCTAATTCATTACTATTTGTGAAAGAAGATTTATTAAAATGTACCTCACACCAGTTAAAGTAATTTATTTAAAAGTTGCAAAATTCAAGTTGGCCTTTCCCCACTTTAAAATGCTGTTGTTTATCTGATGTGAAAACAACAGTTCAAATGTCACTTGGCCATACCATGTGTCATATGAATACATATAATCATACCAATAAATATGTTTGACCTGTATATACACCGTTTTCCCTAAATTATGAGAATACATTATATTATGAAAATTTATTTTTGATCACTGAGTGTTTTCCCTGACTGTATTTTGTGAGTATTTCCTGTATTTACCTTCCTCGATGTTCTCTGGATCAAGTCCACTTTTCAGGGCCTCTCTTGCCAATTTATCTGAATAACCAGAATTTACTATTTCTGCAATGAATTTTGCAACAGCTATGGCCTTGGTATTGTCTTCTTCATCAGGGTTGACATCTTCTTCTTCCTCTTCATTGTCTTCCATTTCAACTTCCTGCTCAGCCTCTTTTTGAGATACATCACTTTTGGCCTTTCTCAAAGCACCAATCAAATCCATTTTGGTACAGTCATGTTTTACAATGGATAACAATGGATAAATGAGATCAGATGGTTCAATCTCTCCTCCCATTAAAACCAGTTCCTTTTGTAAAATGACCATTTGGTCAATAGTAAAGAAGTTCAGATGTTGATACTCATCCCTTTTGTCGTCAATGTATTTTAGCCATTTTTCCAGACACACTTCCATGAACTTTGCCAGTCTAGGAATAATGGTGCTGACATCATCCCCTTCATTTCTTCCACCTTTCAACTGAGTGCAACCATTGCCACTGCCAAATTTTATAAAGGCACAAACTTTTCGATCAGGATCACACAGAAATTTAGCTTGCCAGTTTGAAAACAGTACACATCCAGATGACACAAGTTTAATGTAGACATTACACAGTCTTACTATTGCATCATATACCTACAAATATAGAAATAAAAAAAATCACAAGAGCTTTCTGAATTGGACTAATTCCATCATTATTATATCACAGGTATGTCCATGGTGATGTTATACAGGTAACTCTCGATAGCTCGAAGTCCATGGGACCGAGGAAAAACTTCGAGGTATCAAGAGTTCGAGTTTTCAAGAGTTCGGAATTTTCCGGGTTGACCGACGGGCTTTATAATTAGTCTTACCGGATATTATGATTAAGCCATTTATTTAGTGCTAACCTTACACACGTGCTTAAACAACGTTTTCTTTTCAGTTAAATGTACAAACCTGGATGTTTTAATCAAAATACTGAAGTACTGACGGGAGTTGATTTTATCGATTATTATTTATTTTAGAATCAACGATATGTTATTTAACATGACAAGTAATTTCTAATCTCTATTTAAAATTACGCACATTTTTATAATATGAATTCTCGGACTTTTTCGAAAAGAATTTCGAGAAAACCCCATATGAATCATGTTGTGTAATATTTGAAGATATAATTAATTCCATCAAACTATGTATCAGTAATCGAAATATTTCTTAAAATTGTACACATGTCTGGATTCAAGCAATATTAAACTCTAATATCGTTCAACCAGACGCTCGGCTGTCTCCGTTATTCTCCGACTACCGAGAGAGACTCGATCTCCGCTTGTCGGAGATTTACGGAGACAGCCGAGCGTCTGGTTGAATGCTCTGGCGTAGGAATACATACGATTACAAAAAAATATCTAAATTGTGCGTACTATTTAAAATCTGGCTATTTTCAAGGTATTTATAAATACATTTTCTTGAAAAACAATGGTTCAGCATACATTACACCGCATTTATCTATTATTTCAAGAACTAACTCTTGTCAGCGGTGACGATTTGTGCTTAGGTCCAAACACTGTTTCACTTTCGGTTTGCCTGAGTAACTGCATAGGAGAGTTGATTAAAATCAACTCCCAAAAACTAAATAGAAACAGACATTGAATAAATTCATGATACACTGTAATTATTTATATTATGCATCATGCATATTATGATCTGATTGTTCAGTACTGCGAGACGACAAGTCGTAAATTAGATAACTGAATATCACCGATTGTTCCCACTGTACAGGTCCTTCACCAGCTGTAAGAACTTGTTCAGCAATAATCATTATAATGACAATGATGCTGATAAGTATAATTTCTACAGTTTTATAATTCTAAAATTTTGACCATGGCTCAAAATAATCATTTCGTCTAAATTAATTTCTCATTTTCACTGCATCTCATTATCGTAAAACGGTCGGTGTTAATTACAGATTAGGTATCGGTATGGTCAATCATCAAACAATTATCACCTTGCATTGATCAGACAAGTGTCGCCTGAATAAACGGCCCGTTACATGGGTCCCGCGTCTAACACCTGGAGCCATTTAAATGACCAAGTAGGTGTTAATTAGGTAACGGTTGGATATACACAGCCACTTCGAGGTATCGAGAGTAAAAAACTATAGATTATGAATAACGGGACTGCAGTTTGACTTCGAGGGATCAAGGGTTTCGAGAGATCAAGTGTTCGAGAAATCAAGAGTAAATTTGCTTAGTTATATAGGGAAAAAATCGGGACCCTAGACTCACTTCGAGCGATCAAGAACTTCGAGCGATCGAAGTTCGAGCCATCGAGAGTTACCTGTATAAAAAAAGCCCTCATTTTTCATATGGCAGTTTTATCAAATTTCAAGTCAGGTTACATGTAACAATAACCCTTCATACACAAAATCAAATGATGGAACTAGCATAATTTTGACATCTATTATTGAATCTGTCAGATATCATAGCCTTATGGAACTTGTACATCCTTATTATATTGGCTATCAGTGTCTCAAGTAAAATTCTATTATGGTTCTGTTAAAAATGCAAGGAAATAGACATTCATTGAAAATTTAATCATTATAAAAAATTTAATCAATATAGGGTTCCAACCCTGATCTCCTGCACTTCATATTAATTTCTAACTTAATCAGATATAAAGAGAAGTGTACGGTTTATAGAAACGACCAATATCTTACAATGGTGAATCGGTCTACATCATCCTTGCCCATCTCTGCCTTGCCGGCCACCAGCATGAGCTTGCTTTGTAATTCCTGCAGCTCTTTGTGTTTGTACTTTTTTCTGAGTCGGGATCCTTCAGTGTCTTCTTGAACATGCAGTTGGAGTACATCTTCCAAAGACTGATAAGCAAAAAAAAAAAATTAACTTTTGCCAATGAATTGTTTGACAGAATTAAGCCTAGTAGTGTAGTGAATACTTTATACAGGGAAATATTCGCCCCCATTTTATTTTCTCCCCTTTGGCCCTCATTGTCAGTGGGCGAATTTAAGACTTTGCAAATTCCAGTGTTCCAAATTATCTCTCTTTCAACACAACTTTGCCTGGGCAAATTCAAGATGGGGTGAAACCATTTGCTAGTGAAACAGGGGAAAAATAACACAGGGCAAAAATAACCCTGTATACAGTAATTCATGTTCCTATCAGAATTTCACTATAGTAAATGGTCCTTATTTTATCTTTTTGAGCATTCCTCAATAGTAAATATGCATAGTAAACTTTTTAAATTCATTAATTTTATCATTGATCTAGGTAATGTTTTTGTTCATAAATTTATATATATATATATATATATATATATATATATATATATCATAATAAGAAATGGTACTGGAGCAAGCATGCACTCATTCCCTCAACAAAAACCCCATAAAAAACATCCCTTTTATGTACAAAACATTGATTAAATTCATATAAATAAAATGATCATGACATTCCTACATTAAGAAGTAATTTGAATAATAACTTTTAACATTTTATAAATTTTTAACCTAATTTTAGAACTACAAAAGGATCATGTACCTTGATGATTTTCAGATATTTTATCTATATAATTTATCAATAAACTTTGAACCCACATAAAAGACTTTTCCTGTGCACATTTGAATTAAGTGCCTTTTTAATTGGATATTTTTTTCCATTTAGCCCTGTAACACATTTCCTTTAACTAGGAGTTCTCAAACCTCAAAATTCACCAAAACTTACTGGTTTGTCAATGGTCAAGTTTGGATCTATTTTTCCCACCACATAAATTCCAACAGAATTGATGGCTTCTGCTTGTCTCATGGATGTCACTTCTACCGAACCCTGGGCAGATTTCACACTGTTCAGCCATTCCAACTGTCTCTTGGTGTCAATCTATATTATATATAATATTATATATATAAGTTTTTATTCAAAATCACAGATATAATTGAAAATTCAATTCAAAATGCTCCTTAAAAACAAAAAAAAGTAGCCATTATATTATGATAATGTTAAGGTGGCTCATCACACCATGAAATAGTTTCTCAAATCAGCAGAAAATTACTTGATTATGATACGGTATCATAATGGATAATAAGTATATCAGTTAAATAGGCGAAAAAATTTTGGATGAAAAATTTATAGCGAGCGTAGCGAGCTCTAAGAACCAGTGCACACGGGAAAAAGAACGAGCTAAACCTACAGATTCATCAAGGAAATTTTTTTGTTTCGGTCCCATAATGCTCTCTAATGTTTTCACCCATGGTGCTATGCCAAAAATGGCTGACATTTAACTCGTAATTTGCGGTGCCTTGTGGTTTGAAGACACGTTTTGAGTACCGCAATAGCTTCAATGAAACCCAAGAGATTTTTTACATGCTTCCATTCCATCGTATTGAGTTGAGATACGTAAACAAATGATTATGGAATTTAACGTATGACGTCACAGTAATCTCGCGCTATATTTCCCGCGATAAATTTAGAGGTGGATCAAACATCTGTAATGCGTGTACTAGCTATTTCAGTATAGACTGCGATACCTGCCTCATTGACATATGATATGTTTTTAATTTTTTTTGATAGAGAGATTATATATATACTAGCAAGAGCCATACTTTACTGTCATATCAATCCAATTTTAAGCTAATTTTTGCATGCATGTACAGTAAGTATGAGTAGGGAGGAAACGGGACATTTTGAACTAAATAAAAAAGAATAAGGAGAAAAAATAAACAGTTAAAAAGTTAGGCAGATATTGCATATAGTCAAACCATTAAATTTGAAAATGGGAAATTACACACCTACAAACAGGGACCGGGGGCACGGATAATGTATGTAATTAGAATGCAAAAATAAACAAATTTTTAAAAAAATTATGAACCAGGAAAAAAATAAGGTACAAAAAAATAAATAAATACTGTATTTATCATTAACACTTTTGACCAAATTAAACACAAATTATATTTTACAGACTGATCAATTCTCTCCAAAAGTAAAGAACAGTTTTAGGGTAGCAAGTCTATGTATTTTGTAAGAATTTTTTTAACTTATAAATATTATATAATAAAATCTCTCTCTCTTTCTCTCTCTCTCTCTCTCAAAACTTCTTTGACGTTCGTTGATAACTAAATAACACTAAGTTGACAATGATGCAAGGTATGTGTAATTCTTGCTGCGCTCGCCACAACGGTAGCACTGTAAAACATATTATTTTCAAAAATTTAATTCAGTAGACAAGAACAAAAACTCCAGGTGGATTCGAACTCATGATCTGCAGTTCATAAGCATATAACTTGAACCACTGAGCTATGATGATATACATGATCCAAATCGATTGATACAATCAGTTTAATAAAACATTTAAATCGCCATCTTGTGATATAGTGTCTTAAAAAGTATAAGTCTATGTGTAATGAGGTATCTTAAGTTATCTTGTTAATTTTGTCTTTCACTTACCAATTTTTGGGGAAGATTGGGATCTGAATCCAATTCTTTCCACACAAGCTCACATTTTTCAAGAAAGATTTTAGAACCACAAGCTTTATCCAAATTAAAAATCAATGGTGCATATCCAGTTGTGGCTGCATGGAGACATTTGACCTTTGCGACTTCCATAGCACCCTCTCCTGCTGATATGCTGGCCAAATCCACAAACACCTTCAACTCCTGAAGATCTACAAATTCAAAGAGTAATTTCTAAAAAGAAATCTACAAATTACTAAAATCCTCACAATTGAAGCAACCATTGATGCCAAATTCAATATGAAGGAGAAATTAATACTTTGATACTTAACACTTCACAACAGTGTCAGGAAACAATCATATGATAGTAGATTTATCTCTTATGTATGAAGTTAAAAAAAATCAAAATAGTGGTTTACATTTATGATTAAAACATTATCACTAACAGTAATTTTCTGAAGAAGTATGGCAAATTGTTGAACATACTTTTCATTGACTCTCTCACCCATTCCACCAATAGCTTGCAATCCATGAAGACCTCGAGACAGTTGACTCGTTTCTCTGTCATTCCTTTCAGACTTACAGTTGCTTTTATAAGGTCTTCGTCAAGTTTGTTCATAGCTATATCCTTCCCTCTAGCCTATTTCATCACAAATAAATAAATCAAATCTTTGTTTATACAGTATTAAGACTTTTTATAAGAATAGGAAAATCAACAGACTCAAGAGTTAACTTAATGGCACTATTTAATGTGTTAATCACTATCATTTAAAATTCAGTATAACACACATACCATTTCAACAACCAAATTCATTTGTTGGAAGTCTCCTTCTAAGCCATAAGTTTCTACAACATTCATTATGACATGGGCTCCATTTACACACTGCTTAACCATTCTTTGCTGCCAAATTTGTTCCATTCTTTTTTCAATCCATTCTTTGTCTCCACCAGCAGACAAATGCCCAAGTTCCTTGATCAAATGTTCATCAGGCATACTTCCAAAATGTTTTTGAAACTCGGAAAAGAGCATTGTGCCATCTTGAATCCTTTTTGTGATAGCCTGCAGATTTTCGTAAACTGGTTCCCACACCTGGGAAATCACTTCATTTGCTGCCAAAGGCACACCTCCTTTGTCATCTACACATTTCTTACCTCTTCTCTCCCACAGTTTCATAAAAAGAATCCCATTTCTACATCTTCAAATAGAATTGCTTTAATGAGCACTTAGTTTTTTAACATCAACTCTTTAACAAGTACCAGTACACCAAAATTAAAAACAGTTAGTCCAGTTATTAAATCATTCAATATTTATGAATTGATCACTTTTATGTCGATCCATTATTTATAAGGAGACAATATAAATGGTTATCCTTATCAAAGTATAATGGACCAACAAATGTTTGTCAGTGATAAGAAAGATGTGTTAACTTTATAGATATCTAAATCGCTTGTGGAGTGAACTCAAATCTCTCCTTCCCTCCTCTCCTCTCTCTCTCTCTCTCTCTCTCTCTCTCTCTGGCAAAATGAAAAACTCACTCATTCAGCTGAGGAATGATATCTAGGATCTCATCTTCTACTGTGAAAGCACAGATCACTGGTATATAAGCCTCAACATCTTCAACTTTACTTAAGGACATAGGCTTGCAGAGACTTCCAATTTTATGTCTTGTAAGATCTCGAAATGTTGATAAGGCTTCATCAAAGGCAAGTGTGTCTACTACAAAAATTTGAAACAAAATACAATGTATATTGCACACAATTTGACCAAAAAAATACCATCAGAACCAATACAAGTGAATTTGATCATGGTTTTACAAGAGCTTAGAAAACTCTTTAGAAGAGATCAAAAGATAAATAAATATTATAATATAGTTTTTTAAGTCTATATACTATAGAAACTTTTTTTAACAAGTGAGTTATGGATAAAAGGTGTTATTTACAAGAAAATTGGGTCAAAATAAATTGCTATGAATGTGATTGTTAATTATAAATATTCTGTTTACAATGTTGTGTACTCTTTCTCTTTTGTAAAATAACTCCCAGCAACAAAGATTTTTGCTTGTTCTAATAAAGATATGTCCACTGGGACCAGAGGTGCAATGGTTTTCTTGTACCAGTAATATGATAATGTTTCTCAATCTGAAATCTGTGTATAGTTCTGTAATTAATTATTATACCTTCAAAATGATGGCACATGTCTGTGAAAATCCTTACATCACAAAGAATTCTTTCAAAATGACTGATTTCTTTGTCTCTGATGTTAATAAGCTGTGTGGTACGTGTTTCTCTAAAGACAACATCTTTCTTGTCTCTTTCAATTATGATTTTGATGATCTTAAAAAAGTTGTCCTTGTTTTTTTGAACGAGTCTGAAATTCTCCACAGTAATCTGTCCACTCAGGAGATCCTCATAAGCTGTCCAGACTTCCTGGGCAGATTTTGTCAGCAAACAACCACTGTCCTTGGAAAGGAGCTTGGATTTCTTGTCTTGTAGGTCTTCGTGGAATATATTATTAAAAAAAAACGTTTTAATAATCAAACAAAAATGAGAAATAAGATTAATTTGTGGAAGAAAATTAACACTCTTTCCCTCCTGCAGAGACAGTCACAGTTTTGCAGATTGACCTTACTGAGGATATAAAAGTCTTTCATTTTTAAACTTCAGAGCTAGGACAATATATTTCTTTGTGTCTTTAAAACTTACAAAACATGTTGAAGAAGTGGAAAAATGAAGGCCAGGACAGGGTGAATTGCAGAAAGGACTGTTTTCCCTCTGTATTCTTCTTTTTCCATGCTGTCTCAAAGTGTTTGGAAAGAATGAGTCCATACCGGTCCACACCTTTACTGTTGAGTATTGTGTCATTCAAACTGTATCCATTTTCAATCACCTTGGTAGTAAAATTATATAACCTTTACGTTTATAAAATAAATGACAGAATTTTTCTGCATAAAAAATATATATAAGTATATATATTTCTGTCATTACTGGCTCTTCAGGCAGGTAATACCTGCCTGAAGAGCCAAGATTGTTGAAATGTTTGCAGTGAATATATGATCAAATGGTGATTTTATTTACTTTTTTTGATATTATATGTACATAACTGCCTGAATAATATAATTAATCAATAATATAATGAAATCTATGATTATTATTTTGTTTATCCCATCCTCATTCCGGCGATTACGGCATGCCTTTTCCTGCAGCTAGCCTTTTCCATTAGTGATGTCACTATATCCATATATGGTCATATCGAAATTCGACAAACTTGTAGACTTTACATTTGTCAATTTGTATTATGTCAGATGTGCTAATTCAGAGCATGAAGAAACAAATTCAAAAACTACAGACTGAAAATGTGCAAAGTTGAAGGGTCATTAACTAACAAAAACAATCAAACTGCAAACTGTGCATCAATTGACAGAACGATTAAGAGACTGTAAAGTCAACTCTAAAGTGTTGGTGCCTGAGTTTAGTAGATTACACAATCATTAATACACACATTCATACTCAGACTTACAAATCAATACGATTACATATTCAGATTTACAAGTATACAGGTCTGGATTTTTGAACATGATTTCCCTCCATAACAAGAGGCCCATGGGCCACATCGCTCACCTGAGCAACAATAGACATAATAAAATCAGCTTTATGTAGTCATATACAGAATATCTGAACAATGTCGTATAATAGATCCTGCATAAAAAAAATTATTCCCCTACATATTCTTATGTTTATCACTGAGCCCCTTTGTAACAGGATGGTTTTACAGTCATATCACATATTGAGCATTGCAGTTATCAACAACTATTTATATATATATTATAAACTTACATCAAATTTTGAACCCCTTGTGAGGTCCAAGAATTGTCCAGGGGCCAGAGTCTAAACAATTTTAAGGTATCAGATGTACAATTGACCAAAAAATGATGCCTGGTAAGGTATATATTCTATGTTCTCATTTGATAGGTAAGAGTATGTAGTTTCTAAAAATAGATTTTTTTCCCGCCAAATCACTATGGGGAAGTAACTCTAGCGCTGCAAATCACGCACGGTAAAATACTATTTTTCTTTGACGAAAACATGTGTAATCATGATTAATATTTATCAAATAAAAATTGCCAACATATTTAAAAAAAAATAAAGTTATGAAATAAATTTATTCCCTTATCAATATTTTATTTCTAAGAATTATTATTTTTACAATGACCATGACGACGTCACACGATTTTTACCCCCCACGTTGGCCGTTGCAATCATGATCCAGCGCATATTCCCGTTACCTGGTAATTTTACTGTTTTCTATTCCTTTACGATTGAGAACTTGTAATTTAAGGAAAAAAAAATCTAAATTGTTGAGTTTCTTTTTCTTTTTCATTCAGCAAAGTGTTTGCACGAAAAAATATTGTTACTATTACAACGAAGTCGTGAATTGCGGGTCACATCAGGTGTGTAAAGCGTTACGAGCAAAGTGTGCGAGAACCGTGTGAAATGTTTATTAGAATTATTCCAAACCTTTAACTCGTAGAAAAAATATATTTGTATAATCTTTTTATCAAAATTGTATTCTTTTTCGACAAAGAAAAGGATTAAAGTCAGTTTTAAATGGAGACTGCTGATAAAGTCTGACTATGATGTTTCCGTACCGGTACAATAGTGGAATACATAATACATCAACATGCTTTATACGGTTATAACAAAATATGATTTTATAGAACAAAAAAATGACGCTGTGATAGTGTAATAAACATGCATTTTTACACGATAAGATTGTGTACAAATACCACACATAACATCGGACATCGGCTATCTGGCTGAACCTGTCCATCGAAATTTTAGTATTTGATTTCATTGGATGGTAACGCGCCTCTTTTATGTCAACAGCCAATTGAAATGAATTGACTTTAAAGCAGTCGGAATCAGTATCAAATAGTTTAATGTTAATAATAGAAAATCCAGCAATTTAAAAAAGGGTGAAAAATATACTGTTCATGCACAAAATATGAAATGCGAGAGAAGAAAATTGTTTGGAATCCCGATGAAAAAAAATTACAATGATTTTATCAATGATTAGAAATTTAATTATTTGACTCATGTCAACTTGATTAACGGAAAATAACAAGTAGATGTTTAAACACAATGATTACAATAAACGTGTACAAGCATTTTTACCAGGAAATCCGTATGCACGGTACTTAACAAAAATAGTTAGTGGCAAATGCGCCGTTATACAAATGTTAGGTCCAAAACATTCTGTATGTATAATGAAATTAGGTATACAAAAAATTAAACAAATTAAATAGGGTCATACAATTACTAGATTCCCCCAAATTCAAGTTATGCACAGTCACAAAATCTACGAAACCAATGATTAATACGACCTAATTTTCGACGAAATACGTGACTTACGCACTGCAAACTTTACTCTATAAATTGTTATGTTTTCTTCACGTTATTGCAAGAGCGCCGCGGGAAAAAAATAACGTCATACAACGGCAAATGACGTAAAGCTGCTACAACGTCACAATCAGCGTAAGGGAAAAAAGTTAAAATAATTCGTTTTAAAATTAAGGAAAAAAATATTGCTTGACTTTAAGCATCAATTGTTAATTATTTACTGTTTATAATGTTAAATCAAAAAAAGGGCGACATTTTGAAAATTTATTTCTATCTCCGTAATCTACCGAGCTCATCCCGGAAAATCCCGAGCTCTCAGGCTCAATTGTACATCCGATACCTTAAAGAATCAACAATATGTCAAAATGTTTGCATATAAGTAAATCCATATAGAATAACAATTGAGTTTTTGTGGATAATTAAATGTTTTCCTTTGTAAAATTGGAACCCCCCCCCCCCCATGTGGCCCAACCCTACTCCTAAAGAATATGATTTTGACAAATTTTAATCTACACTATCTGAACTGACTAAAGTTAGAGCTTTTCTGGACAATTTGTGTTTTAGAAGATGATTTTTAAAGATTTTTCCCTATATATTCCTATGTGAAAATTTGACACCCCCCCCCCCAATTGTGATCCCACCCTACCCCCGGGGATCATGATTTGAACAAACTTGAATCTTCCCTACCTGAGGATGCTTCCACACAAGTTGCAGCTTTTCTGCATGATCGGTATCTGAGAAGAAGATTTTTAAAGATTTTTCTCTATATATTCAAATGTGAAAATTTAACCCCCCCCCCTCATTGAGGCCCCATCCTACCCATAAGGATCATAATTTTATCAAACTTGAATCCGCCCTAGCCATGGATGCTTTCACACAAGTTACAGCTGTTTCTGAGAAGAAGATTTTTAAAGATTTTTCTCTATATTCCTATGTAAAAATTCGAACCCCCCCTTGTGGCCCAATCCTACCCCTGGGGATCATGAATTGAACAAACTTGAATCTACACTACCTGAAGATGCCTCCACACAAGTAATAACTTTTCTGGCCAATCAGTATCTGAGAAGAAGAGTTTTAAAGATTTTTCCTTATATCTTCCTATATGAAAACTCGACCCCCCCCCATTGTGGCCCCACCCTACCCCAAGGGATCATGCTTTGAACAAACTTGAATCTACACTACCTGAGGATTCTTTCACACAAGTTACAGCTTTTCTGCATGATCGGTTTCTGAGAAGAAGATTTTTAAAGATTTACTCTATATCTTCTTATGTAAAAATTTCACCCCCCCCCATTGTGGCCCCACCCTACCCCCGGGGATCATGATTTGAACAAACTTGAATCTACACTACCTGAGGATGCTTCCACACAAGTTGCAGCTTTTCTGCTAATCGGTTTCTGAGAAGATTTTTAAAGATTTACTCTATATATTCCTATGTAAAAATTTGACTCCCCATTGTGGCCCCACCCTACCCACGGGGATCATGATTTGAACAAACTTGAATCTACACTACCTGAGGATGCTTCCACACAAGTTGCAGCTTTTCTGCTAATCGGTTTCTGAGAAGATTTTTAAAGATTTACTCTATATATTCCTATGTAAAAATTTGACTCCCCATTGTGGCCCCACCCTACCCACGGGGATCATGATTTGAACAAACTTGAATCTACACTACCTGAGGATGCTTCCACACAAGTTTCAGCTTTTCTGGCTGATCAGTTTCAGAGAAGAAGATTTTTAAAGATTTACTCTATATATTCCTATGTAAAAATTCGACTCCCCATTGTGGCCCCACCCTACCCCCGGGGATCATGATTTGAACAAACTTGAATCTACACTACCTGAGGATGCTTCCACACAAGTTGCAGCTTTTCTGCTAATCGGTTTCTGAGAAGATTTTTAAAGATTTACTCTATATATTCCTATGTAAAAATTTGACTCCCCATTGTGGCCCCACCCTACCCACGGGGATCATGATTTGAACAAACTTGAATCTACACTACCTGAGGATGCTTCCACACAAGTTTCAGCTTTTCTGGCTGATCAGTTTCAGAGAAGAAGATTTTTAAAGATTTACTCTATATATTCCTATGTAAAAATTCGACTCCCCATTGTGGCCCCACCCTACCCCCGTGGATCATGATTTGAACAAACTTGAATCTACACTACCTGAGGATACTTCCACACAATTTTCAGCTTTTCTGGCCAAATGGTTTTTGAGAAGAAGATTTTTGAAAATTACCAACAAATTTTCAATGATTTTTTATTATCTCCCCTTGAAAGTGGGCATGGCCCTTCATTTTAACAAACCTAATTCCCCTTTACCTAAGGATGCTTTGTGCCAAGTTTGGTTGAAATCGGCCCAGTGGTTCTGGAGAAGAAGTCAAAAATGTAAAAAGTTTACGGACGGACAGACAGACGGACAGACGACAGACGGACAGACAGAAGGACGCCGGACAAAAAGTGATCAGAAAAGCTCACTTGAGCTTTCAGCTCAGGTGAGCTAAAAAAGTGATCAGAAAAGCTCAATTGAGCTTTCAGATCAGGTGAGCTAAAAAGTAAAACTTCAACGTGAACTGTTATTATCATGATTGAGTGAGACATTAGATATAGTCCTTAGTGTTCTAATACTGAGTATTCCGCAGCAGTAGGAACGACAGGAATTTTACAAAACAAAACACAAATGATGTTTTATGACCCATATACATGAAATACTGGTATATAGGATATCAATATTGAATTTTATATTGTAAAGCTCCAAATAAATTTATTCTCTTATTAGAAATTCAGAAACAGATCAATATTTATCACAGTTCCTGTTTTTAGCTCACTTGAAGTACATAATTATACTTGTAAACGTATTAAATTTGGCTGTGTATTCTATTTAGCGTTTTTGGCTGAATGCAGCTTCCGCTAAATCAAGTACATCGCTAAATGCCATGTATATATGTATAAGAATAGTCACATTCAGGAATACGCTAATTCAAATCCACGCCAACTTGTTCAAAAACTAATTTCCGCCAAATATGGTACACGCCAAATATAATATGTTTACAGTACGAGACAAAAGCTTCCTTACCTGAAGAGCAATCTCAGTCAAAACTTGTTGTATTTCTGCTGGATATTCATCATCAGAACAGTAGATGCCAAAAAGGTCATCTGCACTGATCTGCAAGTATGACATCAACAATAAATATCTGTTTACTAAACAGCATATCAGAAGTAATCAAAACTTGCCTAATATAGGCCAAAATAATTTGATTAATAATTACTTTGAGGTAACAATGAAGAGGAAAACATAAACTAAAACATATTAGTTATAATTATTATGTGTATTGTTAATAATTATAATTACTAGTACTGTTAGTGCAATTTAATTTTCCAGTTGACCTTATTCATAAATAAATCCTGATCAACAGCATAAGGGTTAAATGAACATTTGACAAATGGAGAGACTGAGATAGAAAATAATATGAATTGAGACAAAATAAAGTACCTTTGGGTTAATGGATAAAATTAAATTTGAAAACTAAATAACTATGTAACTGTACTTTGCTCACAAAATAAGAAATCATATTCATATCAATGCACTTTTACTGTATTAATAGGTAAATAAGCCTTACTGATCTAACTGTCAGATCTTGCTTCAAGGCACGCTTTACTTCAGACAAAACAGAGGTCTTGACTGTTCCCTCTTTCAATGGGATTCTAAATATGAATGACCATGCCTGTAAAAAATTACATAGTATTACAAAACTGAAAATTAACTTATAACATTACAAAGTTACATGTAGAAGTTATCCTGTCACACAAATAAGTTCAGCTACATGTAGAAGTAACAAGATATCTGTGAGCCAATGCTCACTATTGATACCCCCGCTCTGATGTGAATATGCAAAATAAGCAAAGTCGACATTTAACAGGAAGTTGAAGTCCGATTGGTACAAAAATACATCCCACGATATGGCATGCCTATACAAATAGTGTGTTAAAATTTCAAGCATCTTGCAGCAATGAATAGTTGCTGAGAAAAATGAGACAGAATTTTTTGTTATGGACAGACAGACAGACATGCACATAAGGGTAAAACAGTATACCCCCTTTTCCTTCGGAGTGGGGGTATAATTAAATCTGCAGAATTCATCCAAAACTACAACTAGAGTAATTTTTTCATCGATAGTTAGTCCAATTCTTTTGAATGTTGCAAAATGAACAATGTCATTCACAAGAAACATTATGTTATCATCACTGAATAGGACCATTCTAAACACAATCTGATTAATGGATCCACTTATGTATATCACTTATTACACAAGGATTTGAAAAAACCAAATAAATGGTCATATCCAAATGAAAGAAATTAAGAAGTCCATAATATTTTAATGACTTCATCAACAATCATAATATTCAAATTGTAGTCATACCTTTTCATCCATGAATTGTAATTGCATGTTCAGTGTCTCTTAACTTTACTTATGGTTGTTTTTTAAACAAAATTTCTGGATGATATAAAAAAAATTTTAAACAAAAGTTCTGGATATAAAAAATTTAAAAGAAACAGTTCACTTCCCACTACTGTAGAAGTAGAGATTAAGATTTTTCAAGATTTAATACATTTTCACTATCATGGTGAAGCATTTGGTATTATGCAGTATTGGTACCAGCCAAATACAGGTTCTGTGATGTTGAACTCTAGAGTCATGACTTTTTTGTACCTAATTACAGAGGCACAAAAAAGTCATAACTAAATGATGCAACTTTGGAACCGATTAGAAGTAGTGGTTCCAAAGTTGCATGACTTAGTTATGACTTTTTTGTAACTATTTAAGCCTTCAAAAGTCATGACTTTTTTGTAACTTTTTTTGGTATGGGAAGGGGAGCTGAAAAACACAAACTTGCAGGAAACTTCAATAGTTTTCAAGAAGGGTATTAATTATAGCATTGAAATTCAGGCAGTAAAATTTAGGTTATGATTATAAGGTCAAATGTGTGAGAGTGTGTCAGACACTCACTGTGTGTGCATGTATGCATGTGGGTTTTTTTTAAATCTTTAATATACTCATGTACAAAAAAGTTTAAGTCTGTTGTATTTAAAGTGAAACAAACATTTAAAAATGACAAAGTCCAAATTAGTTACAAAAAAGTTATACTGAAAAATTCTAAGTCTGAATTAGGCACAGTTTAGTTATACTAGGAAATGACAAAGTCCAAATAGGTACAAAAAAGTTATAGTGAAAATTTTCTAAGTGTGATATAGGTACACTTTAGTTATACTTCAAAACGACAAAGACAAATATTAAGTCATGACTTTTTTGTACCTCAAATTTGAGGCACTAAAAAGTTACCAGTTTAGTTACAAAAAAGTTATGACTCTGTATAACTTTTTTTGGTATGGGCTAGCTATCTTAGGACTGCAAAAACTAAATCATCGCAATGGTTGATCAAGAGTTCTCTCAATAATCGCTCTTCTTGATTTTTTTTATTGTGTAATTACCCCACTGTCTCTCCATTGATGTGTTAAACATAATACATGTTCTCAATTTATTAATTATTTTACAAGTGCCTCATCGATAAATTCAACCACTTTTTAAAGCATCAACTTAATTTGAGGCAAAATTTATTTTGTTATTCCAAAGACTTCACAATAGATACCAATTAAAGATATTAGAGAAATTTTATTTTATTGAACTGCAATCAATCAACACGATTAATGGCATGCTTAGCTTTTACAAGTGTGCATGTCTCTATATACACATGCATGTACAAAACTTACAATTTAAAGCACAAACTTGTCCAATTTCGGACTGATCAGTGGTTAACCTTATTTCCCAACTCACTCAGTCTGTAGGAACATTAATTTAACTTAAAATTCATCAGACATTATTTACATGACGTTTTACTTGCTGCAGACATTCTTTTAAACATGCTAACTGACCTGGAATTGTTAAAATCACATGCAGATTGGATGCCATTTTACATGTAAACAAACCATACTTCTTTATTTTATGAGGCTGGTGGTGATGTTGCAAAGATTTTCAGAGTTACAGCCCAATTTTCCCATGAATCTGCATATTGCAGCTAACTTTATGTGAGGAAAAAAATTTGCATTTGTCTATTTCAAGAGTCTGCATGTTTAACTTATGAGATATTTTTCCACACATTGTGAACAGTAATGTATCATATATTCACTTAACAGTTTCTGACAAATTTCTTTACAATTAATTAACTTAATAATGTTACAGAAAATATGTGCCTATATATTCCTGCTTTTAGAGAACTTTTCATAGTTTCTAACACATTTACACTGTGTGTTTTCAACGTTCTGTTTGTTCTCCAATTACTCTGACTTACAAGTTTTCTTTCTCCGACGTTTGTTTCCACTTGTTTGGCATCATGATGCCAACGTGCATTTGATAAAAGGGCCGGTCTATAAATATGCGCCAATCAGAATTAATCTTTGTTGCAAATCGTAATTGTAATACACACTGGTTTGAGAGTGTGGTCACTCAATGCATTGCTATATAGGCTGTAGAGTATACTTTCAAACAAGATATGCAATAAAGGTGGCAGATTGTTTTTTAGAAGACCATTTTATAACTAACATTTTGTTTAACCATGATGAAAATGTTTAATTTATACATATACCTGAAAGTATTTCTTGGCTTGCGTATACTGTGATTGACTTTTTAGCCATTTGATATAGGCATCTCTATGCTTGTGAAGCACTGTCAAATGGCTGTGTTCATTCTTATGTTGGGTACTCTGTCCTTCTACACTTCCCCTTTTCTCAAATAGAAAATCATACAGACCTACGGCCATCACAAATATGGAAAATGTTCTAACACATAAACCGTTTTCATAATTATAGTTCTGCACTATTTGGTTAAAAAGGTCTCCCGCAATGTGGTAGCTTATCAAGGCATGATTCAGCATATCCTCAGTCCTTCAATAAAATTTCAAAAAAATGAATATTACTTAATTATATAAATTCAAATGAGGAAATATATCATTTAAATATATACGAGTAACTTACACTTGAACATTTTCTTCATTGTACACCTTTTTCATTTGCTTAGAAACAGTATCAAAACAAACTGTCACAACCTAAAACATGACAAAACAAGAGGCCAAGTGGCCTTAACGGTCACCTGAGTACCATAGCCCATACACAAAATTGTCGAGGAGTCTCATAAATGCATTTAATTGAGTTTCATAATGGATTAGAAGATTATAATAATGTAATGACATCCACCTCCCTGCCTGAAATCTTTTGGAAAGGACTCTTAACCCTATAGTTTAGCACAAGACTTGAAGCTCTTAACAGAGTGTATGACATACTATAGAAGAGGTGCCCAGATTCCATTGAATTTATTTATCCCACATATGTTAACTTACAAAATAGGTTTTATGTTTATATGTTTTCTTAGATAAACTAAAACAAGGTGGCTTATATACTACTTATTACTTTACTATTAACAAGTCTATTTGTTTATCTTAAAAAATTTAAAAACTTTTTTTGTTTCAAATGATAAAATACTTGCATAACTATTTTGATCATACAAATTTATAATTACATTCTATTTAATGATTTATTACTAAATATGAACAAGCCAAGGAAGATAACTCCATTATGAAGAAGCAAGGGAAGATAACTCCATTAACTGTTATAATACTCTTCCCTGAACTCTTTTCAAATGCTTTCACAATATCTTATCAATAACTTTGATGGACAGCTTCATTATTTTTCTGTAATCAATGATTAATTACTAAATATGAACAAGCTAAGGAAGATAACTCCATTAGGAAGAAGCCAGGGAAAATAACTCCATTAACTGTTTACCCCCCCCCCCCCTTTTTCAACTCTTTCCAAATGCTCTCCAAATGCTAGGTCCTGTACCCTGACTTAGGGGTCTTGAATTTCACAATTTTGGTAGAGGAGTTCATAACCATGCATTAAGTTTTTTGCCCACATGTGTGGGAGTAAAGATTTTTAAGATTTAATACATTTTTACTATATGGCTATATTGGCCCCACCCTAGGGCCTAAACCCCTGTCCCAGGGGTCATGAATTTTAAAATTTAGGTAGAAGACTTCATGGACATCATATCCATGCATTTACTTTTTCACAAATATATACGGGAGTATAGAAGAAGATTTTCTAAGATTTAATACATTTTTACTATATGGCCATTTTGGCCCCACCCTTGAGCCTGAACCCCTGACCCAGGGACCATAAATTTCACAATTTTGGTAGAGGGTATCATGGACATCATATCCATCCATTTAGTTTTTAACAAATATCTATGGGAGTAGAGAAGAAGATTTTCTAAGATTTAATACATTTTTACTATATGGCCATATTGGACCCACGCTAGAGCCTGAACCCCTGACCCAGAGACCATAAATTTCACAATTTTGGTAAAGGGCTTCATGGACATCATAACCATGTATTTAGTTTTTTACAAATGTCTATGGGAGTAGAGAAGAAGATTTTCTAAGATTTAATACATTTTTTCTATATGGCCATTTTGGCCCCACCCTTGAGCCTGAGCCCCTGACCCAGGGACGATAAATTTCACAATTTTGGTAGAGGGCTTCATGGACATCATATCCATGCATTTAGTTTTTAACAAATATCTATGGGAGTAGAGAAGAAGATTTTCTAAGATTTAATACATTTTTACTATATGGCTATATTGGCCCCACCCTAGAGCCTGAACCCCTGACCCAGAGACCATAAATTTCACAATTTTGGTATAGGGCTTCATGGACATCATAACCATGTATTTAGTTTTTAACAAATATCTATGGGAGTAGAGAAGAAGATTTTCTAAGATTTAATACATTTTTACTATATGGCCATTTTGGCCCCACCCTTGAGCCTGAACCCCTGACCCAGGGACCATAAATTTCACAATTTTGGTAGAGGGCTTCATGGACATCATATCCATGCATTTACTTTTTAACAAATATCTATGGGAGTAGAGAAGAATATTTTCTAAGGTTTAATACATTTTTACTATATGGCCATATTGGCCCCACCCTTGAGCCTGAACCCCTGACCCAGGGACCATAAATTTCACAATTTTGGTAGAGGGCTTCATGGACATCATAACCATGCAATCAGTTTTTTCCTCACATGTGTGGGAGTAGAGAAGAAGATTTTTGAAAATTTGGCTGTTTTTTGCATATTTGGCCTCACCTGTGGCACCCTGGGGGTGGTAGAGCCACCAATTTCACAATTTACCTTCCTCTTACCATAGAGATTCTTCACACCAAAAATGGAAACAATTGGCCTTGTAGTTTTTAAGAAGTTAAAAATATAAATTGTTAACGCATGACGCACGACGACGGACGAAAACAGATAGCAATAGGTCACCTGAGTTTACTCAGGTGACCTAAAAATAAATGTTCTTTTTTTATTAATGATGTCATTGAATTACTGTACACTATTACTTATCATGCTTGTTTGTTACTGATTGACTACAGAAATATCTCAGGTGTTCAGTTTATGTGCATATGGCTGTTCAGAAAATCTGCTGTGGTTTATTAATAAATTTTCAAATGCTTGATCCAGAAAAAAATTTCAAACTGCATCCAATTGAAATCCCTACCTCATTCTTGTGTGTTGTTACTTTGTATTGTTTTGAAAAATAATATAGGGCTGCCAATGACACTTCTACTGGAATCAATTCTGTTGGAACAACATCTTTCAATTGTTCAAATTCCAATGCTGCTACAAAAGACCTTGGCAGCAGATAATCCATCGGGAACAGTGGACTTAGGCATTCAAGCATTGCCTTGGCATCCCTGAAGTTACAAACCGGTAATTAGTAAATATTATTATATAAAATCTTTTTTAAAAATTCCCATCAAAGCATAAGACCCTTACATCACAATTAAATCCACCATGATCACATCCTCCCCCACAAAAATATGCCTTGCTTTCTTTGATATCCAAACACTAGCATATTTGTAGAATATGCATAATATGAACAATGAACCAACAATTTCCATGAACCTTGTAAGAGCTACATGAGTACCGATCAGACCCAACCTAACAGAAAGTAAACCCCAACTAAACCCTGTGTTTACTTTCCGGGTTTACTTAAGGAATAAGGAATCATTCTTTGAGTATTATGAGGTGATAATTTTGGTCGGGGCGTGATCAAATCCAATAAAGCCCGAAGGGCTTTATGATAGATTTGATCACGCCCTGACCGAAATTATTACCTCATAATATTCAAAGAATGACTCCTTATTACTTATATTTATATAATTTTAAGCTATCGTACGATTAAATATTTAAATACACATAAGCAAACCCCGCTGGCACCTCAATTTGGCGTCATTTGAAGTTATGGGTTATATAGTACAAAATCGATACATAGTGTTATAACAGGCAAAGACACTGGAAAATGTAAATATTATGGGTTTACTCCGGGTTTACTAGTGTGGAAAGATAGTAAACCCCGATCAGAAGTAAACCCCTGAAAGCAGACGGTACATACAATATACAAGGGGCAGGAATTACAGGCAGTAAGATGGTAAGATAAAAGATGGGTCTGCTTCACACTTCAGTGCATACAGTTGACCCCAAAAGCAAATCCCAAGTAAACCCAAAGTAAACCCCAAGTGGACGCAAATTTTCAAACATAGGTAATCACAGATTACAAAGCTCACCGAGACGAGACATCACCTTTATGAGGCATCACCTTTATGAGACCACCTTTATCATATGATATGAAAATCATAGTTAATGATCTTGGATATTCATGGAAACTGTTTTGACACAATATCGTAAATCATATGTTAAAAAATTGTATGATACTCATATGCTCATTTCATAAGGTATTATAAGATACAATGTTTATCAATACCATAATATATAATACGATATTGCATCCTATGATACTAACAATATAGTATCATATAATACAATCTAATACTGTAATAAATAATTATGCAATATAATATTTAACATATGATATGACATTGTATCGTGTCATACATTATTGTATTTGATCACATAATACAATATCATTATATAATATATGATTTCATACAATATAGTATTACATGATACAATATCATATCACATAATACATCACAATATTGTAACATATGATATTATATTGTATAATATAGTATGATATTGTATTGTATGATATTGTATCATATTTGATACATAATATGATATTGTATCATATGATTTGATACAACATTGCATCATATCATATGATAAAATATCATGTGATATAGTAATATATTATATAATACAATATCATATTATACAATATTGTATCATATGATACAATATTATATATTACAATATCATTTAATACAATTCATGTGATATAATAATATATAATATAAACAAAATATCATATTATACAATATCATATTATACGATATTATATATTATACAATATCGTATCATATGATACAATATTACATATTGAAATATCATATAAAACAATATCATGTGATAAAATATTAAATATATAATACAATATCATATTATACAATATTGTATCATAATATACAATACTATACATTACAAATACATGACACAATATCATATCATAATGTACAAAAAAATTGATACAATATCATATCGTATCATTTAACTTTTTACAATATGATATAATATTGTATCATATAAAACAATAGTGTATCATATCATATACATGTAATACTACATCATAGGAATCATGTTATATCATTTAACACCAAACACATCTATCAAGCAGGTTTAAGTGAGGTAGGAGATTTTTTTAGCATCCTTGATAATGGAGATCAGGCTCTGCATCTGAAGCTACCTCTGAGATTCATTTATATTATAGTTAAATCAACTGTGCAAGTTTGAAATACATGTAGTACTAATATCTATAAAATATGTGACCTATTCCAAAAAACTAAACCTCATCCAGCATCCGAAACCTATGGCTCAGATTCAGCATTCAAGCCTGTCAGGTGCATCAGTATCATAAGACACATCATCCATGCAAGTTTTGTGAAGTTAGGACCAATAATAACTAAGATATAATCATCAGAGGGCACCTGCACCAAAAACTTTAACCAGTTCTTTAAACCTTAACCTCCTCCAGCATCCGAAACCTATGGCTCAGATTCAGCATCAATGCCTGTCAGGTACATCAGTATCATAAGACGCACCATCCATGCAAGTTTGGTGAAGTTAGGACTAGTAAAAACAAAGATATATTTTTTAGCATCCTTGATAATGGAGATCAGGCTCTGCATCTGAAGCTACCTCTGCGATTCATTTATATTAAAGTTAAATCAACTATGCAAGTTTGAAATAGTATTATTATCTATTAAACATGTGACCTGTTCCAAAAAACTAAACCTCATTCAGCATCCGAAACCTATGGCACAGATTCAGCATCAGGTGCATCAGTATCATAAGACCGACCATCCAAGCAAGTTTGGTGAAGTTAGGACCAGTAATAACTAAGATATAATCATCAGAGGGCACCTGCTCCAAAAATTATAACCAGCTCCAAAAACCTTAACCTCCTCCAGCATCCGAAACCTATGGCTCAGATTCAGCATTCATGCCTGTCAGGTGCATCAGTATCATAAGATGCACTATCCATGCAAGTTTGGTGAAGTTAGGACTAGTAATAACTAACTTAAAGATATAATCATCAAAGGGCACCTGCTCCAAAAAATTTAACCAGCTCTAAAATCCTTAACCTCCTCCAGCATCCGAAACCTATGGCTCAGATTCAGCATTCAAGCCTGTCTGGTGCATCAGTATCATAAGATGCACCATCCATGCAAGTTTGGTGAAGTTAGGACTAGTAAAAACTAAGATATAATCATTAAAGGGCACCTGCTCCAAAAAATTTAACCAGCTCTAAAATCCTTAACCTCCTCCAGCATCCGAAACCTATGGCTCAGATTCAGCATTCAAGCCTGTCTGGTGCATCAGTATCATAAGATGCACCATCCATGCAAGTTTGGTGAAGTTAGGACTATTAAAAACTAAGATATAATCATTAAAGGGCACCTGCTCCAAAAAATTTAACCAGCTCTAAAAACCTTAACCTCCTCCAGCATCTGAAACCTATGGCTCAGATTCAGCATTCAAGCCTGTCTGGTGCATCAGTATCATAAGATGCACCATCCATGCAAGTTTGGTGAAGTTAGGACTAGTAAAAACTAAGATATAATCATTAAAGGGCACCTGCTCCAAAAACTTTAACCAGCTCTAAAAACCTTAACCTCCTCCAGCATCTGAAACCTATGGCTCAGATTCAGCATTCAAGCCTGTCTGGTGCATCAGTATCATAAGATGCACCATCCATGCAAGTTTGGTGAAGTTAGGACCAGTAGTAACTTAGATATGGCTATCAAAGGGCACCTGCACCAAAAACTTTAACCTGTTCCAAAAACCTTAACCTCCTCCAGCATCTGAAACTCATGGCCCAGATTCAGCATCCAAGTCTTTCAAGTGCATAAGAAGGTCCAGATGCATTATCCATGCAAGTTTGGTGAAGATAGGACTAGTAATAACTTAGATACAGGACCTGCAACAAAAACTTTAACCAGGTCCGGACGCCGACGCCGACGCCGGGGGTATAGCATAATCTCCCCCCGACTTCGTCTTGGTGAGCTAAAAAGCAGACCTAAAGTAAACCCCAAGTAAACCCGGAAAGTAAACCCAGGGTTTATTTGGGGTTTATTTTGGTGTTAGGTTGGGTCTGATCGGTACTATAATTGTTTCTAAAAGTAAAAGGGTTGATCCAAAAGTAATGTCACACTATGCACTGCGTTTTACACTGGCGCTGTATTGCATAAAATGTCGATACATCAAAATTTTTCTTATCAAAATTCTAATTTGAAGTAAAATTTTGATTAAATTTCGTTGAACACTTAAAGGGACTTGGACACGATTTGAGCTCAATTTTTTCAAAATTTACTTTTTCATTTTTGATGTATAGAATGGTCAATATGGATGTTTTTAATGCTCTGTCAAAATTTGAAAGTCAAATATCGAGTTACAAGCGAGTTTCAGAGGTTAAAATTCTTTGTTTTGTAAACAAAGCTCGAGTCTTGTTATTGTTTACATATGTCTTGAATTGGTAAAAGTTTCAATCTAATGTTGGATTTTGTTATTGATAAACTTATTTATGAACACATTTAATAAGTTTATCTTGTTTCCACAAGTTATTTTGTCAAACAGATTGTAATTTCTTTACATTATTTGTAAACAAATATAAGACTCGAGCTTTGTTTACATAACAACGACTTCTTTCCTCTGTATCTCGCTTGTAACATGACTTCTAACATTCAAATTTTGGTAAATCATTCAAAATACACAAGTAAACTATTTAATACATAAAAATCAAAAATAAAATTTTCATCTGAAATCGTGTCCAGGTCCCTTTAACAAGATATTGATGTTTATAGCATGATACATACGTGACATCGCCGCGTCATAAATTTACGTCTTTTTTAAGGTTTGTGTTTATGAATAAATTAATTGCTTCAAAATATAAAAAAGCCCCAAACAACACAATATTTTGAAACAGATATATCATAACTTTTTCTAACCATTTTAAAACAAGAGGCCCATGGGGCCACATCGCTCACCTGAGCAACAATGGCTTTATATGGGTGTTCAAAGGATATTAACTTCCAATTTCCTTTATTTTAGTTCTGCCTCACCCCCACACTTTATAAAGCGATCAAAATATGAGAGCATATAGGTAGATTATGCTCATAAATTTACGTCTTTTTTAAGGTTTGTGTTTATGAATAAATTAATTGCTTCAAAATATAAAAAAGCCCCAAACAACACAATATTTTGAAACAGATATATCATAACTTTTTCTAACCATTTTAAAACAAGAGGCCCATGGGGCCACATCGCTCACCTGAGCAACAATGGCTTTATATGGGTGTTCAAAGGATATTAACTTCCAATTTCCTTTATTTTAGTTCTGCCCCACCCCCACACTTTATAAAGCGATCAAAATATGAGAGCATATAGGTAGATTTTCTTCTTCAGCTTCTTACTAGTTATTGTATTTTGTTTTAAAAAATCCTATATGTGAAAGAAGAAAATTGTACCTTAATGCGTTCAAATTAAAAAACATTCAAAAATTCAATTGGTCTTCTGCATTATAAACGATTGTTTACTTGGCGTGAACTCGTAGGATGTTTTATATAACCTTACTCACTTGATCGATGAATACACTCGAATGAAAAATAGTGTCATGTGATATGTTAAAGAGCTATTATAATCAATGCATAGGCGTCGGAATGGGGTGGGTGGGGGGGGGGGTAAGCCCCCCCCCTTTTTTTTGCAAAGTTAGACATAGCCATACTCAAAATCTTTTTTTTTTTTTTTGCTTGTCAAGATTTCTGATAAGGCCTAGACTCCCCCCTCCCCATTTTCAATTTGCTTCCGACACCACTGCAATGTATTGACAGGATTTTACTAAGGCCCACCCGTTATTTTCATCTTTATTCAAAAACAACAAATGGCTACAAACCGATATGATTTTCTGTAATATTTTCTTAAGAGTGATAATACATTTATCCCCGTAACAGTAATATGTCCTAACTAAGGAAACTGTTTTAAAGCAATAATTTATATTTGTGTCTGAAAACCATCAAAGTTGGTGTATATTTCATATAATTCATCGTATTAGGAGGGGGCCCAAGAAAGTATTTGCAGCAAATTTTCTGTTTAGCGAGACATTTCTAGTGATCAATCAAAATTTCAGCGTCAATCATAAAATTATAAGCAAGATACAGAGCTCGTAATTCTGCTAGGTTTGAGTCAATTTTTTTGTTCACAAGAGTTTATTACATTCAACTTAAGATTTTTAAACTTGGTATTTCGTATTCAGCATTTAAAATGAAGAAATAATAAAAGAAGAAATTAGAACAAAAGCATGGCCTCAGCTCTGTGTGCAAACAAAAAATAGTGAGCAAAGCTCTGTATCTTGCTTATAATTCGAAAGTAAGTAAAAAAAAATTGTAAACAATTAACAGAAGAAACGTGCACTACAACAAAGAAAGATCACAATTTATTTTTCATCATATATATACCAGTCCTATATATTTCTAGTAGCGAAAACAATCTGAAAATGCTGAGCATCTTAACAAAACACGTTGCATTAATCAACCATTACGTAGATACCGAATTACAATGAAATGTACCAATGAAATGTATAGCATTTTAAAATATGTTGTAAGTGCATCAGATTTTGCTCATTTTGCGCAGATAAACAATCAGCTGTCTGATTTACCGAAGTCTATATTTGATTTGATACGTAAAAATTCCAAAATACAGGCGATAGTTCCCCTCAAGTAACGAATATGAAACGAGATTAAAAACAAGCTAATACCAATGTCACAAGTTAAAATGTCAACGCATTGAAATATTTAACCTCAATTTACTTCACAAAATCGGCACAAATCGATGTTGCATGTTTCAAATATTCTCTTCGCACGTAAAGTTTTGCACAACCAGCAAATTCATCTTTGTCAGTTTAACCCCCGTGTCACGCGTTCATCATGGCTGCTTCGAACAAATTACTTCCGTTTTCGAGGTATGGAATACCGAACCCGAAGTTATAAACTGATTGACAGCTATTATTTCTTTATTATAACTTACGTAAATTACTCAAATTTGAAACTGAATTAGCCCATAATTTTTGCAATTTATATTTTTCTTTCCATAAGGATTATGTTTGCTAAATTACGTTGAATTTGACTCAGTAGTTCTTGAGAAGAAGATTTTTTAAAATGCACCCCCCTTTTTTACAGTTTCGAGGTTTTCTCCGCTTTGAATACAATCTGGTCTTTTATTTTTGCAATTTATATTCACCTTCTTATAAGGATGCTTTTTGCCAAATTTGGTTGAATTTGGTCAAGTGGTTTTATAGAAGAAGTTCAAAATGTAAAAAGTTTACAGACGGACGGACAGACAGACAGACGGACAGACGGACGGACGGACGGACAGACGGACGACGGACAACGGGTGATCAGAAAAGCTCACTTGAGCTTTCAGCTCAGGTGAGCTAAAAATTAGGGAACTTTACCGTCCATTTCAGATATACGCGATGCCTTTTTTCTCTAGATCAAGGACATGTGAATAGTGATACAAGGCATTTTTTGCTTCGATGGATAAGTATCACTAGAAAATGTTCTGGCATTGATATATCATAAAAAATTAACAAATGCTGATTCTGAAAATACACATGGATAATATGCATGGCAAATTGTGTCATTGTAAAAGACAGTATTGAAATCCTTTAAATTACCATTTTTTCCACTTCACAGTTTTGAAAGCTTCATCAATTCCATCTATTCCCCACCATCTGGGAACTTCATCTGCATGTTTTTTTGAAAGTTGAAGCTTGTCAAAAGGTTTCTGTATTTTATGGGTGACCAAATGATACAGTGGCAAACAACAAAGCCAAACTGGATTGTCAGTGTCCTTGTATTTACCAACCAGTCTATCTATGCATTGCTTTATCATCCTGTAACATACAATAAAAATCATCATTTTGATAGCTAATACATGTATTCATTCAATCAAGATTATATATACATAAAATTTTGAAATTTAATCATCAGAATGAAAACTAACAAATATTATTACTGCATTATTGTCACAAATCTTCCTTTATGAAAAAAGAATTTTTTCTATTGTTTTACTTTTCATCAAAGTTGCTGATAACTTCTTTGTAATCGACGTTGACTTGAACCAGGGCTCTAAATAATGGAATGTATGCACTTGGTTTCACATCCAGAGAGAAACGGTCAATAATATATAGAATGGACATTGCTGAAACTATGTCTGTCTCCTTTTGTTTAGCAAATTCCTCAACTTTTGGTGAAAGCATCTCCCAGAATGCCTGTAATATATGCATACAAATATTTTATTCTTTTTAATGAATACATGTATTAATACATTACTTCATCATTTCTTAAAGCTGCTTGGTCCGATTATATATCAAATTTTGTGAATGCTGTACTGCCTTCCGTGTGTTTTTGCTTATTATTATATTAATAAGAACTTAACAACACAGATTACAGTAAGTTAACCAGTTTCATTTTATTATCCACGACATCTAAGTAAATTGAGAAATTCGCGGCTCCTGATGTGAGCACAAGGTTACTTGAGTGGTGAAATGAAGTGTGTGTGAATGTGGTAAAAAGCTACAACAAACAAATATAAAAATACAAATAAATGAATACAAAGTAATAAAAATCAGTTTGTCAACAAATTAGAAACACAGTTCAGCATGCTAAACATATAAATGAACATTACAAAGCACACCTCACAGCCTACTCAATATTCAGGGTCATGAACCCTGGGGAGCATTTGTTGTTGTCCGCAAGTGAGACAACTCTTGAAAACGTGCATTGACTATAGTCCGTTTCTTAATCTTATTAAAAAAAAAATAAATAGAAAATAGAAAAACGTTTTGCAAGTATTTTAATTATATGTAATACATATAACAATGAGTATAAGGCATGAAAAATACATATTAAATTTAATTGCAAAATTATATCAAATCAGAACACAACAAAATGTATATGGCATTGTTGTCAACATAGCATTTTTATAATCATTTAATAAGAGAAAATGTTTTAAAAATAATAACCAAAAAAAAGTACATATTAATCAAATATAGTAAGCTGGTACATATACCTGGCGATATTAAAAGTGTTTTGCTTGTAGGTATGAATCTACTCAACTACATGCAAATAATACACTAGCATTTTTATAATCATTAAGAGAAAACTATACTGTACATACAATTAATACACTGTATTATTTTTATTGAATAAAAAAATACACAGGTTGTATGAAATCTCTTTTTAAAAAATCAATTTTCTTATAATAACCTTGCATATATCATTCTGAAAAAAAAATCATAAAACTAATGGACATGCATTTCAACATAAAAAAGTGATAATTATTAAAGGGATATGACTAACTGTACAACAATTTAAGATATAGATGTAATTTGTCATATGAAAGGTAATAAAAAATCACTACACTCGTTTCACAAACTTCATGTTATTTAAACAATGAACATGTTGCAGAAGGCCTAACAGTACTTGTATAAAGTTTCATATAATGAAAATAATGACTCTGCATATATCATTCTGAGAAAAATAAAAAACTAATAGACATGCTGTTCAACAAAACTAAAGTGATATATTACAGGGATAGAATATACTATACAGCTATTTAGATGAAAAAGGTAAAGAATTCAATGGACTAGTTTTCAAACATTTATATAAATGGAAACAATCTTACATATTTTAAGTCCTTTTTCAACTTGGATTAATATTCTAATAATATTAATGTATTTAATGGCTAAAAATGAATATTTCTTAGACCTTTTTTTATGTTCATGAACAAGACCTATAAATTTGTTATATACTGCTTTTGATATTACTTTATATTTATTATGTCTATTGTCCATTGTTACTGAGTATTTTTGTTTGTACATGTATACAAAGGAGTATATTTAAAAAAACTTATATAAAATAGTTAAATGCTACTTTTCAATTGAAGATGACTGTTTCTAAAAATGTTATATGAATATGTTATATATAAATATAAAAACATATGTAAGATAGGTAAGAAAAAATACAAAACAGGTGCACCCAATAAATTTTTTGCTGCTATTCATTATGTAAGCACCTACTGTTAAAACAATTCATCCACTGACATCCAGTAACATTTAAAGAGCCGGCCCAAACCATTTTTATGCAACATATTAATTAGAATGTTATAAATGCTGTGTTTAGAACAGTCTTCTGTGGTTGGGTACATAAATCCTCAAAAGATGGTGTGAGTTTGTTAAAAGACATAAAAGGTTCCATCCTAATCCTCATGTATTCCATTCAAGAGACATCCATTAATGTTTTGGTCTGGAAACTAAAATAGGATAAACATAAAGTGTTAAGAGAATCAATTTTTGCAACAATTGCATTCATTTAACATATATTCAATGCAATTTTTTTTAAGAATGTGCTTCAAAGTGATACTGAAAATGTAATCTCATCTTATATTGTACATATATTATCATTTTGCTACTAATTTTTAACTCAGTTCACAGTTTCTTTATCTTTTTATCATATTATATACAATGCCAAAAGACAGTTGCATGTACTTTCAGTTACTTTAAAAGCGATAAAACAAATTTTAGTCTTACAAAACATTGCAAATTTGTAAAATGATTTTTAATTTACAAATGAAATACATGTATGTACTATTAAACTGGTAGGTCACATGTGATATACTTTTTAAAGCAATACTGAGTATACATGTAACTTACATGTATACAAAAAAAATGAGGAAACCCAAGTCAATCAAGTCTGCACACACATTAAAAATGTAATGCATCAAAATAGTTCAAACAGAATCCCCAGGAATCCCCAGGAACCAACTGCCTTTGTTACCAACTGGTGTTACTTCAGAGACATTTAGTTTTCCAATGGACAGAAAGATATCAAATAAGGCAAATATTTCGAACAAAGATCAAAGTCAGAAACACATATGTAACAGATGAATGTCTGTATGAGTTGCAACTATACTATCAACATTCTATGTACACCATAATAAGATTGAGTCAATAATATAAACTAATCTGAAAAACCTATTTCCAGCAGAAGAAATTCATGGGATTCCTGTAAATCCCATTCTCTCTGAGAGGGTAAAAGACACTTTGTTAGGTTTATAATATTTTTGAACTCCTGGCATTCCTTTTGGAAGTTCCCACCACTCAAATAATCAGTGTTGTAACAAGATGCCCATATAAACCTTTCCCTTATACAATTAACTTTTGCACATGACATTGTAGCTATTTAGATGACTTTGCTTGGCTTTCATTCACCTATAACCAAATATATCTAAATAAAGAGGCAAAGTTGTAAGTTTATCACATGACATAGAAGTATACCTTCAGTGGACTTGACTGGGTCATTAGCAATATATCAAATTGACAATATTCTCTATTTTCCTGATCTCCAGATCATCTTGAAACAGCAGGTATACCTGTAGATTAGGAAAAAAAAGATATGTACTATAATTACAAAGCTTAATGCTGTCTTTACATCTGTAGTAGGAAAGGAGGAATGAGCATATGAAAATATATGGCTGGACCAGGAATTGAACCCGGGACCCCTGCATCTCTAGTCAGGAGCTCTACCACTGAGCTATCCAGGGCGATATCCACGGTCCATATAGCCCCAACTACTACATTCCTCCGAAGACAGTACAACACAAGTTCACCTTGTCAGGACTTACTTTATTCATATTGCCAGAACAAGGAAAGCCATGGCACCATCTGTAGTAGGAAAGGAGGAATGAGCATATGAAAACATATGGCTGGACCGGGAATCGAACCCGGGACGGTGGGACCCCTGCATCTCTAGTCAGGAGTTCTACCACTGAGCTATCCGGG
Organism: Magallana ariakensis; assembly: GCA_020458035.1. Classification (NCBI taxonomy): domain Eukaryota; kingdom Metazoa; phylum Mollusca; class Bivalvia; order Ostreida; family Ostreidae; genus Magallana; species Magallana ariakensis. Next base: position 37,268,265 of record CM035812.1, read on the forward strand.
TTCGATTCCCGGTCCAGCCATATATTTTCATATGCTCAGTTCTCCTTTCAAAACAAAAGGGTGTGTCAATCCGGATTAAACTTTTTATGTGCATATGCAATATCTGAGACATGGATCAAAACATTACCAAGATTATAGCCATGACAATTCATTTAGTGAGATATGGGATGACTTATCACTATAAAATGTGTAATGGCTTTTAATGAGATTAATTCTCTCTCTCTCTCTCTCTCTCTCTCTCTCTCTCTCTCTCTAACAGCAATATTGTTAATATTCTGTGGTATTATTAAAAAAAAAATCATATTTATGAATAGTCATAGAAACACTCTCATCGTTAATATATAATTAAGACATAAATTTAAAAGGGATATATATACATGTACATGTACCAAAAACTATAACTATTATAAACGTGTCGAGGAAATTCTGTATGCTATTATAAAAGCATGGTTGGCATAAAGAACATGTAAAAATATTCTAGGAAAAATGTAAAATAATTTTTAACCTCTGTCAGTTAGTTACCAACAATGTGTAGAAACTGACTATAATACACCTGCATGCACATTTTATACCAAAACATGTCTTTCAAGTCACATTTCACAACGACCATTAATTATTTACATTTTGGTAAAACAGGTAGTAGAATTAATGCATTGTAGGCTTTAAAAAGGGTATTTATCTAGTTTAACAATGTAAGTAAGTATGTTCTTACCGACACAAGACTACTCCCTAGCACGTTTTGGATTGTTGACAAAATCGAGGACTGCTGTTCAGACAGTTTCATGCTGAACAATATTTAACGAGATAAGGCTAATCACCCAAAACTTCGAATTCACATTAATAAACAATTGTTCTGCAACTTTAAATAATTTAAAATGCTTGCCCTTCAAAGAAACATAAACTTTTACTTACTTTTTCGATCTTAACTCCTCTCTCGATTTGCAAGTGTCTCGAACTGATCTCGTCAAAATCCCGTGAGTGACGTAGTTTGGCGTTCTCGGGTTTTTTCGGTTTTTGGTTAATATAAAAGTCAGAAAAGTTCCGATTATGCAAATAAGGCTGTGAGGTGTGCAAAGGTTCTTAATTAATTTCTCTTCACATATAGCTTAAAAACAATACTATCAAAACTTACATCGTGATCGGCCACAGTTTCTCTAGGTTAAATAACGTCTGGACAATTAAGAGTCTTTTACAGGAATGAATTTGAATGCGTAAAATACTGATAAAGTGGTCAGATTCACACAGGAAACGACAAGGTTCCAGAATTAAGATAAATATCAAAATGCAGGCTTTAACCAACTTAAGTAAACAAAGCGCAGCAAAATTCTACTTTAATGTAAACAGCAGACACTATGCTAATGGTCAGCATACCGAATTCAAGCGTGAGAACACATTAGTTACAAAAACAACAGAAACACTAAACTAAATGCTTAATTGCACAAAGTTTGATACATTTGTAAATGTTACTAAAATATGAAGACTACAGGTTTAATTTGATATAAACAAAATGCAGGGCATTACAAATGCTTTTAAAAAATGGTTATGCTAAGTATGTGTTTAATAAAAGACATTGCAGTAGTTTTCCCGGTCAATTAAGCCATATTTCAATGAAAAAAAATAATGTACAATACTTGTTTTTTTAACAAACGACACATAACACCTCATATTAAAATTTGCCCCTGGCCTTGAGGCAAGGGGCAAATTACGACTTTGACATCGCTATAAATAAAGGTAATAATTTTTTGGCAAATCAAAAATAAACCTGTGTACATTTTGTTAACTAATATTTCTGAAGTTTGCCTTTTTTACAATCGATGCATAACATGCGGGTTGAATAAACCTAATCATTTGGGGGACGAAACCAAACGGTTCCCTTTTCTAAACATTCCCATAATTTTAATGCAGTTTGGTTTGGGTTTTTTGTTTGCCCATAAAGAAATTATTTTATTTACTTTAAATATTTCTAACTTTGAAAGAAGACAGATTCTGCTGGTGTAAATAAGCAAAAGTCTATAACTTAATTTCTAAGATAATTGGTTTGTAAACTTAAGAAAATCATTTGATACTAGCTGTAATAGCCAAAAAATCAGACCATGCAGCTTTAACAGTTCAATTTGTGGTACAATAACAGAAACTTTCATATAGCTATTTGGAGAAATCTGACTAGTGAGCACTTTTCCATTCAATTGGATTTTATATAAAAGGGAAGAAGATTGCATTTCATATGGAAGAGGAGTACTACACGAAATTCGGAGTTCGTTACCTTGCGTTATTTAATATTATACTATATGGTGAACTTTTATTACAAAAACATGCGCCTGTGAATTTGAACATGAAATGTGTTCAGAAATGAAATTGTGAATTCAAACACTGTTTGTGAGGCAAAGAAAAATGTACTTTTTTTATCTAGCTTCCACAGAGATAATGAAAAATGCAAATGTTATTATTACGAAAAATTTTCTAATAAAAAAGTATAAATATGTTATCTTAAAGATAGTTTTGCTGAATCTATCTGGACAAGATTTGACCTTCTTTTGATAATATATTAACAAGACCTTTTACTTTTACTATTGATCCATTTAGCACAAACAGATAATCAGACCTCTTCATAAAGGATTGCAGGAGGCAATTTATAATCAGAAGTTTCACAATAATTATTCACAAAATACTTATTAAACTATCGGAAATAATTCGAAAATAGCCACCCTTTCACCTCTAAATTATGAGAGCCATATATGATATTTTATAAATGACATCTAAAATCATGTACATAATAGTATTTTTTTATGAGTTCAACATATTTTAGGGTTTCATCGTGATCACTTCTCTAATTTCTAATTTAATTTGTAAAAATATTTTTGATATCTTACCATTCCAATATGTATTTTAAACTTCATGAAGTCTTGTCTCCACCATTTGAATCGTTTTCCATAGTTTGACCAAAAACTATTGTGAATACTGTCAATGCAATCTAGAGCCTCTTTGCAAGTATGACAAGTCATGTCTTTTCCTAACATAAATCCTTTCCACTTTGGGAAAAAGTATTTCAATGCAAACAACATTTGAAAATCTAAATCCTCTTCATACTTTTCAGTTAAGAAATAGCCTAAAAGAATCCTGTAATACTTGTTTTTATCAGGTTCTCCAACAACTACACCATCATATCTGTGAAATGTTTCTGCCCAAAAAAAAAAAAAAAGAAAGATTCAATTTTCATTATATCTTATACTCTGAAGAGAACTTAATTTTGGGCAGATTTAAGTATGGAATTTATATAATTCAAAAGTTTTCTGAATCATATATTAATTGGATTAAATAACATACAAGATTCAATCAAAATTACAAAGACTTTTGCCATTGCTATTTATTTTTTGATGTCACATGCCATTGCTAATTTTTTACTTGATGTCATATTATCACCAAAGAACTATATATGATATGAGTCAAATTTGGCCCCCATAATTTGCAACTTTTTAAAGTGTTTCAGGTACATTAAATGGTTGTGTTATTTTCTGGCTGGGCAGTATATGACATCAGATTTAAGTGACGCGCCTTATTTTATATTTCAATCAAAATCAGTGAAAATTTGACATTTTTCTAATCTTTTTTCGAATGGAAAATATAGAGCGATGCTTTGAACAAGAACAAAATTTTTGTAACTTATAAGTACTGGATAGATACATCTTTGGTGAAAATAATTTGGTTGTTCAAGCAATCTCTCAATGTTTTCTTAAAGAGAAACTGCTTCAAAACAAGGCGTTTTATGCTAAAAATGAGAAAATGGCAGGAAAACCAGGTAAACTTTATGATGGCATTATTTTTAATTGTGGCCACTTAAATCAAAATGAAAGTAATTTTAAAAAATTTCAAATGTATATATACACAGAAAAACAATAAAATAAAAATCAGGGGGCCATTTTAGGCTCAAACCATATATAGTCCTTTTGTAGAGTGATGTAATTTAGCAGTAACTTCAATCCACTTGAAGCCAAAAAATTAAAATTGTGTAAACAATAAACCATACAATGGTGAAAGTATCATTTCAATTAATTGGGCTTAAAACAAAATGATATTGAAACCTAAAATTCATGATTGTCGTGATATTTTTGTTCCAAATTATGATGGGATATATATTGTTTTGGTGAACAGTAATCGTTACAAAAGACAGATAGTCCTTAAAATTATTAAAATCTACTACAAAAAGATGATGTCGCCAGATGTCACAGAGCACCAGGAAGTGATAACAGTATGAATTAAACTCGGAAAACCAGACATAAACTCAGTCTGTGAAAATGCATGATGAAGCAAATAATATGCCATAAGTTATTTGATGTACATTTGTGTTAACTTTATATAAATAATTATATACATTTTGGTGGCTGATAAAAACTGTGTTTGGAAAACATAAAGCATCATGAGTGAATAAAATATATGACCGATGTTTACTGTTTTATAAAATTAATTTGACACTGTAAATCTCTGGCTTAGTCTATGCTGTAATTGTTGTTGAACTAGGTAACATATTTTGAATAAAGTTTTATACACATACAGAAAATGTTTTTACCACAAATCTAGCATGGGTGTATACACTTCAGCTGATATATCGATGCGTTGAATGATGACGCTATTTGATGTACATGCAATTTCACAGGTTGCAGTTTTTAAAAAAAGTGTTTTAATTATTTGGCCAATTACCATATATACTTGCCTATAAGTATTTTTCGCCTAATATAAGTAGGTTGTCATTTTACAGCTATATTTTTTTATAAAAATTCAGTGTGCTGCATATATACATTCTTTTTTGCTTTAACTTGCATTGGTTGTCATTTTATCATTATAATATGTGATTCCATTATTAGTATGCAAAACTGAATTCGGTTTGCTGTCTTGTTAATAATAAATCATGTGTTCACCCAAATCATGGTCTCTGTTCTTATGCCTAATATATAGATAAGGATTAAGATTAATAGCTATATTTTGAAGATTTTGCTGTTGACTCACTTATAAGTCGGGTCACTTTTTCAGGACAACTGATGTACAGATATAATTGATAAAATAATTACATTTTATCATATCAAACTGAATTTTTAAAATTGTCCTTGTTTGACCCCATAACTGCTTCTATAGTATATTTATAGGTTTCTATCATACATGTATATCTCATTACTTTTGTGTTGACTGTTGTTTTAGGTGACAAGTCAACACCTATAGCTATTATCACCTCAGCTTTACTTGCCGCAGATTTTCTCTCAAACACGCTAACCGACCTCAGATTGTTAAATTCACAATCATGCAGATCGTCAGTCACCATTGTACACAGTTTTACATGTAAACAAACCACATTTTTTATTTTATGATGCTGGTGATGATCAAAGATTTTCAGTACATATTGGAAGTAAATGTAAACAAGTGAAGACATATGGTGATGTGTAATACGTCTAATGGACTTCATGGAGGGTCAACCTGAATTTTCCCAAGGATCTACATTTTGCAGCAAGCTTTTTGTGAGAAAAAAAATTTGCACCATTACCAGATGTACTGCAGTCTTTTCAACTCATGCGATATTCCACATATGGTATACCGTGAAGGGTAAAATATATTTGGTCACTTAACAGTTTCTGATGAATTTCTTCACAGAACATTCAATGAAGGAAGAACAATCTGTGAGACTTAATAAACTATAATGTATATGCGCCCTTCCCTGCTTTTAGAAAAACTTTTTCTTTGTTTCTTTTTTTACCACTAACATTGTTTATACATGTACATTAACATTGCCCTGTTTGTTCTGAAATAACTCTGTATTTTTAAACTTGCAAGTACAACTTTATTATTAGTTTTCTTTTTCCCACATTTGTCTCAATGTTTTAAGGCATCCATAAATTTGTTAAATGGGCGGATCTATAAAAATGCGCCAATCAGAATCTTTGTTGCAGATCGCATTTGAAATATACACCGATTAGAGTGTGTCGCCACTCAACACAACTATATATCAGCAGAAGCATATACTTTTAAGGGGGATTTGCGATAACTATTAAAATCACGTCTTCTAAATGAACATCATCCAAAATTTTTAAAAATTCTACTACAACGCACACTGCCACAAAAGAAACAGGTATTAATTGTTTTCTACACTTCTTTAAATTACCTGCATCCCATGGTATGACAAGTTCTCTTGGAGCTGTTGTATTTTCTTTCTGATCGTAGAAATATTCAAAGTACTGCCATTCTGGCAAACCATTTGGCAAAACACAGTAGTTGTAATAAAAATTTTGATTGGCTACAGACTTTGGTATGTGAACAGCTCCTTCATAGTAAATAAAATTAGCTATTAACCTGTAAAAACAAATAAAAACTTGCATCATTCTACTAATTGTTTTTGAAAGTTGAAAATATTTTTGAACTGTTACTATCATATACTGTATACAGGGTTATTTTTGCCCAGTGTAATATTTGCCTTTCTACACTTGCAAACAGTTTTGCCCAGTCTTGAATTCGCCCAGCAATTTCAATTTGTGTTAAAAGAGATAGAATAGGAGATTGGTATTCACCCAGTCTTAAATTCGCCCACTGACAACGAGAGCAAATATTTCCCTGTATACAGTGGTTCTGTGTATTATGAGTACACACCTATGTTTAACATGCACCTCCAAAAACTGGGTGTTAATTGCTGAAATTAGCTGCTGTTCTTATGTTAAATACACACCCCAAAATAAAGACTTGATGGGTTAATATTTTACAGCGATATATCGAACCTTGATTCATAATATTGCATAATATATTGAAACTGGGTTCAATATTTCACAGTATCAAAATATTAGCCAGCGCAGCTCGCCGGCGCACAGCGCCGGCGCGTAGCGAGCTCTAACGGCAAGGCGTGTGCGAATAGAAAATTCGGACCACTTGCACATTCATTCAACGGATTTTTTTGGCGTCAGTAAATCGGACCAGTAATGCATTGTTTTAATCGTCCCAGTAGTTCCCTGTAATCATGGCAATTTTTATCACTTCACTCTCTCACGAGAATCAGCAAGACAATCAAAACAATAACGATGTATACGACATACAGTCAATGTTACCTCTAAAGTTCACCTCAGTACACTCTCAATCAAAAATAATCGAGTGACGTCACAAAGGTTTGCACATTGATCCGATAGATTTTTTCGGCGTCAGTAAATTTTGACCCACAATTCACAGTACCAATGGTTTCCAACTCCTCACGTTCTCGCGAGAATCAAAGTAAAACTTTTGAGAAGCACATAAGATGTGTAATTTAAGAACATCATGCTTTTTAAGTAAATAAAACAGTATAACGTTACTTCGCTTACTTTTATTTCTCAGGGGAGTTTTAAAGAGTCAGATGACACTTAACCAACGTGAACTATGACGTCACAATAAGGGGAAATTACTCTAACTGAAGTTATTGTAAATCTGCTGAAATTACTAAAATCCTCTCAAAATCTTGCAAAGCTAAAGAATGAGGACATTTCTTCAGATAAAGGAAACAGTTGTAACTTGCACTCATTTGGATGAATGCTCACATTTATTTTATTCACTAATATGTTTTACGGTGCTACCGTTGTGGCGAGAGCAGCAAGAATTACACATACCTTGCATCATTGTCAACTTAGTGATATTTTGACAGTTATCATTTAACATCAAAGGAATTTTTTTTTAGATAGAGAGAGAGAGAATTAAATAATATTTCTAAGTTTTAAAAAAATCCTACAAAATAAATAGACTTGCTTCCCCTAAAACCGTTCTTTACTTTCGGAGAAAATTGAAGTCTTTAAAATGTAATTTGTGTTTAATTTAGTCAAAAGTGTAAATACAGTACATATGTATTATTTTTTTTTTGTACCTTGTTGTTATCCGACTTTCATTTTTTTTAAATTCCTGATTCATAATTTTTTTTACCGAAATTTGTTTATTTTGGCATATGTTGTATCCCTGCCCCGGTCCCTGTTTGTAGGTGTGTAATTTCCCATTTCCAAATTAATGGTTAGAAAGAAAATATGCAATATCTGCATAGATTTTTGAAACTGTTTATTTTTTCTCTGCATTCTTTATTATTTTATAATAGTTCAAAATGACTTTTTTAATTTTTTTAATTTCCTCCCTACTTATACTTATTGTTCATGCACGGAAAAATTAGCTTAACTCTTTCTTGTATATATAAACATATAATCTCTCTATCAAAATAAAAAAAACACTAAAAAAACCGCACAAATCATCTAAGGCAGGTATCGAAGATTATAATGAAATAGCTATAGAACACGCAATATATTACAGATGTTTGATCCACCTCTAAATTTATCCCGGGAAAACTAGCACGAGATCACTGTGACGTCACACGTTCAAATCTATATTCATTTGTTTACGTATATCGACTCAATACGAAGGATGGAAGCATGTAAAATATCTCTTGGGTCTCACCAAAGCTTGTGCGCTACTCAAAGCTTGTCTTCAAACCTCAAGGCACCGTTAATTACGAGTTAAATTTAGGGGGTGGGGGGTGGATGACAGCCTCATCCAAAAAATCTTTACAAGCAAAAAGAAAATAAAAGATAATTCTCAAAATTCTGAAAATTCTAATACTTCAGCTCTTTAGCAGTTCAATGGTTTCTTTGTTTTCACTTCCATTTATTACACACTCCAAATCCCAACCCGTGGGGGGGGGGGCAACTAGATGTTCCTTTAATATGATAAGCAATTATTTTTAAGCGTATTTAAAAAAAAAATTAATAAGAACAAGAATAGAATTCCTGGGTCCCCCGCCGTTCAAGCAGTATACTAGTATACTGTTCTGTGGAATCATTAAATTTCGTGGGGGCCAATTTTCGCGGATTGCTTAAATTTTACAGGTTCGTGGGGACGCGACCAAGGCTGATTTAAGAACTTAACCAAGGTATTAGTGGTATAAACATTTGGTATAAATTTCATGTAAATCCATCAAAATTTGTAGGCATGAGAGCGCTTACAAGGTCAATTTTTGGATAAAACGGAGTCATTATTGTGGTCAGAGTCCCATAACTCCAGCAAAAAGTATCGACCAATGCTGATTTTCGAACTTGACCAAGGTAATAGGTGTATAAACATTTGGTATAAATTTAATGAAAATCCGTCAAAATTTGTAGGCATGAGAGCGCTTACAAGGTCAATTTTTGGATAAAACGGAGTCATTATTGTGGTCAGAGTCCCATAACTCCAACAAAAAGTATCGACCAATGCTGATTTTCGAACTTGACCAAGGTAATAGGTGTATAAACATTTGGTACAAATGTAATGAAAATCTGTCAAAATTTGTAGGCATGAGAGCGCTTACAAAAAAGTGTGACGGACGGACGCACGGACACACGGACCCACAGACACACGGACCCACGGACACACGGACGGACGCCCGGCATTTCTATGTCCCCGCTCCGCGTTGCGGCGGGGGACAAAAAATGTTGACTGCAAAAAAGGGGATGAACTGACGTTACAATTACTTTAAAAGAGGAGATACAGTGATATGATATATTTATATTAAAATCTTTATTATTCAACAACATTTAATCTGATATTAAACTATTGTTCTACTTATAAATAAATAAATAACAAATCTTATAACATATGAAATCTTATCAACTATGGATAATGGAAATTTACTGAAAAAATAGGTTATGTTTTATTTTATTTTGCAATCAAATTTATTTACGTTGTTAATTTTATTTTTATTGATTTATCATAATTCATTGTTTGATCACATGCTGCGCTCGCCCCAACGGTCGCACCGTAAAACATATTATATGACACTGGACTGGCATTCATAATCATGACAAAAATCGTATTTATTATAATTTCATGTTAAATACTGAAATCTGATTGGTTTAGACAGTTTATAAACCGTTCTATTACTCAGAGTGAGTCAGCGTTAGATACACACTTGGCAGCGGGTAACACAATGAATTGTAAAATGCACGTAAATTATGCATGTATGGTTCACTGTAGAAATCATGTCATTCCTAAAGAAGTTAGTTATGCATTCAAAATAATGTTAATGAATAATAAAAATAAAAGCAGTAAAGTTTTCTTTAAAAATTAAGACATTCAGTATATTAAAATAAATAGTGCCTGTTTGGGAGGTAAACAGTTGAATTGACACCCCTGAGAAAACCATTGTCAACCAACGTACGTGAAGCGTAGGTTGACAATGGTTTCTCGGGGTGTCAATTTCAACTGTTACCCTCCCAAACAGGCACTATTTATATATTATTATACTTTCATGTTAAATACTGAAATCTGATTGGTTTAGGCGGAGTTGACAATCCGTTCTACTACTTTCAGCGTTAGCAACACACATGGCAACGGGCCGATAGAACGAATTGTTTCATGCGCGTAAATTGTGCGCGTACGGTTCGCCGTAGAAATCGCGTCTTTTCTATATAAAAGGAGTACAATTTGCTATAAAATTAAGACATTCAGTATAATAAAATAAATAGTGCCTGTTTGGGAGGGTACCCGTTGAAATTGACACCCCTCGAAAACCATTGTCAACCTCCGCTTCGCGTCGGTTGACAATGGTTTTCTCGGGGTGTCAATTTCAACGGGTACCCTCCCAAGCAGGCACTATTTATATAATAATGACTTTCAAGCGAAGTTAAAAAATATCTCATACAAATAAACATCAAAATAAATATAAGCATTGAATGCTTATTTTTTTTATGTCAGTCCTATAACACACCATGGTTGTGCAGACAAATTGTCATACCGTGCTAACCATGGTATTCAATTTGTCTGCACATGCAGCCTTGGTGTGTTGTAGGATCAGATATCCAAAAATTAAATAAACACTCACTCTTTGGGGTACAATTTGTGATGAAAATCTTTCCATCTACCAGAAAAGTTGTCTCGAAATATAACAAAAATGTAATCTGCATAGGGATCTCTCACAAGCTGCTTAGACACTAGAACATGGAAATGTACTTCAACTGTCTTTGTCATACTCCTTGTCATTGGTCTGAAATAATTAGAAGTTTTTATGAAAAATAAGCATTCTGAGAGTATTGCATAAGCAATACACGTCCCCTACCAGTTTGTATTATTAAATGAAAGCATACAACTATTTAAGAACTAAACGAGATGTTATACTTTTATTAAGAGATAAAAGAACAGAGGAAATTCAAACTGTATATTCTACTCTAGATCGAAAACAAACTTAATTTTACTCTAATTGCATGTAACATATTTTCTTTTGGATTGTTATCTGTTTAGTTTAATGATAATATTTGACATGTTATACTTTAATAAGAGATAAAAGAACAGAGGAATTACAAACTATACAGTTGATATCGAAATTAAATACAAAGTTGGTAAAATAATACTCTCTATTTTCTGTTCGAAATGATAAAAGTAAGGATGAAAGTAATTATGCACAACATGAGCGGATCTAGGAGGGGGGGGGGGTCTCTCCCCCCTGGAAAATGAAAATTTATTCAATTTACCTAGTAAAATTATCACAATTTTGCCTCGGACCCCCCCCCAGCAAACACAATTATCATTCACCGAACCCGATAACGAACCCAATCATTAAAATCAAAGGCCTGAAAGGCCTAAGAGTCGACTCGCTCTCAAAATGTTGTCAATATTTTGATGGGAATTTTTTATTACATTGTTAGTAATACATAAAATTTCTTCTCTGTCTTTTGTAATAAATTAAACATATGTAATTAAAGATTACAGAGCTCATTGTGGCAGACATCACCTTTATCATATTATATGCTAATCATTGTTTTCTTTATCAAGATATTGTATATGGTAGGAATTTTGTTTGGCACAATAATCATTTAATATCACATAATACAATATTGCATTATATAATATGATATTTTATTTTATTATATAATATTGTATCATATTATATGATACAATATTGTAGGACCTACACCCAAAACTTTCACCAGGTCCGGAAGCTGACAATAAAGCATAAGCTCCCCCAACTTCATCTTGGTGAGCTTAAAATCATTCAAATCTAATTTTAACAATATTTTTGCAAAGTAGTACACAATAAAATTTTAAGTTTGTAAGTATTAGATATTAATTGAATCATGGTGTAGCGAGTATTTACACTTTATCGCCCACAAATTAACTTTAATAAAATAACTCAAATAAAACATTAACTTGTCTATGCATTGTTTTCCATGGTAAGATAATTTCCATACTTATTGCATCTATACACATGCAATTGGAAAACATATGCATTAATTGCATTTTCTTTAAAGTTAAGTCCCCATACGATTGACACTCAGTGAAATGATTCATTTGTTAGATTGAAAATAAGTTTGGAGACAAGTTAATAAATGTTAAAACAAGTACAACCAAATAAATTGGATAACTATTTGGTTGTAAACAAAATCTTTTTATAAATTGTAAAGTATCTCTAATGACTAAAGCATGTAATTCAAATAGTTCATCATTTTTGTTACCATCTGAGGGTAAAAGTTTGGAAAATGATGATTCATTCCGGAGTTTTCCCACTTACATACTTGCTCCTTCACTCAAAAATAATCCTTGCTCGTTTTAAAATCAGAATTAAAGAGACAACAAGCTAGATTCCAAAATGAGAAAAATCCAATTAAAGCATTAATCTCCGCATATGAAGATTGCAAAAGTGTCAGGTAAACAATGAAGAATAAAAACACTAAATGCAGATTATAAAAGATATTCAGCTAGATATCATATCAAGATTTACCTTTGTTGAAGCTGACCATAATTTCAAATTGAATGTATACCAGGTTTTTGTGTTCAGAGAGTTTATAATTAATTTGCAATATGACACACCTTGTCTTTTATATAAATCTATAGTATAGACTAAATATTTCATATCCTTACTGCATGTATAGGGCCAGGGCCAATGGATTGGGAAAAATGTGACGTTTTGATAGAATTGGTAATTTTTTTCCCCTGCTTTATGTACAGTCCCCTTAACCAAAAACTAGGGTAGATTGATAGGATTTTTTTTAAAAATTAATTTAAAAAAAAAAATTATTTTTAAAATTCGGAACATGTGAGTAATAATGAGAAGGAAAAAAATAATATTCACAGTGTGTGATACAAGTTTGTTCATAAATATATAAAATTTCCCGAAAGGTTTTTGTGTAATTACTATATGTCAAATGGCAAAGAAAAAAAATGAAAAAGTTTTTAAGAATTTTTTTAAAAGTTATCTTATTTGTATTAATGTAAAATTTAATCTATTTTTGTATTATTACCTTTTACAGATAAATGTTTCTTGATTGTGTTAAATAGCTTATAATGACAATATTTATAAAATCCGTCTCTGTACTTCTGTGTATTTGGGGTATTAGTCCAACCCTTTGACCCACTTACTACCGTTTTGTAGAGGATCTGTTTAGACAAACATTTTTATAATAATTTTAACATTTATTGCAGAATTATTAACTATTAACAGCTTGTCAACTAACTGTAATATCAGGATTAAAAGTAATAAACATCGTTTTTTTTTAAATTAAACTGTCTCTGTCTGAGAAAATTCTGGCAAAGTTACCGATCACAAAAAACAGTTTAAAACGCAGTAGTGTTGTACGTCAAAAATTTGCTGTCGGGGAGAAAAAAACATCTTTTTTGTAATTTTATTTTTTTTCTAAAAACTTAGAAAACCGAGCAAGGGGTTTGTAAACCTAAAAATAAAAAAATGCTGGCCTAATGTACGATATTACATTGTATCATATAAAACAATAGTGTATCATATCATAGAATACTATATCATAGGAATCATGTTATATTATTTAACAACAAACACATCTAATATCAAGCAGGTCTGAGTGAGGTAGGAGAATTTTTAGCATCCTTGATAATGGAGATCAGGCTCTGCATCTGAAGCTACCTCTGCAATTTATTTATATTATAGTTAAATCAATTATGCAAGCTATTATCTATAAAACATGTAACCTGTTCCAAAAAACTTAACCTCATCCAGCATTCGAAACCTATGGCTCAGATTCAGCATTCAAGCCTGTCAGATGCATCAGTATCATGAGACGCATCATCCATGCAAGGTTGGTGATGTTAGGACCAGTAATAACTAAGATATAATCATCAGAGGGCACCTGCTCCAAACACTTTAACCAGCTCTTAAAACCTTAACCTCATCCAGCATCCGAAACCTATGGCTCAGATTCAGCATTCAAGCCTGTCAGGTGCATCAGTATCATAAGACGCACAATCTATGCAAGTTTGGTGAAGTTAGGACCAGTAGTAACTTAGAAATGCCTATCAAACAGCATGTGCATCAAAAACTTTAACCAGCTCTTAAAACCTTAACCTCATCCAGCATCCGAAACCTATGGCTCAGATTCAGCATTCAAGCCTGTCAGGTGCAACAGTATCATAAGACACACCATCCATGCAAGTTTGGTGAAGTTGGGACCAGTAGTAACTTAGAAATGGCTATCATAGGGCACCTGCATCAAAAACTTTAACCAGCTCTAAAAACCTTAACCTCATCCAGCATCCGAAACCTTTGGCTCAGATTCAGCATTCAAGCCTGTCAGGTGCAACAGTATCATAAGACACACCATCCATGCAAGTTTGGTTATATAAGTTAGGACCAATAGTAACTAAGATATAATCATCAGAGGGCACCTGCTCCAAAAACTTTAACCAGCTCTAAAAACCTTAACCTCATCCAGCATCCGAAACCTTTGGCTCAGATTCAGCATTCAAGCCTGTCAGGTGCAACAGTATCATAAGACACACCATCCATGCAAGTTTGGTGAAGTTGGGACCAGTAGTAACTTAGAAATGGCTATCAAAGGGCACCTGCATCAAAAACTTTAACCTGCTCTTAAAACCTTAACCTCATCCAGCATCCGAAACCTATGGCTCAGATTCAGCATTCAAGCCTGTCAGGTGCAACAGTATCATAAGACACACCATCCATGCAAGTTTGGTTATATAAGTTAGGACCAATAGTAACTAAGATATAATCATCAGAGGGCACCTGCTCCAAAAACTTTAACCAGCTCTAAAAACCTTAACCTCATCCAGCATTCGAAACCTTGGCTCAGATTCAGCATTCAAGCCTGTCAGATGCATCAGTATCATAAGACACACCATCTATGCAAGTTTGGTGAAGGTAGGACCATTAGTAACTTAGAAATGGCTATCAAAGGGCACCTGCAACTAAAACTTTAACCTGCTCCAAAAACCTTAACCTCCTCCAGCATCTGAAATTCATGGCCCAGATTCAGCATCCAAGTCTCTCAAGTCCATTAGTAGGTCCAGATGCATCATTCATGCAAGTTTGGTGAAGATATGACAAGTAATAAGTTAGATACAGGACCTGCAACAAAAACTTTAACCAGGTCTGGACGCCGACGCCGACGCCGAGGGTATAGCATAAGCTCCCCCCGACTTCGTCTCGGTGAGCTGAAAATGTTGCTCAAAAACAAGATTCATGGTTGAGAATAAAACAATTGTAACATCATGTAATCTGAAAAGTTAACAAGAGGCCAACAGGCCTTTAATGGTCACCTGAATACAACAGCCCATACAGTGACGACCTGTCAAGAATTCTCGTAAGTTTCATTCTGGAGTAAAAAAAAATCTAAAATATTGTAATGACCACCCCCTGACCCTACCTGAAATCTTGCAACAAGGACTATGAAACCTATAATCTTGGTGAAAAACTTAATAAATAGAGTGCAAGACCAAATATTGAAAAGGTGCAAGACTTTGATAAGAAATAATTTTCTCCTATTTGTTAACTTTCAAGAAAGCTTTACATGCATATGTCTTCATAGATAAACTAAAGATGGCTATAATATCTATACTTATAAATCAAGACATTTTGCAAATAAACCACAAAATGCCTGCACCAGAGTAACTGCTTACACTTTTGGTATTTCAACATGTGTGAGACGATGTTCGTAAGCTATGATTTAATTTTAACTGATAAGTAAGTATTGTGAAGTTAATCAAAAACCTACTTTCATTTTCGATAAACAGGCCCGAAATAGCAAAAATGAGAGTAAGGTGGTGGACACCCTTTGGCGGATCCAAGTCAGCGGTAGTTTGCATCAAAATATATACTTGCAATGAAATGATATTGAATTATTATGTAAAGAACAAATATATTTACTGGTAACTTATTTAGAGTATACACAGAAGATAAGATTTGCCAAATGTTGAACTATTAAATGAGCCAATTCGTTTCTTGAATGCACGATTTTAGTTTTGATGGATAGAACTTTCTAGAACGGGGTAATCAAGAATGCAGGTTGACTAACTAACGTCATGGCAAAAAGTGTAGGACGAGTTTATCATGCATCGCGGGCAGATACCTTGGATCGGACATCTATGGTTAATACAACAAGAGGCCCATGGGCCACATCGCTCACCTGAGCAACAATAGGCATGATAAAATCAGCTTAATGGAGATCGACATAATACAAAATATCTGGACAATGTAGTAATACATGTAGATATTCTTATGTTTATAATCAAGTCCCTTTTCTAACAGGATGATTTTATATTCATATCACATGTTGAGCATCGCAGTTCTCAACAAGATTCTAGACAATTGTTTATACATAGGATATAAACCTACATCAAACTCTGAACCCCTTGTGAGGCCCAAGAATCGTCCAGGGGCAAAAGTCTTAACAATTTCAAAAAATCACAAATTGGCAAAATGTTTGCATATAAGTAAAACCATATATATTATAACATTTCAGTTTTTGTGAATTAAAAATGTTTTCCTTTGTAAAATTGGATCCCGATGTGGCCCCACCCTACTCCTCAAGATTTTTATTTTAACGAATTTGAATCTACACTACCCAAGGTTGCTTTTACTAAAGTTACAGATTTTCTAGACAAATGGTTTTGTAGAAGATTTTTCTCCATATATTCCTATGTAAAAAATTTGTCTCCCTCCCCCCTCCCCGTTGTGACCCCATCCTACCCCCAGGGATCATGATTTGAACAAACTTAAATCTACCTAGTCCTTACCTGAGGATACTTCCACATAAGTTTCACCTTTCCTAGCTACTTAGTTTTAGAGATTTTAAAGAGTTACTCTATTCCTATGTAAAAATTCGATCCCCATTGTGGCCCCACCCTACCCCCAGGGGTCATGATTTTCACATCTTTGAATCTACACTTATTGAGAATGCTTCCACATAAGTTTCAGCTTTCCTGGCTGATTAGTTTTTGAGAAGAAGATTTTAAAAGATTTACTCTATATATTCCTATGTAAAAATTTGACCCCCATTGTGGCCCTATCCAACCCCTGGGGGTCATGATTTTCACAACTTTGATTCTACACTAGCTGAGGATGCTTCCACAAAAGTTTCAGCTTTCCTGGCTGATTAGTTTCTGAGAAGAAGATTTTTAAAGATTAACTCTATATATTCCTATGTAAAAATTCAACCCCCCATTGTGGCCCCACCCTACCCTGGGGGTCATGATTTTCACAACTTTGAATCTACACTAGCAGAGGATGCTTCCACATAAGTTTCAGCTTTCCTTGCTGTTTAGTTTCTTAGAAGACGATTTTAAAAGATTTACTCTATATATTCCTATGTAAAAATTTGACCCCCCATTGTGGCACCACCCTACCCCCGGGGGTCATGATTTTCACAACTTTGATTCTTCACTAGCTGAGGATGCTTCCACATAAGTTTCAGCTTTCCTGGCTGTTTAGTTTCTGAGAAGAAGATTTTTAAAGATTTACTCTATATATTCCTATGTAAAAATTTGACCCCCCATTGTGGCCCCATCCTACCCCCGGGGGTCATGATTTTCACAACTTTGATTCTACACTAGCTGAGGATGCTTCCACATAAGTTTCAGCTTTCCTGGCTGATTACTTTTTGAGAAGAAGATTTTTAAAGATTTACTCTATATATTCCTATGTAAAAATTTGACCCCCCATTGTGGCCCCACCCTACCCCGGGGGGTCATGATTTTCACAATTTTGAATGTACACTAGCTGAGGATCCTTCCACATAAGTTTCAGCTTTCCTGGCCAAATGGTTCTTGAGAAGAAGATTTTTGAAAATTTCTCAAAATTTTTCAATAATTGCCAATTATCTCCCCTTTAAAGAGAGCGTGGTCCTTAATTTTCACAACTTTGAATCCCCTTTGCCTAAGGGTGCTTTGTGCCAAGTTTGGTTGAAATCGGCCCAGTGGTTCTGGAGAAGATGTTGAAAATGTGAAAAGTTTACGGACAGACAGACAGACGGACGGACAGACAGACGGACAGACGGACAGACAGACAGACGGACGACAGACAAAATGTGATCAGAAAAGCTCACTTGAGCTTTCATCTCAGGTGAGCTAAAAAAGTTAATTAATAAAATACATAATTTAAAGCCATTTTAATTTTGATGGAAAAAACTTTTCAGAACGGGGTGCCCCAGGGTGCCCCAGGAACGCGGGGTTGACTAATTAACGTCATGGCGGAAAGTGTAGGGTGATGTAACCATCGGGAAGATACTTTGGATCTTACAACTTTGGTTTAAAATATGCAAATAAATATGCCTACACTAGCTTTTTTTTCTTCTAAATTTCATACATTTTTATACCATGACAGGTTTGTAGCAAACCTTAGACATTAATTTGTAAATTTGTATTTGTTATGCATAAAAGTAAAAATGGGGAAATTGAATATGGGAGGGGGTGATCCCCCTCCCCATTTTTAAAAAAAATATCTTTTATCTGAAATTCTTATTTGAAACAGTGATAAAACTTCTAATGTAATTTGACCTAAAGAACAAAATTTAGAGATTTCTAAATAATCTAAATACCTACCTAGCACTACATACCAGGGCTGTCACAGCACTATTTGGTACAGGGACCGGGTCCCTCTCCATTGGGAAAATTATCGACATTTTTTGTCAAATTGGGAAAATTTAAGATATCATCAAAATGACTTCTGTATTTAATAGCTTAATCTGTTGTTCACTTCTTAAAATTTAAGTTTTACAGCTCACATGATGTTCTCAGAACTAACCAAGACTAAAAAGAAGACAAACTAAAAAAAATAGGGAAATTTTCAGAATTATGAAGGGTTAAATTTTTTAAAAAAATTATTTATACATGTTGATTTACAAATTTAAATTTTTGATTTGAAATTTTACAGTGGTCAGGAAAATAAAAAGTCTTCAATTTCAATGCCTTGCCATCCTATCATGTAACATTAAAATAAAAAAATAATTTCTAGCTGTGCTGGTTTAAAAAAAGAAATGGGACCCCCAATACCTCAAATCCAAATACCAGTATAATTCTAACATTACGCTAGATTATTACTGATACTCTTACATTTATCATGGTTTCTATTTCAAATAATTTACAACAGATGATACATTTTAATCCCCCAAATTTCTCTTTTTAAAATTCTTAAGGAATGAATTTAATTTGGACGTATGTTATACGATATAACATAACTTGGGGCAGTTTACGCTTTTTTATAAACCGCGAAGCGGAGCGGTTTATAAAAAAGCGTAAACTGCCCCAAGTTATGTTATATCGTATAACATACGTCCAAATTAAATTCATTCCTTATAATTTAATACATTTAACAAAACTAACTCTCCGTACCATTTTCATGCTTTTGTTTTAACCGTAAATGACATTTTAAACTACCCGCGCATTAGTACAACATCCTTAGTAACAGGTGACCCAGATTAGAACGAAGCGAGGGTGGCGGCCATATTTGAATTTGGTGTTTGGACGCTGGTTCGTGACTTCACAGTTTACTTCTCAAATGTAAAGGGACAGTTGTTAAAAGTTGAATTAGACATAAACTTAGAACAGAGGAAGTGTGAAGATTGCAGAGGCAGGCCTCTTAGGGCCGTGGATACAGCACACGAGGCAAGTTCATGTTCGGAGATCGACTCGGGATTGGGAGCGGTGTGTGAAATGACCGATCATGTTGAAAATGGATTGTTTTACAGAAGGTACACATTTGTTTTCTATTAGCCGTCGAGCTATCTCGATTGTAACTGCTCACAGAGGATTCATATTTACAGTTTATGTTTTAAGTCCCGACATCAATGATCATTCGTTAACAGTCTAACGTTAGTATAAGGGGGGGGGGTAGCTCAATCAGATGGAAATCTGTTTGCTCGTCAAATGTTTTTACGAAAAGAGGCATCAGAATATTAAAACCACACCAAAACACCATCATAAACCTAGATAGCTTAATAGTAAAGCGCTCTGAAAAGAGAGATTTGGGTGCAAATCCCTTTCTGGGTTAAAATCCTGAGGTGTTTTGGTAAATAATGCGTTTATTTTTACTATGGTATAAAATTCATTGATTTTTTTTTTTATCTATCCTTAACATACCTTGAAAAAGATTCAACTTTCCTCTTCTCATTTTGTGCTTCTTTCCGTAGAAATTCATTTTTTCTGTCTTGAAGTTGTTATAGTTCAATTTGTGAGACATTTTTAAATTACCGTAATCCGGTGAATATAATACGCAGTAGTGTACAATACGCACCCCCCACTTTGGGCCTGAAAGTGGTGAAAAAAAGCTAGTTCGGATGTATAATACGCATCCAAAAAATTTACCAAATGGTTATGCTAAGTATCAACAAAGCAGTTATACTTTGTATACACGCTTAATTTCATCGTGGAAATACACTACCGGAAATAAGAAAGTGACAATAAATTTTTAGATACGGATTTATTGTAACTAACACATTGCGGTAATATCTTTATTTCATAATCAATGTTTTAAATAGACCTAGTATTAAATATTCTACCGTAAATAAAATCAACTACTTTTGACAAGTGTTATATAATTGTTTAGTCACTACAACCCCTGTGTAGTGAAAAACGGCCGGTGTACAGATATAGGAGATGACGGAGCTAATTAAATTCTTAAATGATGCCGATCAAAGTGATCAATTAGAGGCCTGGAATATATTAAAAATATGTGCACAAATAGGTGTGTTGTGTATAGTACACAGTTTATAGCCTAGGGGGAGTGTCTGAGATAACCAAGGTGTCAAGGGTAGCGGTGGGGGAGCACAACAATGGCTTCAATTAACGGAATAGGTTATAGAATTATTTATATTCATAATTATTTGCAATAAATCAATTATCATTACATGTAAATGATTAAAAGTGAGCCAAGTGATGTGCAAGCTGTTTTCAAAGATCGGTTACAAATAGCACGTGGCCATCCAAGCCCGCATTCTATTAATAACAGCTGTAATGGCGGCATACACAGAGATAAAGTATAGGCAGTTCAAATTAATTTGTAAAGGCCATTTTAAAATCGTTTGTTTGATTAACAGACTTTAAGTATACATTTTCTTTGATAACATGCTATAACAATGTTTTCCTAAGGGTTAAATATTATTATATGTGATAATGAAGTAAAGTTACGATGTTTAGCGGGGTATTGGTTCTTGTCTGTGGTCAGCATAGATAATACGCTAGTATGATACCCCGTGCTTCACATAGGGAAAAATATGTCAAAATCCTATAGGGATGTATAATACGCACCCCTTTCTCACGGTAAAAAATGATGGAAAAAAAGTGCGTATTATATTCACCGGATTACGGTATTTTTTTTTAAACTTGGAAAGATTGGAGCAGAATTTAATAAAAAAATAAATTATTTACATTTTATTTTAAATTTATATTATGCAAATGAAAAGAGATAAACTTAATCAAATTCTATTTATTCACTCTGATATAGGCCTACACATGCATGCATGTGTAGGACATGTAAGGTTTACATGTAAAAAAAAAAAAAAAAAGTAGTTCCGGATAGATGTTGTCAAGGGGGTGTGTCCCCATACCAAGGTATGTTATACAATATAATACATGTCCCTCCATCTGTATCGGCCAATCAAATGAGGCGTTACAACCAAAATTAAATTATTCAAAAATACAGATGTACCATGAGGGAGGATAAAATAAAATGGTATCTTAACTCTATAGTAAGATTTGAAATTAAAGGGTTAAAATGTAACTCATTTTTCAATTCTCTATTTTATTTACCTAAATTGAAAGGATGATTTATTTCTCTTTACACACTTGGCAAAATAATTAATGAATCGAGCAGCATACAACCCGACATGAATGTGCCTTAGATATATAAACATTCATTTTTTGGCCTATAATATTACTATACTATTTACCTTCCAGATGTCACATGGGAATATAATGGACTCTTTTCATTCACTTTTGGTTCCTTTTCATCAACCTGCATGCAAAGCCAAATAAGAATAAATTTGCAAACAAAATCAACCTGTGCCAAAAATATATATCAAATTTTACCAGGAATATTGCCAGGCACCTATAATAACAAGAGTCTCAAAGGCCTTGACAGCTAGTATTAAACCTGAGTAAAATAATCCAAAGAATAAAAATTTGATATTACCTCACTATACCTAAAGTTATACTTTTTAGGAAACAAAGTCAGAAGATGACAATTCAAATTTAAAAGTTTTGTTCAACTTGTTCGATTGTTTTTATATCACCTTGGTTAAAGTATATTCATAAGTTTAAATCTGCCTGGTTTGTATTTACTGTATCAAAATTTTGAAAATACTTTGCACAAAATTGTACATAGTACATTTTTTTGCTTATTTGACTTGTATATTCCTCTATATTTTCTCATGCTATCTATCATAATCAAGTAATTTTCTGCTGAATTGAGAAACTATTTCAAGTAACATATAATTGAGCAAATTGAAGTGATAATTATATCAAAAGATTCATAATATGGTTCTGGCAGATGCTTTCATCCTTATTCTAACTGCATGTGCACTTATTTTGTTTGCAGTGTCAAGCTTAAGTAGTAAAGAAAATTACCTGCATACCCATATGAATCACCATAGAAAGCATTTTATTGTCTAAGTAAATGCAAAAGATATTTAAAAACACTCTTTACGACTTAATGATCTCTGATCCTCAGCCATGTCCAATACCTCTAAACTATCCAAATTTTTTTTATTTGTACTAAAATCTGCCTTTTACATAAACAAATTTAATTAGTCTTCTAGTGTTAATATTACTATCCTTTTTTCAATGAAATGCTTGGCTTAGCTGGTCAGCAGAGATCTACAATAACTGCATATAGGTAAAGGGGTTTGACCCATTGATGCACCAGTACAACTTAAAAAAAAATATTGTATCCATCTTAGGCAAATTTGCAGTAACTTTGTAAAAAGCATGGATACCATCAATATATTTCTTTTTATTTCATTTATAAAGGGATGAATAACATTTTTATGATTTGATGCAATAATGCAGTAAAGATAACCATGGTAACCATTCAAAAATAAAGTACTTATATTGTAAACTTCTTTGCCCCTTGCTTTAAATAGATAGATATCCACGACAATAAATTACCAGGTAATCATTGGTAATAGATATTATTAAGAGTCAGATATTAATTTTTGTTAATCACATTCTTACCCAAGGTCATGTACTTACCTCTTTTTCTATATTCCCCCTTTGTGGGTCATTTTTATTCAAGTTTTGCGCTGACCCAGGATTGTTTTCTACACTTTTAAGCTGAGCAGTCATTGTTTCCTTGTTTGCCCTTCCATCATTTGATGAAGTTTGCTGCTTTTTTTCTGTTGATTTGTTTAAATCAATACAACCAGCATTTGCCTGTGATTTGAATTTTTCATTATCTTCATTTTTCTCTTGCTTATGTGGTATTTTTGATACATCAGAAGTTGTATTTTGTGCCTCTGTTTTTTTCTTCTGTGCTTTTTTCAATGAACCCTCTTTTGTTTCCTCTTCTTTGCTATCAGTAGGTTTATCTGCCAACTGACCTTTTTTCTTCTGATATTTCAGTTTACCTTTCTTCTTCTTTCCAGTTCCTTTTTTACTCTTTTTTGATCTATTATGATTTGTATTTTCATTTTCCCCATCATTATTTCCTCCTTCATCTCCATCTTTATCATTGTCATCCTCATCCTCATCATCTGTTGTTTGATCATCATCCTCAATTTCCTCAATTCCCTCCTCATTAGGATCTTCCTTATTCCCATTGTCATCACCATCTGATTGGTTTTCTGACAGGTGAGGTTTCTTGCCAACCTCTGGAATGTCTCTGTCAGGAGATTTCCTCTTTCTAACATCCAATGTCTTTAGAGCATCAATCACCTGCTGCTCCTGTCCACCATTTTGACTCCATGTAGACTTGTACACTGTGTTCTCTGTGGAGAGTGTTCCACTATCTCGCACTTCATCTTCTGCTCCTTTATTCTGGCTTGGAGTTGCTTGTGGTTTCTCTACATTCTCAGAAGAAAGTGTGTCCGTATTACTTGTTTCAATTAAGGCACTACCAGTTTCATGAGAAATACTGATTTCACCCCCTTGTGATATGTCCATTTTTGGAGTAGATTCTACACTTCCTGTTCCAGTGTTATCAGTGTCCATTCTATTCTCTGGTAATTTTTCCAGATTGTCAGTTTTCTCATTTGTTGTATTCCCACTTTCTCCCTCTTCTCCGAGACGATCAAGTTGTACATGCTCCATTGATCCACCAGATGGAAGGTCTACAATCTCCATGGAATCCATAAATCCCTTCTCTTGAAATTCTCCCTGTTGCTGCAATTTTGAGTCCTGAATACTTGTAGAAGAATCCAAGTCTCTGGCTATGTTAGCTAGCTGACCAATGCAGAAATCTGAACTGTTCTCTAGATTTACTGCTTCATCATAGCTGTGGCTCCTCTTCACTGGTGTTTCCCCCTCAGTAGAGCTAACTGACACAACTTCACAGTCCATATCTTCACTTACATGATCATCTGATGTTTTGTTCTCTTGGACATCTTGGTTTATAGCTCCACCAATCAAATCTTTTTCTGGTTCTGTTAAAGCAGTCTTCTCAACAGCAGCTGAGAACATTTAATTAGGTCATTAAAAGAATGTTAAAATTGACCATTTGATTTTAAAATGAATATATGCAACATTGTTTTGAACAGTGCATCTGCTAATCAAAAAATGCATCTGATTAAGCCAGACAAGAGAAAGAGAATACATTGTCATAAAAACGACATTATAATACTTTTGAAAATTCAATATTATTTTAAAAGATCACAGTTAGGATAATTTAATATGTGCGTAATCCAAAAAAGTTGGCAAATTATTTTTCATATACAAGAGGAAATTAAACTAGAACTGTCCTAATGAGACTAATACCCCCGCAAGGCTAATTTCAAATGGGACAAATAATTGAATTGTATAATAAAGGTTTGCGACACATAAATAAAAAAAAATCTAGAATTGTAAAAAACTAAATTTAAGTTAACAAAGAAAAATTAAAATAAAAATTTTCAAAACTTTACTGTAAATACATATGTATAAAAGTATTCATTTACAAATTTATGTATCTGGTGATATTTTTTTATTTCATTGTTTTAAAGAAAAACCAACAAAGTGACAATAACCCCTCCTTTGCAGTAAATGAAAATAGCCAAGCAATGCTCTTCTGTTGATAACACTTTAAATATCTTTCTAATCAGAGTCTTGACAGATGCAATTAGTTGTTTCAAATTTTCCTCACTTTCTCATATGGTACAATGCAACTCCATATCTGAAAATTTATCCCATAGGACTATCAGATTTTTTTTGATGAGCTTGTTAAATTGGATAAAATCCCAAAACATTATCATAATTAGCATACTATGTAAAAATATGAAAAAAAGAAAATTTAATATTACAAACAATTTTAAAATTGCCAAAACACTACAATCATATCAGTAATTTTGAATTTCATTTAAATTAATGCCCTATAGGGTCACTTCATCAATTTACTTGACTAATAAATTTAAACAGCTTCTAAAAATAGCTAACTTCTTTATTAATAATGATATTATTTATTTCCTTATAATGATAGAAATTTTTGGTTTACATGAAGCAATTTTAAAATAACCCTAAAACCACCGCCCATTTTACAGATTATCAATTTTCCCTAAACCCATGCTCCATCTAAACCATGGCTCAGATAATGGCTCCCTTGGGACAACTGAATTCAGCCACACTTGTCTATTAGCTCCTAAGAATTAATCAATGACAAACAAAAATTTTGCATTGTCAGTTGATAGAATACTTATAAAAAATAAATTTAGTTAAGAAATAAAAACAAGAGGCCCATGGGCCACATCGCTCACCTGAACAACAGTTTCTTGTAACATTCTATTTCGTAGCATATGCTATTTCTAACTTTGAACCCCCCTTCTGGGGCCCCAGTATTGGTCCGAGGTTTATGGTTGGCTTTAACAATTTAGAATTTACACTATTTGAGGATCCTTGCATAGTAATCTCACAAACTGTAATATAATAGTTCTCGAGAAAAACTTTTTGAAAACATTTCCCATATATATTTCTATGTTAAACTTTGAACCCTTCTTGTGGCCCCAGTATGAGTCCAGTGGTCACAGCTTTATTAATTTAGCATCTACATTATTCAAGGATGCTTGCATAGTAATCTCACAAGTTGAAGCATTGTAGTTCTCTAGAAAAAGATTTTTAAACATTTTCCCTCTATATTTCTATTAGGGCTGCCACGGGTACCCGAAATAACCGAGAACCGCGGAACAATTTGTTCGGTTCGGTTTCGGTTCTGTTTTTCCGGATTTCGGTTCGGTTCCGATTTGTGTATTAGAATCCGTGTTCTATGAAAAATGGCGTCGAAATTGAAAGGCTCAGTAGTGTGGAATTTTTGTTTTTAATAAACATTGACATGTATACAATTGGCCATGTATACTGATGATTATTCACTCATCCTAAATAAAAGTATCACGCCATTTACCTGTGTAGAAAGGAGGAATACCAGTTCAATAAACAAAGATGGCGGCTTACGATTCGGACATCGAGCATGTTGTCAATATTTGTTAATAGAAATGTTTAGGGCAAGAATTTTCTGGATTTAATAATAGTGAGATTGAATTAGGAAAGCCAGAAGTCAAATCCATGCTAAATACTGTGGGGAAATCTGCGTGGTTACAGAAAACAGAACACACGGTGTGCATTACCTGCAACTTAAAAATATACGGACATATCATTAGACTTTACTCGATTCAAATCATAAATAATACTTACTTTGTTAACATATTTGATTTATCAATTTCCTGTAACCATTTATTAAAATAAGCATCAAGATATATCTTAAAACGAAAGACATGTATTGAAAAATCGGCCACAGGTTATCTTATTTATAACTATCAAGAAAGGAACTTCATAATGAAAGCAGAAGTTTACAATGATTTTTTTCAAATAATCCTTTGTAGTACATAAGGCTTTAAAAATGTTCAGCAAGTTATCTGTGGTGAAATTATTCTATGAATTAATATAGTTTTTTAAATTTAATTTAAAATCATCAAATGTAATTTGAATTTCTAATTAGAAAACTAGTTATTGTGTTGAAGATTGTTAATATTAAAAAGTGAAGAAATACAAAAAATAACTTTTGAAGTTACAAAAAATGAATTTGATTTGAAAGTTGACCCGAACCGAAAAACCCGAAACCGAACCGAAAATTTTTGACCCAACCCGACCCGAAAAATTTTGGAACCGTGACAGCCCTAATTTCTATGTTAAACTTTGAACCCCTCTTGGGGCCCCAGTATTAGATTGAGGGTCACAGCTTCTACACTATTTAAGGATGCTTACGTAGTAATCTGACAAATTGAAGCATTGTAGTTCTCGTGAAAAAAGTTTTTAAACATTTTCCATATATACTTCTACATTAAATTTTGAACCCATCTTGGGTCCCCAGTATTAGTTCAGGGGTCACTAATTTAAAACTATCGAATCTACATTATCCAAGGTTGCATGCATAGTAATCTCACAACTTGTAGCATTGTAGTTCTCAACTCTTGGGGCCCCAGTATTAGTCCGGGTGTCACGATTTTACCAATTAAGAGTCTACATAATTAAGCCAGGGATGCATGTATAGGAATTCCACAAACTGTAACATTGTAGTTCTCAAGAAGAACATTTTTAAAATTTTCTATATATTTTTTAAAATGTTAAATTTTGAACCCCTCATTTTTTAAAATGTTAAATTTTGAACCCCTCTTGGTGCCCCAGTATTAGTCCGGGAGTCACGATTTTTACAAATTAGAATCTACATTATTTAAGGATGTATGCATAGTAATATTCCAAACTGTTGCATTATAGGTCTTGAGAAGAAGATTTTTAAACATTTTCCTATATACGTTAAAATTTGAACCCCGCCTAGGGCCCCACTTTTTGTCCGGGGCTCACAATTTTTACAATTTAGAATCTTCATTATATATACAAGCTTTTTTGTAAATATTGGCATTTCTGGTGCAATGGTTCTTGAGAAGAAGATTTTTATACATTTTTCCTATGTATTTCGATGTTAAACTTTGAACCCCGCCTGGGGCCCCAGTTTTGGTCCGAGGGTCACGATTTTTACAATTTAGAATCTTCCCTATACATATCAACGGCCGGAACGGCCACAAAGGCGTCGAGCTGACATTTTCTTTAATATAGATATCATTAATTTAATTTTCTGTACCAATAGTCGTATATCAAATATTATCAGTATATAAAAATGGTTTGTGTACCGGGTAACTAAATTCGCACATATGCAACTATATTTTTATTTGGAATTTTAACATCACCATGTGATTGTATACTCAGTATATTTCCTTATAAAATACGTAGTGATGCATTTGTAATACAATGAATCATAACTCATCATGGTTACAAAAATCGAAGAAATTTCAAAGTTTAAAAATAAATTAACTTCTTTCTGCCTTAAGCAGTCTTTGAACAAATTTCACGGGTTCATCATTAGTATACGAGTGTAACACATTAACAGTGTTTCCCTAATAATAATAAAATATACTTTTATTTATTTCAATTTCCGTGTGAAACAAGATTACCTATGGTAGTAAATCTACACCACATGCGTAGATCTGCCGTATCTTAGACTGGATAGCCTGCCCTTGATCCCAAACGCTGCCGCTAGGAAATTCAAGGACAGGTAAACAGTCATTCTCTCACCAGAGGTCGTGCTACACAAGTTTCGCTTACACCTCTGTCAACGCCTGATGTACAAGATTCTTGTACAAACTTAAACGATGGGGAAAATGTAATTAAAATCTATGTAGTTATTCCTTTTATCTATGAATATGATTATAAATAATTAAATTTAAATCTTTAACGCCTTTATTTATTTTTATTTCAACGTTACTGGAAGAACTATTTTGCGGAGGTAAAAATTAAAATATGATCACATGATCTAGTTTGACAGATGTTTGAAAAATCAGTTTCTGTACGCTACCGATTTATCGATGATTTTACATAAATCAGCAGCAATGTCATCCCCTGTGATGTTTTTAAACGTGTCCTCAAAGTCTTCGTCCGTCGATGACTCCCCTTCAAGCTGATTGTACAGAAGAAACGAATAAACAATGCCATGTGCTCGCCATGCTTGTTTTGATCATGTGACAGACTATTTTTCCGACGTTGACAGAGGTGTAAGCGAAACTTGTGTAGCACGACCTCTGGTGAGAGAATGGTAAACAGTGGGAAAACTCACTGCAGCTTCGCGCACAGCAAATGCGCACACTTAAAATAAATCGGAAAGAAGATTGAGGCAGATCAAGGAAAGAAGGTTTAAGAAGAACTAAACATGAATTTGACAATAAATATCAAATTAACAAGAACAAATTAATTGACACCGTTGACAATACATTGTTTATGTGGGTATTGTAAATATTAATTTACATCGGAAATGTATAACGTTAAATATTTTCATTGTTGAGTAAGTTATAATTGGCACTAGACTACTCGTAGCATTCCAATCCATGCCCATTATAACTTGATTTATGGGGCTGCTGAGGATGGTAACGATCTGATTTAGCTCCGTTTTCTCGAAAAGGTCCGATAACATATAAATTGAATGCACACAGGCTACACACAATTAGCACATGGTCTGTACATATTATCTTATGTGTTTATAAAATATGGAGTTATTAACTTAGAGAGTGGGATCGTGTCAGTGTAGAAATTGTTTTTTTGTAAAGCTAAGGACTTTCCATAACCAGTAGGTAAAATAAATATACAGTTGCCTGGCTTCCAGAGATTTTTTCAGGCTAACACTTTGTAGCGGTTTTACTTAATCGAAAGATGTTTCTCTTTCTTTGTTTATAACTATTAAAGCCGTTTTACTTTTAAAATAAATCTATTGACTCTCCGAAAGATTTTTTCGGCATTCCATCGCAAGCGTGTGAAGATAACTTGTGGGCCTAAAAATAAATTTTTCTCGTCACTGCTATTTCCTATAAGCTGGCGAACCAGTCTATGCCGTATCTATAATGCTAAACCAATATACAACAAAATCACAAGATACATTTATCGCTTACATTCATTTTGAAGACCGTGCCCGACAACAAATAAATTTACATATTAATTTTTATTTTTATCGGGCACTGTCTCCAAATAAACTGTAAGCGATAAACTAAAATAATGTTTAGTGAATTTTTACACCTTATCGTATTCATCCGTCATTTCTTGATTAAACAAACTTATATACTTATGCCATGAGTTGTCAATCAGGGAGACACAGTTGGGTTTTTTGGTGCACAATTTAGTTGAATAAATGGAACAAAAATCTTGTAAATCTTGTAAACATGTTTCTATGTATATTTCTATGTTAAACTTTGAACCCCGCCTAGGGCCCCAGTTTTGGTCCGAGGGTCACGATTTTTACAATTTAGAATCTTCACTATATACACTAGCTTTTGTGTAAATATTGGCATTTCTGGTGAAGTGGTTCTTGAGAAGAAGATTTTTAAAGACACACACCCTATACTCACTGTTTCGCAATTATCTCCCTTTTAAAAAGGGCTGTGTCCTTTATTTTAACAATTCATAATCCCCTTTCCATTAGGATGCTTTGTACCAAATTTGGTTAAATTTGGCCCAGTGGTTTTAGAGAAGAAGTCGAAAATGTGAAAAGTTTACAGACGGACAGACGGACGGACGGACGGACGGACGACGGACAACGGGTGATCAGAAAAGCTCACTTGAACCTTCGGTTCAGGTGAGCTAACAAAAAACCTCCATCTGGATGTATTAATATAAATATATTTTAGAGTGTTTACTATTAATCAATTAATAAAGTCTGTAAGGATTACCTTCCTTACTTTTCAACATCAATGTACAATATATAGAATAAGGAAAATGAAAACTGTCATAATATCATTATATCTTGTCTGATCTTAAAAAAAAATTGCAGGTGCACATCTTCAGATGGTGTTCAACATATGTACAAATTTTCAGACTGTTCCATGCAGTAGTAAAAAATTCTATAGGGGGGACAAAGTTGCGTCTACAGACAGACAGACAGATGGACAGACAGACAGACAGACAGACGGACAGACGGACAGGGTGAAACCAATATACCCCCCTAAACTTCGTTTGAGGGGGTATAATGACAAACTTGGAAAATCACACAATCGAACAAATTCCATATAAATTTTATAAAGACATAAATTAATTATGAAATATATATCATATGAGGTACAGCATATACAGGTGGCTGAAAGATTTTAACTTCAAGATATTGAACAAAAAACATTTATTTTAAATTTCAATAAAAGTGAATTAAAGTTAAATATTAACTTTACCTAATTCAGAGGTCTCCTGGGATGACAGACATTTGGGAGGATTTCCACACTCTGAACAGAATCTGATGTTTGGTGTTACTATGTTGTCACATGGCTCTCCATTGGGTTTGGTTCCATCGCACATGGCAGCCCCTGGCAGAAAAGTTTTGGGATTTATAAACCAGCCACACCCACTGCAAAACTTGTTGGAGCTTTGGATCTCTGCACCACATACTGATATTCTTTTGCCTTTTTGAACTGTGTTGGGACAAGGGACAGTTTGGGTGGTCTGAGTCACCAACACTTCTTTCCCACATTGTGAACAGAATCTCGCACTGCCCTGCAGTGTGTAT
Source organism: Magallana ariakensis (assembly GCA_020458035.1). Taxonomy (NCBI): domain Eukaryota; kingdom Metazoa; phylum Mollusca; class Bivalvia; order Ostreida; family Ostreidae; genus Magallana; species Magallana ariakensis. The sequence goes on from CM035812.1 coordinate 37,300,237, forward strand.
CCACACTTGCAAAACATTCTCGATGATTCTTCCTGCAAAACAGAAAATTAGTTGAGTTGATTAAACAATTACATGTAACAAGAGTATAGGATTTTTTCTAACCCTTGGCTAGAAGAAAGAAAGAAAGAAAGAAAGAAAGACTATTAAAAACATTTTAACAGTATTCTAATTCTCATTTATTAACTTAAGACAAAACTGACAAAATTATGTCCCAAAAATAAAGCCATGCAGCTAGAAAAAAAATACAGCTCTTTACCAAATTGCTAAAATATGGCTGGGTGGGGGCTATCTGGTAGATCAATAGCAGTGCACCAAACAAATAATTTTTTATCATTAAGCCTTCCTGCTGTTATGTACATATGCATATATAAATAGTAAACAGAAAGCAAAGGCTTTCTCGTAAATGGTGAAAAGATCTTTAAAAAGCAACTTTGAACCGAAGAGGATTTTAAGAAGTGAAAGGACTTTTAAAAAAGATATTTTCAATAAATTCATTTGTGACATCTAAGGTATTGCATCAGAGTTGTGCCAATACTCTTTAATTAAGCCATTTATTTGGACTAACAGACAAAACAAGTCTGTACTAAAAGATTTAAGCCAGTCCAAATCTAGAGTCACAAAAAAGCGTCAATTTTTCATCCTTGATTAATTCCACCTTCTGTCAATAACATAACATATCATACCCTTAGACGCTATGATTTCCCGGACTGAATCAGTAACAAGTGTGCATTTTCCCAATGATTACAATCTCTTAAAACTAGTGATATTTTCATGCATCAAATATCATTGATATTTAATAATTCTGTGTAAAGATTCATTGTTGAGCACATGCCAGTAGAAAATTCTGAATTCAATCATCGGCAACATGATATATTTTAATTATTCTAGGATTTTTAATTAATGAAAACTTGTATTTTACTGTACTTGAAAGATTCCCCCTGACAGCAACTACTTCCGTCTGTTGTACCCCCTGAAAGAGTTGCTGTCTCAGGGGACAACATACTCTTCTGGGTATTTTCATCATGCGCGGATCCAGAAAATTTTTCCAGGGGGGGTCCGAAGGGTAATTGTGTTTTCCAGGGGGGGTCCGAGGCATATTTGCGATAACTTTACTATGTAAATTTAATAAATTTTCATTTTCCAGGGGGGGTCAGGACCCCCCCCCGACCCCCCCTCTAGATCCGCACATGTTCATCATAGCCAATCCACAAATAATTAAATAATGTATAGTATATACATAGTCTTTGTGTCCATACAACTTTTTAATACTGAACACTATTGTGATTTACTTAATAAAATTTCACTTCTCACTAAATTATATACCGGTAATCTATAATTCAAAATTATTAATTTAATTAAGTTTCAAACCTCAAACTTTGCGAAAACTTTACAAAATGGTCTGAAAAAACATAAAAAACAAACACTTTACAAAACACAAAATAATACAGCAATCATTGCCAGCCAGTACAAATAAAGGGTTACAACAATTTAAAAACATGTACCTGCATATGCACATGTATTGATCCATTTATGCCCTTAACAAAATATTTGCTTAGCCTTAGGTTAAACCCTTCTTTCGTTTTTGCAATTACCATAATATTTTTTGAAAATTTAATACAGTTAATATATCTGATAACGTAATATCATGTGTTGAAAATTCCAATAATTCAAAGTGAAACTTCTTTTTGTAAATAAAATGCAGTTACCTAAAGCATGTATATATGCACGTCATAGATAAACTATACAAAAAAATAAAAAGTCAAAGATAACACCAGTCCCACCAGACACCTACTCTGACTACTGCGTTTTAATATTTAAAAGAAACTATGACAACTAACAACAGCCCTGCTACAGTAACGTTACATGTAAAACGTTCAGTCTTTCAATTCAAATAAATAGTTACAGAAAAGTATTGGACCACTGCTCCTACAACCAGATAAACTAGTGTACATACCGTTTCAGTTCATGCTTGTCTGACACAGTGACAAACTAATTATGATACGATATCGATAGCAAATCTGCCAATCATGTTTTTTCCTTTCGTTTTGATTTCGGCACATTCACATTCGGAACTCCTCGGTGTACTTCGAGTGAGGAAGACATCCAAGGAGTTCTGAGTTGAACAGTCGCGGGAAGGATAAAAGGTGGTGATGGGGGGGGGGGGGGGGGGTATACTATCTTCCCTGCTCCCTTCTCGAAAATACTTAAGGGTTGTATTGACACACTTTTAAACAGAACTTCACATAGGTTTTCTTTTACACAATAATACATGTAACGTTATGTATGGAACGCCTCAACTGCCTTATGTATATGATTATACTGTGAGCATTCCGGAATATTTTACCGTTATCGGTTATAATATTAGTGTTATGTAATGCTTGGTTTTGCCAATATTTCTTCATTTATACAAGTGTTTAACACATTTTAAGCTATGTAAAGTGATATGACACTAATGTTTAACAATTTATAGAGAGTAGTATGAGTTGAAATCGCTGAATTTAATGAAAAACTGATAAAACCGTACATAGGCAAACTTGACAGAGACTACAATTCATAATTTTTTACCTGGTAAGGTAAACATTTCTTTGCAGATTTCGATAGGATATATAATGAATTACAAATGTACCAATTTTCAGTGAGTTTGAAACATTATTTCAAAAGTTATAGACTGTTTATGTTGCTAAACTGTACTTATTCATGGTTGGAAAATTGTATTCAAATGTACTGTAAATGTGACAGCTTTCATACTGGAAAGTTTAAATGGCCTTAAAATGTTAAAATACATAAAAAAAAAGGATTGTGATTAATTTCTTTAAAAAAATTGCTTTATTGAATAGAAATCAGTAAAAATAAATGTGATGTTGGAATGGAGAGCAGTCGTCGCTATAATTGCCATGATAGTGTATCTGTGTTAGCTCCTACAACATGAACAAAATATTTGCAACATACCAATATTGAAGTTCAGTTTAAATGTTTACATATTAATCTTCAAATTTAAACAAAAACGACATGGATTAAACCATAAAAACATCGAGGGTGGAGAAACCTTAACATTACGTGATGGTACTTTAACATTATGTGATGGTACTTTGACATAATGTGATGGTACTTTAACATTACGTGATGATACTTCGACATTACGTGATGGTACTTTAACATTCTTCATTATATGATGGTACTTTACTATGCGGTGGTTCTAAAAATAGGGAAGCGTCGCCTCGGAATCGAAATACATGTACGCTAAAACTCTAAACACCTGGATACCTGTAAAGTTTTTTAAACAATCGATAATGGTATTGTTTTTGACAATATCGGATGGTAACCGTCCGGGTGCACGGACTTTTTCATAGTTAGTGAGCACCTCTTGTTTATTGAAGAATTTGTACGCACGAGTTGTATATACGGGCCAATACTGTTTGGAATAAGAACTGTAAAGGATTTGTTAAAACTTTTTTTGTTAAGGAAATCACTTTAGTTTCAACAAAATTTACCCCTATGTCATGCCACGACTCAACGAAAACCAACGTAATCGTGCTGTTGGGATGCTGCAAGCTGGAATGGCACAAAATACTGTAGCAAGACACTTTGGAGTTCATCGGAACACCATCCAGTCATTATGGAGACGTTTTCAACAATCTGGCAACACCCAGGATCGACCGCGCTCTGGGCGACCTCGTGTGACGTCACGTCAACAGGACAACCACATTAGACTTGTGCATCTGAGAAATCGTTTCCAGACAGCAAGTTTGACCGCCCGTAGCATTCCAGGGCTTCGACCAATTAGTCCAAGAACTGTGCGAGCAAAACATCAGACCAAGACGTCCAGCGGTGCGCCCAGTACTGCTTCAACGTCATCGTATCGCCAGACTAGCGTGGTGCACACGACATCTGCGATTCAGAATACAGGACTGGGCCAATATTCTGTTCACTGATGAATCCAGATTTCATTTGGATAGCAGTGACGGCCGTTGTAGGTTGTATCGTCGCGTAGGGGAGCTTTACCAGGACGCTTGTGTTGTGCAACGTCGACAATTTGGTGGAGGTAGCGTTATGGTGTGGGGTGGAATATCAGCACGTGGATGGACCCCTCCACAAATTGTCAATGGAAATCTCACCGGCGTACGCTGTCATGTTGTAAATTTTGAATTTACTGGGTGGGTGTAAATACAAAATTTACAACATTGTAAATTTTGTATTTACACCCACCCAGTAAATTCAAAATTTACAACATTTTGAATTTACTGGGTGGATGTAAATACAAAATTTACAACATGTTGTAAATTTTGTATTTACACCCACCCAGTAAATTCAAAATTTACAACATGACAACGCTATCGAGATGAAATTATTCAGCGTCATGTGATACCCTTCATACAGAGACATCAAAGTCACATCACTCTGCAGCAAGACAACGCAAGGCCACACGTTGCACGTGTAGTCAGGGACTTGTTTGTTCAACAGAATGTCGATGTCTTGCCTTGGCCAGCTGTTTCCCCCGATTTGTCGCCGATCGAGCACGTCAGGGATGAAATGGAAAGACGTTTACGCCGTTTACCAAATCAGCCAGTGGCATTGGCTGATTTAGGCCAGGCTTTAACCAACATATGGAACAACATCCCTCAAGCATTTCTGAACACTTTAGTGGCATCAATGAGGCGTCGCTGTCAAGCATGCGTGAACGCAAATGGTGGTCACACGCGTTATTAATTTTGTTAATTCAATTTCAAATAACAGTGACTTTCGAGTGTGCTGAAATTGACGTTATTCGACGTTGACATTAATGTGTTATGAGATGTTGTTACGAATACATGTGCTAACAGTATTACAAAAAATAAAATTTGTTCATTGTAATTTTTAAATGTTTTTTCATATATTAAATAATGCACAGTTTCTTTTTTTCCGCTAGTATATAAAGGACCTCCCTATAGTACTGTTGATTAAACGTGTATACCTACTTCAGCGTATTCGGTGAGTTCAAAAGGAAACTCCCCTTTAGTTTTCAATGAATAATAATTGTATATAGATGACGGAAAAAATCGTATCACCTAATATCAGTTAACATTAGCACACGCGTATTACATATGAAAACAAAGTAAATCCCTCCCTTATCCCCCACCCTACGTATTCCATTCGACACTATATCAACAGGTCAAGAGTTGAAGATGAAAAGATAGATCTTCCCACATAATTTCATTCACGAGAAAGATTTCAATTCTATGTAATTTCGTAAAATTTTATTTGAACATTGATATATCAGAATAAAGAAGGGTATACACCGTGTATCATTTTCTACTTTTTCTACATCTTCTCAAGTCAAGGCTTTTATTTCTGATCCCTTTCGCTTTACATAAAGCGGAGACTCTTGACATTAGAAGATGCTCTTTCTTAAGAAATATTAAGGTTTCATTTATAGAAATTATACAAAGAAAGAATGTTTGTTCAACATGCACTGCATGTGAATTGCCACACAAGAACATGCATGTATAGGTTTCGCCACGATTAACAATTGAACATGCTTGAAAAAAATCTATAGCATATAAATATTTTAATATTTATTCAATTTTTATTAATAAAACAATTAATGTCTTGATATAAATGCATTACATAATCATGTGCATAGGGACATGCAAATATTATGTTTCTCGTGATCCTTATCCTATGTGTATACATGTTTACATGCACTTTATATCTCTATAGCGATTTTGAATTTTTAAAACTAGTTAACTTTGGTTGCGGCCTTTCCGCATTCCGAACAGAACTTATTACCAGAAGTTAAGATATTGACACAAAGTTTATCTTCTTCCAGAACACCGTCGCACATCTTGGATCCACCCCGGAAAATCTTTGGATCCACCGCCCAGCCACAATCGCCACAGAACCGCTGGGTGACCGCAATCCTGGCACCGCACGTCTCCGGGAACCTCCTCCCGTGGAGGGCGGTGTTGGGACACCACCCCGTGGCTGACACTGATGTGTCGGCCATCTTTGACCTCTGGCCACACTCGGGGCAAAACTTCGTCTCAGTTCCCAGTTGTACCCCACACTCACAAAACATGGCGCTGTCAATATAAATTATATAGTATCATTTTTATTACGATACTTTACAATATGACATCAATAAAAGCCCCCCCCCCCTCCCCTATCCTGCTTTCTTCTTCCTACAAACTTTATCCACGTAAATGTTCATCTTACACATCGTCCGTAATTATATATGTCGATACAATAGATACTGTATTGATATCTTAAAAAAAAAAAACAAAACAAAAAAACTGCACATATAGATAAAAGGTCGTTTGGTTATCAGAAGGTATTCAGAAAATTTGGGTTTGTATTAATGGCTTTGGTGTAAGAAATAAAGAGTGTGACGCCGGTGTCATTTGTAGTGTCACAAAAGTGTGCATGGCGTGCTTAAATAATCTTTTTAAAGAACATCAAAAAGATATAAATACGAAATGAAATGTACATGTGTCTATTGTTTGGGTGTTTACTGATACGTTTTCATATGTGCCCACAATGACATAGTATTATACAGAAATATACTGGTATGTCACTTGATAATGGCGTGCTTGTGGTATAGAATAACACAGATTGCAGTAAGTTCGATACAAAGTACAGTTTAATATTGCACACACATTTAAAGATACACGCAAAAATAAACACAAATACACATACATGCATGGAATGGCGTATAGCAATTTAAAGTATGCGAACTTTTTTATAATTTGAATTTCGATTTTCTAAATTTCACTCACCAGGTTTATTTGAAGTAAACGCCTTCCTTTAGAATTGATGGTTTTTGTTTCTTTTCTTGTAAAATGAAATGAAACTAAACGGAGAGAGAGAGAGAGAGAGAGAGAGAGAGAGAGAATACCATAGGTCTGCGGTCAAGTAAATTATTTTTTACTTCGTGTTTAGAGCATAGTTTATCAAAAAAATATATTTATAGATTATGACAATAAAATTTGACTGAAAAATATACTCACAGTTTATCTCTCTAAAAATAATATCTAACTATTGTTAGTTGTCATTTTGAGTGCTGTTAAGTTAAAGTAATGTTAAGAAGTCATGCGCGGATCTAGAGGGGGGGGGGGGGGTCGGGGGGGGGGGGTCCCGACCCCCACTGGAAAATGAAAATTTATTAAATTTACGTAGTAAAATTATCGAAAATATGCCTCGGACCCCCCCCCCCCCCGGAAAACACAATTATCCATCAGACCCCCCCCCCCCCCCTGGAAAAATTTTCTGGATCCGCGCATGGTTAAGAAGTTATATATGGTCTACAGTTGTTAATGTGGAGGAGGGGGAGGGAGACGAGTATAGATCTGATCATAATTCAAAAGGTTCTGTTTAAAGCACCATTTTGCAAATTTGGAATTTGACGTCATATTTAGTTACACTTTACTGTAGTTTTTTTTTTTTATCTTATTTTTTGGAATTCCAAAATCAATGAGAATGTGCTCTAGTCTACAGAACCGATAAGAAATACTCGCGATCGATCACAAAGCTATATATAATTTAAAACCCTGTTCAACTTCTCCTGCTCATGTATTTAATTTTTTGAAAATCAGATGGAAGTTATTTTTTTTAATTTACTTTCGTTTTAAACGACAGCTATTTTAAAAGTACAGGAACGCGAGGAACCGTCACTTAGGAGAATTTTCGTGAAACTTTTAGACTACGGAATGGAGTGCAGAAAAAGAAAGGACTCTGATGCCGATGTAGACGAAATGGACACTGATCAAGCTTCAGACGAAGAGAAGGATCGCAAAAGGAAAGTAGAGGAAATGGATTCTAAGAGTGATGAAGAGGAACTTGTCAATGAGAATCTTTTACTAAAAAATGATGATGACGAAAACGACGACGAACTGTCTTCTGATTTTGAACAGATAGTTCTGTCTGATGACGAAGATGATAACCAAGGTAATGTAGTAACAAAATAATTTATTATTATTTGATCCATGAACGGATCTAGATTTTTATATTTTTTTGGGGGGGGGGGGGCAAAAAAAAACTTCGTTTGCCGAGTGGGTCCGATGATCTTGCCACCCTACCCCCCCCCCCCCCACACACTTGATCTGCATATGCACATGCACACGTCAAACTTGTTTTGATTTTAGTTTAAATGCTCAAATCAGTTTATTCTGCATTAATTATCAAGCCCAAAATTTTATAAGCTTATAAGATTATAAAATACTTTCTATCATGTAGTGGTGATTTTCAAAGTAATGATAATAATTTTAGATTTTTAATTCATTTTATTTATAAATCAAATATATTTTAAGCTGCCTGTATGGATGCTTATCTAAGTTTGTGATTTTTAATTAATTAACAATTAAATAGCTTTTGCTGATAAACATAGATTTACATCTATAAACTTTAAACTATAAACTTTAATTAATTTTTGCTAACTATAGTTAAGAGTTGTTAATCATAGTTTCACTAAATTTATCAGATTGTTAACTGTAGTTTACAAATCCTGAAACTGTGTTTATCAGTTGATAATCTGATGCTCTGCAATCGCAAACCATTATTTTCAGTGTTCATTATAGTTTAAATTACACTTCTGAAACATAGATTATCACTGTAACTATGGTTTACAGATGTGAAATATAGATTAATGTGGTTCCTATAGTCTAGGTCTCGATGATTTACAGCTAGTTTATTGACTGTGGAACTACATGTATGTTTAGCTCGTTTTTGTGAATTTGGCGTACAGTACCGATCAGACCCAACCTAACAGAAAGTAAACCCCGACTAAACCCTGGGTTTACTTTCTAGGTTTACTCTGGGTTTACTCTGGGTTTACTAGTAATTAAACCCAGAGTGGACACAGAGAGTAAACCCTGTCAGAAGTATACCCCTGAAAGCAGACGCTAACTGTGTATTCGGAATATACAAGGGGCAGGAATTACAGGCAGTAGGTTGGTAAGATAAAACACGGGTCTGCTTCACACTTCAGTGCGTACAGTTGACCTCAAAAGCAATTTCCAAGTAAACCCAAAGTAAACCCAGAGTAAACCCAAAGTAAACCCCGAGTGGACCCAAATTTTCAAAAAGTAAATCCAGAGTAAACCCCAAAAGTAAACCCGGGGTTTACTTGGGGTTTACTCTGGTGTTAGGTTGGGTCTGATCAGTACTGTACCTTATATATCTGATATTCTTCATAACGGTACAGTAAAATTTAACTTGGATTTGTTGAAATTTTGCCTGGAATCCCACATAAAATTGCTATATTCAAGATTTTGCTATAATAGTACTCATAATTTAGTAATAAACACGGTTTACTGTACATTCTATTTTTAGAAAATGTAAAACCTCGCGGTCTTAAACTTCGCGACTACCAAAAGGAGCTAGCAGAAAATGCCATTAAAGGAAAGAACACCATTGTCTGCTCAGGAACAGGTACTGGGAAAACCCGTGTGGCATTTGCTATCATTGATGACCATATCCGGAAACATCCCGAAGGTATGGGATCATGATACATGTACTATTTTGATTCTTCATTTTGAGTTCAAGCACTTTTTAATTGAAAATAAAGATTGATTTCATGAGAAGTCAAAGATGTTAACCTTAATTAACATAACCAGTAGATTACATTCATAGTTATTTGTTTGATGATGATGATGATGATGATGATATTACATGTATATTGATAACAGGTAAGGTAGTTATAATGGCCCCTACAGTTCCACTGGTTAACCAGCATTACATGGTCCTGAGACGTCTGTTGCCTTATTTAGTGGTGAGTCAATATTGTACACTGTTCATGTCAGTTATTGAGGAATTTCAAGGTATTTTGATGCCCCTGACCATATATATGACCTCGGCAAATGATGTTAGTGTTATGTCCGTCTTGTCCTTCTGTCTATCTATCAAAGACTATTTATGCTTTGTTCCTTAGTGGGATATGTTACATGTAGATCCTATATACAGATTCTATAAAATATAACTTTAATTGGTAGCTTTAAATATACTTATTACTGGACATGAAGTCCAGTGAATCTTATAATCAGAATAGATAAAGTCAAAATAATTACCAAATCAATGAAACCTGACTTTCATTATAAAACTGACTTTTCGTAACAGTTTCCATTCAGTATTTTATATAGTTTAGACTATATTTTTTTTTTAATATGTAGTATGATGAAATAAACTGACTGATTTTGATTTAATACTAAACCCTCTCTCTCTCTTTCATTAATCACTCGTAGGAGAAAACCCTGAAAATAACTGGTGAAAGTGAAAGAAGTGAACAACTCCACATGTTTGTGGGAGAGTACCAAGTTTTCCTTCTTACACCAGCCATCTTGGAAAATGCTATCCATCCGGAAAAGGATGAACTCATTCTGTCCAAGTTTTCGCTGATGATATTTGATGAATGTCACCATGCTTGCAAAGGTCACACCTACAACCAAATCATGCTGAAATACCACTTGATGATGAAAAGTGATCCAGAGAAGACAAAATTGCCTCAGGTAAACAAATAGAATATTGGGGTAATTGTATTACAAATTGTATTACATTTAAGAATGCACTCTAAATTTGCACTCTTATAACTTTTGCTAACGTCACAAGCTTCATCGTCGGATACCGGCCCACGGGTGATCTCGTCTTTCACTTATCACTTATGATAAGTAAAAGACGCAATCTACCCGTGGGTATCCGACGATGAACAAGCTTAAGCATGTGTAATTATTTGATTGCTAGGGCCCTGCTATGATGGTGTCCTATAGTAATCAGTCTGTATTGGACAATATTTACTCTCTCTCCTTAGCCTTACCTCTCTCATATTTCACATAAGGAGTGCTTGATGGTAAAGGGTGTTTAGTGACCTTAAACCAAGTTTCTAGGTCAAAGGTCAAGGTCCAGAGGACCACTTGTTTATCATAGTTGGGTCCTATGAGATGGCCATCATCTTAATGGTGTTTAGTTTAAGTTAAATTCTTGTGTTGAACTTCATTTGACAGCATGGTAGGTTCTGTATATGTTACAAACACACACACAAGTCACAAAATGAGCTTCATTGTTTATTATTAGATTGTGGGTCTGACAGCAACACTTGGGACCAACAAGGCCAACACTCCAAGCAAAGCAAAAGAGCACATCCTCCAGGTCATGGCCAACTTAGATGTCCATCTGCTGTCAACTGTCGTCAAACACAAAAATGACCCTCAGTTAAACAAAGATCAAATAGATATTGGTACGTGTTATATAATAATTAATGACTTTTAAATAAAAATGATTTCACAGCACACCAGCAGTGAACCTGCAAGTATTGATTATGCATATACCGGTACTTTCAGATTGAGGTGTAACATGCAGAATATTGAGCTGAATGTATTTAGACAAGGCATTTTTCTTTTGTCATTTGTATTACTCATTTTCTTATAAGGGGACACTGCTTGAGGTGATCTTGATGTTAAGTAAAAATAATAATAAATCCCCCCCCCCCAAAAAAAAAATGGTGAAAAGACTAATGAATCTTAATTCAACTTAATGGGTGCAACAACAATGTATGTTTTTTTTTGCAGAAAAAGTTAAACTTCTACAGGATGTTAAAAATGACCCAGTTCACAAAAGAATTGAACAAGCAATGGAAGAAATTGAGAAAATGTTGGATGAGGAAAAAGGTATTAAGAGGACAAAATTTTGTTTTTGCAAGATATTCTAACCAGGAATACACACAATGCACATGCACGCACACACACATGCATACACAAACACACTTAATATATATTCTGATATCATTACAATCTGAGTTTTATTTGTTCACAATACTGAAAGAATTTTAGAAACCATTTTCTAAAAATCTTAAAGCAATAAAATTTATTAGTTAGTTGATTGAGGTTTTACGTCATTCACATTTATTTACATGTCATCTAATTATAGTCTAAGGTAAGATTTATTTATTCATTTGTCTTCATCACTAGGGAATATGTGACAGGAACCTAATGGCTAGCATTGCAGATGCTTACGTACATGCACATTTGAAGAATATTAATTTTAACCATATCTGGTCATCTTTGCCGCAGAACAATGATGCCAACTACTGATATTACAATGTGGATCTTTTTTTTCAAAAATTTCTATAAATGTGAAATGCTATAACTTTTAACAAAAATTAAGCAAATACTAGTAAGTGATAAAATATGACTTAAGCTAATATATATATATATATATATATATATATATATATATATATATATATATATATATAAAACTATCAACATGCATTTATTTAAGCATTGAATCCTTATTTTTTGAAAGATATAGTCTCATAACTGCAATGGTGTGTGCATACAAATTGAATAACGCACGTTCAGCGCGTTATGAAAATTTGTTTGCACACACCGTTGCAGTTATGAGACTATATCTTTCAAAAAATAAGGATTTAATGCTTATATTTACATTTTTTTACCTTCTTGCCTTGTATGCAAATGTGAATTATACCTCAAAATTACTGTATTATCCTATGGGTAAGTTCAAATTAATGGAAGAGCCACAGTAACAGCCACAAGCGTGCATGCTCTTTGATTTTCGCTTGTGACGTTGTATTTAACAGCTTTCAACGTTTGTGACATCACAATTAAAACTCGTGATTTAACCTTTTAGTACCCTGTCTGTGTTATGGTGCTATATCTGCAGTAGCTTTAAATGCAAAATATACGTGGATTATGTAAATATTTTCTGTTAATATTGCAGTCAATATATTTCCTTTTTCAATTGAAAATTTAGGAAACTTAGATGCAGAGCATGAAGATGAGAAAGAGATACTGAAGACGTTGTTGAGGAAACCAAGTGCTAACAGGACACAGGAAGCAAGCAGAAACTCACCAGCATATGTGCAGTGGTGTTGTCATCTGCAAGAAAAAGCTATTCCAATTCTGTCTAGAAAGCCAGATTCTTCTCAAAGAATACGACTTGGTGGGGAGTATCTGAAGGTACTGTTGATAACCATATGGTTTAACTTTTAATGCTTTCTACTGTAATTATACTCTTTTGGTTATGATTTTTAAGTAAATACAATTTTCAGCATATAGAAAAAGGGCATGCATTGATTGTGCAAAACGAATATGTTTATTGCATGTTTTGAGATAAGGGTAATGAATGTATCACAAACTTATTATGTTTTGAAGAATATGTTTTATACTTAATGATACCAATGGTATATTCTTATATGTTAAATTTTGTTAGCTTGACCTATTTTTACTGAACAAAGGCATTTATTATTGTTAAAGTCTTTGCACTCAAAGATTTTTTCCTCTAAAAAAAATTAGCTTTATCAATTTGATGGTAAATGCATGCAAACTTTTTTATTGCATGTGTTGATATTACTTAAGAAGATGGGTGAATAAGGCGTGTAAACTGCCTATATGAGGATAGATAAGATATTATAAAATTAAAATATCAACAAATCTCATAACTTCTTAATTCTAAATTATTGAAAACAATGTATATTTACCATTACATCGATTTATAACCCTTAAATATATCAATTAATTGGAATAGGTTGATTTAAACTGGCGTATGCGTGTCAAAACCTCCAAAATAGTGTCATTTTTATAACTTCAATGCCTTTTCTTTTATAGAGTGGGTCTGAGCTCCATATTTTTGTCATAGTCTATATAAGATTTAAAGGAAATCAAACCGATTCCAATCAACGAAAACATGGAGAGATGACCCACTATACTTAAAAAATGTCATTTTGTATCGCAACAGTTGAACGTTTTAGAAAAATATTAAGTCTGTAAATTCATGGTTGAAGTCGCATATTAGCATTTGACAATAAAGATTGTTGTGACTGGAATGGCTCAGTGGTTAGCGCATCAGACAGTAGGTAACATTATAGAGCTAGGGTTTTTAGGTTGTGGGTTCGGTACCACCAAAACTTAAGAATTTATTATTTTTTTTCTTATCGTTTGTTAAAATATTCAAAACTGAATATAGTTAGAAATTGTGCTTTTGTAAACTTGTATTATAACATTATCAAGTATATTTAGTTAAAAAAATTAAATTTGAATTTGTATTTTATGACTAAACCAAATGGGCATTTGCGCTATCTTGTTCCCCCATCTTCTTTCAAAAGTTTTTTATATTTAAATTGATATCGTTAACTACTAATCAGATACCCTTACTACATGTATATAAAAATATGTACTTTGTAATATACGCGAAAAAGGCAGCGTGCAATGCTTCCTCTTTTAGGTGCTGGGCATACATCCAATCAGTTTTGCGATAATCTAATTTTTCGGTTTTTTTCTTGATTGCTTTCATATTACAATTAATTGTTGCGACTAGAAATATTTTAAATTGCAAAAATTGAATGAAATAAAAGAACTTACACATTGACCCTCAGTTTGTGACATGCAAAAAAAAAAACTTGGAAATACAGTACATAGATCTGATATAAAAAAAAATATAAATGTATGAAAAAGCATAAACTGTTCGAAATCAGTGAACATCAAGTATATATTGGGTAGCTTTTGAATCAATTTCTTTTAATTTAATGTTCTTTCATTCATTGTTAAAGAAAAATTAAGGCAATTTGATCTAAAATGACATTAAAATATACACTTTTTAAGATCAAATGTAAGTCAAGCAGAATATTGATAGGTTATAAACTCCCCAGTCTTAGGTAACATTTTTTCACCATACAATTTTTTCAATGTAATCATTCGTGATTGGATATTGCTTAACTTAATTTTAATTAAAATCTTAAGAAAGTTGAAATAAAGGAAGTCACTCCTGAAGGTTGATGTGTGAATTGTTTCAGAAACTGAGTGAGTTGCTGGAGGTAAATGACTGCTTGACAAGAGACGTTGCAGTGGAGGTTCTGAAGAAAGAAGTGGAGGACATCAAAGTGGAAAATGTCACGAATAATGAGAGAAGACTTGCACGTCTGATGATCTGTAAGATGGCAATATTGTTAACTAGTTAACCATTTACTCCGTCAAAATAATGGTACATGTATTAATTAGTGGTTATAAATTAAATCAATTATCAGTTTCTGCAGACAGGGTTATTTTCACCCCTGTTATTGTTACCCTTGACTTTACTTGCAAATAGTATATCGCTCTATCTTGAATTTGCCCAGATATAATTTGAGACAGTGGAATTTACTGAGTCTTGAATTTGCTCAATTACAACAAGAGAGAAAGGGGTGAAATTATAACTGGGGTGAATATTTCCCTGTTTACAGTACTGTCATAAAAAATCAAAACTTGATTTGATAATGAAAAATTTCCTGAGTAACACGGACCATGTTTGTGTAGGCTTAATTGGATAGTACAATGAAAGTGAGGAAATCTTTTGCCATCAAAAAGTTAGATTTGCAAGGATCTATATTTATTGCAGTTAAATATAATGATTCTTTTGATGTGTTCTTAATCGAATAATGCTGTGGAATTTTACAGTTCTTGTACATTTTTGGTTCTATGAATGTTAAAAATGCTTCAACTAATATTTCAGCACTGCAATCAGATCTACAAAAAATGCAGGCTGGTTCCACTGCTCAGACAAATTCTGTAAAAAACGTTAATGTTCTTTTAAGAACAATGGAGGACAATATCCTAAAGGACAAAGCAAATGGTGGACAAAGACAGTTCATCATATTTGTAAAAACTATAGAGGTGGCCAAACGATTGAGTGAAATGTTAAAGATCAAGGCATATACATGTGAAAGCCTGATTGGAACAAGAGGTAAGTATCATAAACATAAAATTTTGTTGAGATTTAGGAAATCAAAATTTAAAAATACCTATATAGAATTAGAAAAAATGTTTAAGATTAACTTTTCATACATATCTGTATTTTTCAACTAGCCATGAGCCAAACAGATCAAATTATCATCTTGGATAAATTCCGTGAAAAGACAATTCAAGGAATTGTAGCCACCTCAGTGGCAGAGGAGGGAATAGATATCCCAGACTGTGACCTAGTTATCCTGTATAACTATATTGGCAATGAAATATCATATAAACAAGCCATGGGTAAGACGGTGAACGAGTTATTCTTTTTAAAGGTTGAACTTGTAATTGTGTCTGCTTAAACAAAATTTGTGAATTTACCTTTAGACACTTTCCATAATAAGAACTGCATTTTAAAGATATTAGTGCATTTGAATACTTTCAGTACAGTCATATGCTTTGATTTTAATGACTAACGTTGCGTAGGTGCTAGAAAAGAAGAATGAATTTACAGTGTATTTTGTGAAATATTCGCCAAAAAAAGACTAGGTCTGCATTTTGAAAATAAAATTTAAAGTGCTCTTTGAAGCAAAATTGCCATTATGGCAAAATATGGGGTGCTGCAATGTGATACCAGCCACAAAACAGTAAAATTAATTAAGTTAAAATTTGTAAAAAAAAAAAAAAAATAATAATAAAAAAGATTTATATTATTTTAGTAATAATTATATACATGTAGATTTTATCCCCCCCCCCCCAAAAAAAAAACTTTTAGAAAAAATAAATAAATCTCGATGTTTTAAAATACCATAATTGGCGTATACATGTAACAGTTAAAATTGATAAATGTTTAACAGTACTTTCAGTACTTTGATTTTAATGCATCTGTATTCATTGTTTAAATACTAAGGTAGACTCAAATTTAAATTCAATGCATATTAAAACAAAATTACGTCTCACAGAATTTAAACTCATTTATATAATTATATTGTTTAGTAATTCTTTATCTTTACTTTTAATTAGAATATTGATTGCCAAATTATATAAATTTTAATTTATTTTGGCTTTTGTTATTCCACCAAAGTAATGAAATATTACTAATATTTTGCGTTGAAGGGCGAGCAAGAAAATTGAAAGCCAAAATCCTTGTTCTGGGAAAACCCTCTGACTATGATAGAGAGACTATCAACAAGGCCAGGATAAAATACATGGAGCAGGCTGTAGAAATGATTAGATCTGAAAATGTTGAGGAAAAAATTAGAAACATCATTGAAGAAATGGTTGCAGAACAAGAGCTGAAGATATTAATGACAGCATCACAGGCAGAAACAAAACCAGAGGGCGCTGCAAACCACAGGTTGATTTGCAAATGCGGTCATTTTGAAATTGATTGCAGTGTACTGCGGTGCATTGAAAAGATGAATTATGCTGCGCTTGATGTCAAGTTGTGGGACAAGATTGAAGAAACACCTCTGACAAAAAAGGTAAATACAAAGCCTGACTTGGTCATGCAGGCCGAGTGGAATCACCAGGGCTGCCAGAAAAAACTGGGAACCATCTTTTTATACAAGGGTGTTCGCCTGCTTTATCTAGCGCAGAAGTCCTTCAGTTATGACACGAAAGCTGGAGATCGTCCACTACCAGTCCAGCAGTGGAAGAAACTACCATTCCAAATTCCAGACTTGACCAACAAAGAACTGTTGGAGCACAAGAAGTTGATGGATAAAACTGATGATAATGATAGAATATTGTACAAAAGAATATGATTTCTGTTTTAAATTCCTTTTTGTCTTTTTTTATCAAAGCATATTGTGCCTCTTTAATATCAAGCAAAGATTTTTTTACATGAATTTGCAGGGGGAAAACTCACTTTAGATAATTTTCCCATAAAATTTTGACACAATGAAATCCATAACAATTTTGAGATAGATATCACAAGGTCATGTCATACCAGTAACTGCCCTTAACATGAAATTCGTTATTAAAGAATTATAATGTAAAATTCTTATTAGGGCTTTTTTCATGTTAAGGGGCAAAAAAAATTTACAGTGCGTGCATGTATGTAAACATGTTAAAATTACTAGACTTGCATTTACCAAGGGTCAAATTGAGTACTTTATTTGATCTTGCATTCAATGTCGGATACTGTTTTTTTGTTTTATCAATATATATTTTGTTGTATGCATATGTTGTATATAATTTAAATTATACATTTTAGTTGTGTGCAGTGGAGGTCACATTTCGAACTTTTATTGATTTTACATCCATTATTTGATGATCTCACTATGGTAAAGACCTCCCCTTAGTCCGTTTTCTTTATTTTCAAAATAAATGACAATTCTGACTCAAACATGCGTTATGTTCTTGATAGTCCAAGCCAGATCACGATTATCACATAAATATTATTTTCAAGATTACTGTACCAGTATATAGTGAAACTAATCTTATTTCTATCATGAACAAATGTGAATTCAAGTAATTTCTATCATCAAGCATATTTTGGATTATCTTCAAACTTTTCTCAAATATATTGATCAGTCTTGTATTCCAACGTATCACCTGACTTGATAAGTTGGAGTTAAAACCCAGCCTCATACCTTCATTCGGCAATAGTTTTAAGATTTTGTCGCCGGATGATGATATTGCTGATAGTTCTGTTTTCCATGGAAGTTGTCCATTGACCAAGTCCTCAGACAAATAACTAATTATTATTCCAACTTTAATTTTTATTTGTTGCCTGACGTCATGACGTCAGGCATATCTAAGGTTTAAAAGTTACAACATCCGAAACAGTGCAGTCAACAATGGAAGTTAGCAATACCATTTTTCATTGAAAAAAGATTTATCAATGCATATAAATAATGTGACGACCTTCAAATTCGCAATTAACGCAAACGTTGTAATGGATGTAACAATTAAGCAATAGTGAGCAAGTGTTTAAAGCAAACAGGAAATTCACTGTGCACGTGTGTAATTCTGGTTGACTATATTTAGTTACGATAAAACTTCACTTGCGCTTGCGTAAATTGGAGTTCTGGGAAGAAATTAGACAGTTCGTGTTAGAAATATTCGAAGAGGTTATGAAACCGGTCAGTTTCTAGGTCAAACTGCGCAGCTGTCAGTGGGAATCGTCTCCAGCCACAGTCCGGAGTCCGCGTCCCAACTCTCTTAGTGGGATTGATAAGTAAATATATTGAAAGTAGTTTGCCACCAAACCATGAAAATCAGAGAGCTATGTCAACAAAATTACATCTTTAATGTAGGTGTGCAGTTATACATTGCATGTACATGTACACCGCTACACGCTTATCTCGTCACCTACATGTACAGCCATAAAAATAAAGCTGCAAACTAAATGTGCACCCGCATATTATTATTGTTCTGGAAACTATTTACCTAGTATTTTAAAAGATTGTGTATTCACCTTTGTCCTAAAATTAAAATTCCGCTGGCTGACTTTCTTAGCTTTTTAAAAAGCTAACATTGTCATGCTTAAAAATAGATAGCACTGTTTGAACGGTTGAAGGGGGGGGGGGGTGTCATCACATTAAGTTATTACCTAACAAGGCAATTAAAGGCCGACACATTAAACATGCATCTGTTGATATTATTATTTTTTTGTTAAAAAGAAAAACAAAAATGTTGTATTGGATGTAAAAAGCAGCATTGAGCAAGTTCACTGTACACGTGTGCAATTAAATAGATTGAACGGTGAACGGGGAGGGGGGGGGGCATCGCAATTTTTTACAAGTTGTACCTATAATGATTATATATTATTACACGGTAGAATGTGAACTATAATTGTGTTCGGTTATCATTTCTAAACAAAATTGCCAGTTTGTATTAAAGTATTTACTAAGTAATTTTACGTTAGCTTAAATATTCATTAGAGAAACGAAGCGAGCATGGTCGTTTACTGTGCATTGAGCGATTTCATTCATTGTAAAAGGGGTGTTACTTCTGTGTTTTTAATAAGTGCATAGTTAGCGATTGATTCTTAATAAACTAAAGTAAAATTAATATATAACAAGTCAAAGTTGTTACGAAACAAATGCCAAAAAAGAGTTTTATTGACTCCACAGATTATGGAATGCACCCCCTTAAGGAAGAGTTCATTTATGGTGTAAACTAGGTGGGCATTTCCAATCTTCATGAAGGAGGCACAGAATTAATTCTACTCCGCGCCATTTTGTCAAAATCTTAGGAGCAGTCCGTTATTTTACGCGCCACTATAGTGGAATAATTCATGATGGGAAGCTAAGCATTATTCTAACAATTGTATTGTGTTCGTAATTTAGTTTTAATTGATATATTTTTATTTTGTTGGCAGCAAATAATAAAGTTTTAAGAGGAAATTACATGTAAGCAAAATATATTTTAGGTTCAAAATAAATAATATGTAAAATTCATTTCAAGTAAAAACCCCCCTTAGTAAAGATAATTTGAAACGGTTCAAATTTAGAGACGCGCATTTGGAAGACTGCGAGAAGAACGAACTACAAATCAAAGACAGATTAAAATTCATAGAACCAAGTTCTTGCAATGAAATAAATATGTTTAGTCAGGCAAGCTTTTTGGAAAGCTATTACTTGTATTTCATTTTAAATCAGAAACAGGAGGTTGAATGGGCACCTCAGGATGATGTGCTGAACGTAAGAGCTAAAGACTGAAAAGTAATACGCTCTCTTGATATATACATTCATACCGAATTGACAAAGGAGTTGCACAAACAAGAAGTGTTAGAAATGATAGTTTTAAACAGTTTAGTTGAAGAAAATGAATACATTTTAAAGCAGGGAATTATCAGTTTTTCAATTTGGATGTCCGCAGAGTTTCTAATGTACACATTCCTTACATGAATTAACTCGATGACTATTCTCCCCCTCACTTAAACAGTTGTTCCACTTCACTAATTCTAACCCCCTCCCTCTTTCAAACCCACCCCCTCCAATCTCCTCTTTCTTTACTCATCCCATTCCCTCAACACTCTCTCTCTTGTCAAACTCCATTCCCTACGCTTTATTATTCCCCACTCTCACCCCACTCTACTCTCACACCACCTACTTAATCATCCCTCTTCTACCCTACTCTCATCCTTAATTAACATCCTTCTCATTCATCATTCTTTCTCATCCTTCACTCTCGCTCAACTCTTATCCCACTCTCTAATCCTTATTTCCTCCTTTCTCACCACACTCTTTCCCTTTCTCTCACCTGACTTTCTCTAATCCCTCTCTAACCCCTTCACCCCACTCTTTTGCACAAATCCCACCCCAACTACCTCACCCGACTCCTGCACCCATCACTCTCACCCAACCCCTCACACCTCACTCCCTCTCTCTCTTGCACCACCCTCTTTCTCCCCCTATTTCAATCAACTCTTTCTATTTAATTTTAATTTCTCGTCTCTCATCAAACGCTCTGATAACTCATTCTTTTTCCCATTCCTATCAATTGCATCTCGTCAAACTCTTTTGCTCAAATCTCACCAAACTATGTCATTCAACTCCCTCACCCCAATTCTTTTACCCGATACTCACCTAACCCTCTCTCTCTCTCATACCGCTTATTCCTCTTTTTAATTCCTTTCTCACTAAACTCTCCCCTATCACTCCATTATGAAAAAATGACAATAACAAACCGTCAACCATCTCATCTCATCACTGTCTAACCCTCTTGCCTGAATTTCGCCCCACCCCTCTTTCACCCTTCTTTCTGCTCCCTCATCCCTCTCACCTTTCTACCTCATCCAACTTTCATTCCTCTTTCTCTTTCTCTTGACCCTCTTCTCGTGCCCCTCTCCTTTCTCTTGCCTCCTTTCTCACCCCACTCTCTTAAAACCCACTCTCACTCCTACCTCTCGCCCTTGCCCCCTCTCTTTGTCCCCTATCTTAAGCCTCTTGTTGTAACCCCTCTTTCTCCCTCACCTCAATCTTCTCCAATCTCTTTCTCATCCCACTCTCTCTCTCTCTCTCTCCCACACTCTCTCCCGACCCACCCTCTCATCCCAAAACCTCTCTCGCCCCACTTTCTCACTCCACTTTTTCACCCATGCTCTCTCCCTCTCTTTTACCCCACTCTCGCCCCATACTCTCTTGCCTCACACTCTCTTTCATCCAACTCCCTCATTGTACACTCTTTCTTACCCCCTCTCTCTCATGCATTCATTCCACACTCGCACTTTCACCCAACATTCTAACCCCACAGAGTCACCCCACTCATTTACCCCATACTCTTTTGCCCCTCTCTATTGTCCCACTCACACCCTACACTCTCTCTCTCGCCCCACTCACACCCCACACTCTCGCCCCATTCCCACAATACTCTCCCTTTCTCGCCCCACTCACACCCCACACTCTCTCTCTTGCCTTACTCACACCCCACTCTCCCTCGCCACACTCACACCCCACTCTCCCTCACCCCACTCAAACCCCACACTTTCTCTTGCCCCACTCACACCCCACACCCTCTCTCTCACCCCACACACTCTCGCCCCACTCTCCCTCTCGCACCCCACTCAAATCCCACTCTCCCTTTCTCTCTCTTGCCCAAATAACATGCCACTCTCACTCTCTCGCCTTAAATTATACCCCACACTCCCTCTCTCTCTTACCCCACTCACACCTCACACTCTCTCTCTCTTGCCTTACACCCCACTCTCCCTCGCCCCACTCACACCCCACACTCTTTCTCTTGCCCCACTCACACCCCACACCCTCTCTTGCCCACTCACACCCCACACTCTCTCTCTTGCCCCATTCACACCCTACACTTTCTCTCTCGCCCCACTCACACCCCACACTCTCTCGCCCCATTCCCACAATACTCTCCCTTTCTCGCCCTATTCATACCCCCCTCCCTTCCACCCACCTCACACTCCACACTCTCTCGCCCCACTCACTCTCCACACTCTCTCGCCCCACTCACTCTCCACACTCTCTTGCCCCACTCACATTCCACTCTCTCTCGCCCCACTCACACTCTCGCCCCACTCACTCTCGCCCCACACTCTCTCTTGCCCCACTCACACCCCACACTCTCTCTTGCCCCACTCACACCCCACACTCTCTCTCTCTCGCCCCACTCACACCCCACACTCTCTCTCTCTCTCTCTCTCGCCCCACTCACACCCCGCACTCTCTCTCTCGCCCCACTCACACCCATACTCTCTCTTTCACTCGCCCCACTCACACCCATACTCTCTCTTTCTCTCGCCCCACTCACACCCCACACTCTCTCTCTCTCGCCCCACTCACACCCCACACTCTCACCCCACTCACACCCCACACTCTCTCTCTTGCCCCACTCACACCCCACACTCTCTCGCCCCACTCACACCCCACACTCTCTCCCCACACTCTCTCGCCCCACTCACACTCTCCCGCCCCACTCACACCCCACACTCACTCTTGCCCCACTCACACCCTACACTTTCTCTCTCGCCCCACTCACACCCCACACTCTCTCGCCCCATTCCCACAATACTCTCCCTTTCTCGCCCTATTCATACCCCCCTCCCTTCCACCCACCTCACACTCCACACTCTCTCGCCCCACTCACTCTCCACACTCTCTTGCCCCACTCACATTCCACTCTCTCTCGCCCCACTCACACTCTCGCCCCACTCACACCCCACTCTCTCTCTTGCCCCACTCACACCCCACACTCTCTCTTGCCCCACTCACACCCCACACTCTCTCTTGCCCCACTCACACCCCACACTCTCTTGCCCCACTCACACCCCACACTCTCTCTCGCCCCACTCACACCCCACACTCTCTCTCTCTCGCCCCACTCACACCCCACACTCTCTCTCTCTCTCGCCCCACTCACACCCCACACTCTCTCTCTCACTCGCCCCACTCACACCCCACACTCTCTCTCTCTCGCCCCACTCACACCCCATACTCTCTTTCTCTCGCCCCACTCACACCCATACTCTCTCTTTCTCTCGCCCCACTCACACCCCACACTCTCTCTCTCTCTCGCCCCACTCACACCCCACACTCTCACCCCACTCACACCCCACACTCTCTCTCTTGCCCCACTCACACCCCACACTCTCTCGCCCCACTCACCCCACACTCTCTCGCCCCACTCACTCTCTCTTGCCCCACTCACACCCCACACTCTCTCTCTCTCTCTCGCCCCACTCACACCCCACACTCTCTCTCTCTCTCTCGCCCCACTCACACCCCACACTCTCTCTCTCTCTCTCGCCCCACTCACACCCCACACTCTCTCTCTCTCTCTCGCCCCACTCACACCCCACACTCTCTCTCTCTCGCCCCACTCACACCCCACACTCTCTCTCTCTCTCTCGCCCCACTCACACCCCACACTCTCTCTCGCCCCACTTACACCCCACACTCTCTCTCGCCCCACTCACACCCTACTCTGCCTCCCGCCCACCTCACACTCCACACTCTCTCGCCTCACTCACAGTCCACACACTCTCGCCCCATTTACACTCCACACACTCTCGCCCCATTCACACTCCACACTCTCTCGCCCCATTCACACTCCACACTCTCTCTCGCCCCATTCACACTCCACACTCTCTCTCGCCCCATTCACACTCCACCTCGTCCCACTTACACCCCACTTTCCCTCTCGCCCTATTCACACCCCACTCTCCCCATTGACACCCTACACTCTGTCTCTCGCCCCACTGACACCCCACACTTTCTCTCTCGCCCCACTGACACCCCACAC
Source organism: Magallana ariakensis (assembly GCA_020458035.1). Taxonomy (NCBI): domain Eukaryota; kingdom Metazoa; phylum Mollusca; class Bivalvia; order Ostreida; family Ostreidae; genus Magallana; species Magallana ariakensis. Next base: position 37,324,638 of record CM035812.1, read on the forward strand.
TCTCCCTCCCCCCACTCACACCCCACACTTTCTCCCACCCCACTCTCTCGCCCCACTCACACCCCACACTCTCTCTCACCCCACTCACACCCCACACCATCTCTCTCGCCTCACTCACACACCACACTCTCCCTCGCCCTACTTTTTCTTGCCCCACTTTCACCCAACACTTTCACCCAACACTCACCCCACTTCCACCCAACTCTCTTTCACTGTACTCTCTCTCTATTGTCCCACTTCCTTAACCTTCTCTCTCTCTCCTCTCACTTATTGAATAGGTGAGAGAAGATTAGACAGAAAGAGTGGGATGAGGAGAGAGACAGACAGAGAGAGACTCACCTGCCCAGTCTCCCCTTCAACTTTCTTGCCACACTGGTTGAGTGGGGTAAGAGTGAGAGTGAGAGCGTTGGACAAGAAACTTAATTAGAGTGGGAAGAATAGAAGCAAGGAATGGGGTGAGCAAGTAAGTGAGAGAGTTAGAGACTGATTCACTAACTCACTCGTTCACTTTACTCTCCTGAACACTCGCCTCCATCCCCCCACTCACATTTTCTTTCAAAGATAACAACAAACAAAAGAGCTTTATTAATATAACTTCAAGCGTGAAAATAATACTAAATAGTATAAATCTTCATCTTAAGAGTGCGTGCAGTTTTTTTGGCCAACCATGGATTATTTCTAAGCTCTATTTATATTCCTTCATGCGACGTTAGCATGACTGCACATGCGCACACACTGGCCTTGAAAATGGGGGACTATATTTTTTTTCTAGAATTCAAACGCACACAGTGAAGTCGCCTCTTTATGTCCCGACGATTTCGAATACAAGCAGTTGCTTTTCGAGTTTCGTGAACTGACTTCTTAACGATGAATCCTTTGTACTGGTTATTTTAGATGCTCCACCATAGGTTCTGGTGTCCGGTTCTCTCTGGTATCTACAATTGTAATGAACATAAATAATCAAATATCTAGAATACCTTTGGTGAATATTAATTTATGGAGAAAATAAAAATCTTCATCGGTCACTGTTACCAAGCGTATTTGGGTGTTATTCAATATGAATCATAGGAAAACCAGAATGCAATTTACCTTTTAACTAACCAACATGTTTTAGCGAATTTAAACACAAGCCTTGACGGTCATCTGAGTTCCAAAGCACTTATATTGACATGTCAGAGAGCCTCATGTTTGCATATTAATTTAAGTCACTCAAATAACAGTAAAACAAAATGTTGCTTCGATCAGAGGTCAGCCATTTTGTGATGATGTGTTATTCCACCTTAAGCTTTATTTTAAAGTCTGAGATTCCTCTCATTGTAATCCCGCTTTTATTTTTTGATGTTTGATAATGTCATTTATGCTATCTTCATTTTTTCATTGACTTTGTTAATATGAATTGACACAATTTCGAAAGATAGTAATTGTAAAATACATAATGCAATATCTGAATCTTCAGACATTTGCATGTACCTGCAAGCATCTATTGCATATGCACCTATAAGCCACAAAGTTCTTTGAGTCAATAAGGAATATAAGGGTTCTGTTAATCTTTTAAAAACATGAATATGTGCTGCGTGATTTCTACCAATGCAAAATAATTTAGGAAAATCGGGATTGTTTTAAATTATGAAAGTAGGACAAACTAGTACAGCCTACTAAGGATGTATGTCTGTCACGAGTACTGATTTTTTGGGGAGTTTTTTTTTTTTATAAAGAATATTATGTTCCTCCGAACTTTTTTTTACTCCGACAAGAGCTTTGAAAATCAAAACATAGGTCATCACAGATTACAAAGCTCACAGAGACGAAGCATCACCTTTATGAGACCACCTTTATCATATTATATGAAAATCATAGTTAATGATCTTGGATATACATGGATACTGTTTTGACACAATATTGTATAACTATATCATATATTAAAATATTGTATGATAATCAAATGTTCATTTCATACGGTATTATACGATACAATGTTTATCAATACAATAATACAAAATACTATATTGCATCTTGATACCTACAATATATATCATATAATACAATAAAATATTGTAATACCTAATGATGAAATATGATGCTGTAACACATTTAATCATGTTATACATTATTGTATTTGATCACATAATACAATATAATAATATATGATACTATATAGTATTTTTATATAATACAATATCATATTATACAATATCATACCATATGATACAATATTATATATTACAATACCATATAATACATTTTCATGTGATATAATAATATATAATTATATAAACCAATATCATATTATACAATATTGTATCATATATAGTATACAATATCGTATCATATGATACAATATTATATATTGCAATATCATATGAAGCAATAGCATGTGATAAAAAGTATATAATACAATATCATATTATACGATATTGTATCATAATATACAATACTATACATATACATGATACAAAATCATATCATAATGTACAAAAAATTGATACAATATCATATCGTATCATATAACTTTTTACAATATATGATATAAAATTGTATCATATAAAACAATAGTGTATCATATACAATACTATATCATAGGAATAATATATCATTTAACAACAAACACATCTATCAAGCAGGTTTGAGTGGGGTAGGAGATTTTTTTAGCATCCGATCAGGCTCTGCATCTGAAGCTACCTCTGCGATTCATTTATATTATAGTTAATCAACTATGCAAGCTATTATCTATAAATAACGTGACCTGTTCCAAAAAACTAAATCTCACCCAGCATGCGAAACCTATAGCTCAGATTCAGCATTCAAGCCTGTCAGCTGCATCAGTATCATGAGACGCATCATCATGCAAGTTTGGTTAAGTTAGGACCAGTATTAACTAAGATATATTTTTTAACATTCATAATTATTGATATCAGGCTCTGCATCTGAAGTTACCTCTGCGATTCGGTTATTTTATATTTAAATCAACTATGCAACTTTGAAATAGTACTATTATCTATTAAACATGTGACCTGTTCCAAACAAACTTAACCTCATCCAGCATCCGAAACCTATGGCTCAGATTCAGCATTCAAGCCTGTCAGGTGTATTAGTATCATAAGACGCATTTTCAATGCAAGTTTTATGAAGTTAGGACCAGTAATAACTAAGATATAATCATCAGAGGGCACTTGCTCCATAAACTTTAACCAGCTCTTAAAACCTTAACCTCCTCCAGCATCCGAAACCTATGGCTCAGATTCAGCACTCATGCCTGTCAGGTGCATCAGTATCATAAGACGCACCATCCATGCAAGTTTAGTGAAGTTAGGACCAGTTATAACTAAGATAGTATCATCAGAGGGCACCTGCTCCAAAAACTTTAACCAGCTCTTAAAACCTTAACTTCATTCAGCATCCAAAACCTATGGCTCATATTCAGCATTCAAGCCTGTCAGGTACATCAGTATCATAAGACGCACCATCCGTGCAAGTTTGGTGAAGTTAGGACCAGTAGTTACTTAGAAATTGCTATCAATGGGCACCTGCACCAAAAACTTTAACCTGCTCCAAAAACTTTAACCTCCTCAGCATCTGAAACTCATTGCTCAGATTCAGTATCCAAGTCTTTCAAGTCCATAAGTAGGTTCGGATGCATTATCCATGCAAGTTTGGTGAAGATATGACAAGTAATAACTTAGATACAGGACCTGCAACAAAAAACCTTAACCAAGTCCGAACGCTGACGCCGACGCCGGGGGTATAGCATAATCCCCCCCCCCCCCCCGACTTCGTCTCGGTGAGCTAAAAATGGTGAAATATATTTATATTGTAGTGGTTTAGTTTTTAAATTAATAGAAAAGAGCCTAATTGAGAAATACATATATATACATGTACCTAGTTATTATAATAGTTGAACTCATTGACATCTATAAGTGCGTTTACTTTTATATTTTAAATATCAACCATGAAAGAAAATATTAAGACCTAAACCGAATATCATTCTTTACAAATTACCAAATACAATTTAATTCATTTATCATAGCATTGCATCCCTATTGGTCTGTGAAATAATTCCATTCACGAAAACCGATACCCATAGTTTTTTGTATTCTTTCGCCATTTTGTAATTCATAATGTTGTCTAACATAGACATAAAAGTACAAGAAAAACTTAGGTCATGTAATGCCAAGATTGTAGAGATCATCTGGTTAACCTAACTTTCCTTACAGTTATACCACCTTGATAGACAATTCTGGCAAGCTGAACCCCCCCCCCCCAAAAAAAAAAACCCACCAAAACAAAAAAACCCAAACTGGTTATCTTTTCAAAGTATGTCTAAAAGACAAGAAGCGATTGATACAATGCAGTAACACACTGATATAGTTCTTTAATTTTTCGTTATTCCTTTTTTTGGTGGAAAAAAACAAATTTTTTTTAATGATCCTCCACACACCCGGGAAAAGTTTTGCATACAAGCCCACGCTTCTTAAATACTTGAAGATATGGATTTTCAGTATGTGTTCGACTTGAAAATGAACACAAAAACTTTCAATTTAGGGGGGAAATCAACTTTTTAAATTTTACTGCTCTTCATAAAAAATAAAAATTCCTGCAGTATTCGAACTCGGGACCTGCGGGTTGGTAGACCGACGCTACACCCGTTGCGGCACAGAGATAGTCACCAAGTTTCAGCGATATAAACTGTTTCTGAATGAGTTGCAATCGCCATGTTGTGACGTACTGTCATAAAAAGTAGAAGTCACGGGGTGTCGAGGATCCTTAAATAAACGACATTCCTTCGGGAAATTTTTAATTTCGAATTATAGTCTATCATAATTGGTTTGAGTCTATCATACGGAAAAATCCGAGTTAAGAAACGACATTCACGTGGAAAGCCTTTCTTTGAGTGTATAAAAATGGCTACAGCGCTAGCTCACCTATTTTTTTTTCTAAAGATAAGCTTGTTTAATTTAAGTTAATTTAATTTCTACCTTCGAATCAATAAGAGATGCATTGTGGGTATTTTATATCAATGAAAATGATTCAGATGTTTCAAATTAAAAAAGATTTAAGATCAGAGAAGCTCACTTGATTTTATTACATGCTAAGTCTGTCCCGGTTCCTTATTTCCTTCTCAATTTCATTGATAATTCGATTTTCAAAATTATACTAGATGTTGACCCGTGCGTGCACGGGTTGACATTGCATATGATATCGGACATTTACGAAATAGATACATCGACACACCGTATTGTCGACATTTACATAGCCAAGCTTTAAGCCTACAATAATGCTATTAATTTCACTACATTCTGCTTAGTTAGAATAATCTAACTGTGTCTCGGGACAGGTCTTCACCACAGTTAAAATGCCTCCCATATACCCGTAATGTAGCAAGAAATTGCAGAATCGCTCCGAAACGACTTTGGAGAAAATTAATGAAGTTGCATTGAAAATAACAGTCAAATTATTCATAACAAACCGTTTTGAGGCTGTAAATACCTTTCATCTAAAATTTAAATTTAATATCTATATAAATGAAGAATTCAACACTTTTTCACCAAAGGTTTTTACTCCAAATTTACACACCATGTTGACATTCAGAACTCTCGGGATTTTTCATATTAAATGCACTGAGTTAGTTATCTCCCGTATTTTCTTTGCTGAACGAATATATAGCAAATTTTCAATGAAGATTTACACATATTTGTATTATCGTTTCTAAGTTTATCCTTGCAAATGTGATATTCATGAAACATAAACTAAAGAGCCTCCCATGATTTAGCGTGAATGTAATGCGCATGCGCAAGATTGTAAAATCAAAAAAATCAAGATGATTTCCGAATTTTTAAAAGGAATTTTCGTTGATTATTAATTATTAATGAAGCTTGATTGAGAAAAAATAAAAACAAATTGGTAATCTTCAAGTACCAATGATGTTTGAAATATATATAACAGAAGACAGTACTCTTCCGATTTCTCGGTATTAAAATCCAAAAATTCGAGTCTATTATTTTAATATAGTAGTATAGATTGGTGCCAAAAACTACATTCATTTTATAGAATGAAAAAAGTTAACTCTAAATTTGTTTTTTGAAATACCGTCTCTATCTTGCCAGCTGAACAAAGGACATGGCTAAAAAAACTGACCTACTAGAATTTGCATTGCAAACGACATGAAAGCATCCGGATGATTATGTTGAATGTTCAGAAAGGGTCCATTTCCGTAAGAAATCGTTTCCATGACTATCAATTTCTTTCTGTAACAATCTAGGGCTATTTTTGATATCGTGATTTCAGTTGTTCTTCACTGACATGCTTATGTGTTTCTTGAGAAAATCGGCAGAAAGTGATTAAAATAGGAGCCCGGAACACTGGGTATAGTATAAATATTTTTCTTAAAATAATACACACTTACAAAAGGGAAAAGAACTTGCTTCAAGACTTTAATGTTGAAACTGCTAAGGATGATGCTAATGATGGCGCTGCAGTGCTGCTGCTGCTGGTAATGATGATGATGATGATGATGATGATGTAAGTGGTTGTCTTCCTTCATTCAACATCTTCCTTTGCTGTAACATGTTTCCCTGGTAAAAAATAAATAGAGGACATTAATTTTCACAAAATCTCAAAATAAATATAGAAAATATAAGCAGTAAATAGCTATCCTTTTGTACGAAAGTATCGATCATTGCAAAATTAAATGTACATCGCCCGCATTATGAGCAGATTAAGAGGTAAAGGAGGAGGGGGTGGGGTCAGATTAAATTCAAATACATGTAGTAAATTTACTTAAAATAGCCCCCTCCCCCCAGCAAACACAATTATCCCCCTCTCCCAGTGAAACATTTTCCGGATCCGTGCATGCGCATGAAACACCAAAGAAAACATTTTATTACTGTAAACGTAGTTACATTTGGCTGTGTATTTTATTTAGCGCTTTTGATGGAATGCGGCTTCCGCTAAATCAAGTATATCGCAAAATGCCATATATGCATGTATGTATAAGAATAGTCACATTCAGGAATACGCTAATAAGCCTAATTCAAATATATGCCAACTTGTTCAAAAACCAATTTTCGCCAAATATCGTACAAGCCAAATATAATACATTTACAGTATTACCGTTATTTACTAGTTAGTCCGTAAACATTAATCGTTATATCGAATAGCTTCATTTAATGAATAAGGATTCATTCTTCGAGTATTATGAGGTGATAATTTCGGTCGGGGCGTGGTCAAATCCAATAAAGCATGAAGGGCTTTATGATAGATTTGACCACGCTCCGACCGAATTATCACCTCATAATACTCAAAAAATGATTCCTTATTACTTATATTTATATACTTTTCAGCAAGTGTACGATAAAAATTAGAATATTAACATATTTATGTGATTTTCACTTCTTTTAATTATATGCATGCAAACCCCGCTTGCGCCCCAACAATACATCCTTTGAATTTATTGGACTGTACATTACAAAATCGATTCGGACCCCCCCCCCCCCAACCCGGCAAACACAATCTTCACTCGGATCCCCCTGGCGCGTGATAGTACGTAATGGCGATTTTTTTTAAAATAAGAACTTCTTGGTTAATTAAGGAATAAGGAATCATTCGTTGAGTATTATGAGGTGATAAATTTGGTCGAGGCGTGGTCAAATCTACATGTAATAAGCGTGGTCAAATCTATCATAAAGCCCTTCGGGCTTTATTGGATTTTACGAAATAAGTGAATTTTACTGAACATTATAAAACCGCTCGATTCCTTTACATAGACGATGTTAAATATTAGTAATACTAAATTCAATTTTATCATTACTTAGTATTAAAAAACTCGGCAGTTTTAAAGCTTCGTATTGGGTAAATGACTATTTATAAACTAATGGTTTGGAGACTCACCCTGCTGTGTGTAAACTAATGAATGGAAATAGTTATATGCATGTAAAAAAAAACAGCTTGGCGCAAGTGAAAGATCAATACAATCTTTGTATATTTTGCGTGAGACTAGGGGGAAAAATAGGTACCAATGTGAATCATGCTGGGGGGAAACCTACCAATTTACCCAATTTTGTGTAATTCGAGCTTAAAAAGTAAAAATGTGCCTAATTTCGATGATGGGGCGAGACTTTTTGACAATATTTCTAATAAACGACATATTTTTGTGAACCCCCAGCAAGAACTGCAAAATACATTACTTATCGAAGGATTTTTCATAAAAATATATTTGAATTAATGTCATTTATTACTTGCTCCGATGCGATTTATATATAGAACATACGCTGTGTTAGGATACGCACGTCACGTGCCTAAGAACAACATATGACGTCACAAAAATGCATGAAATAAACTGGATATCGCTGTTAATTTTAATTGTAACAACAATTTATAGAAAATTGCTCTGTTAAAGTATTTTTTCGATAATTAAAACACTATCGTTTCCCGATATAAATTAAGCTTCGGACTGCCTTAACATAGATGCGAAACTCTAATCATGATTGAAACAATATTTTCGATTTTAAAGGACAAAAGGCACTTTTGTCCTTTAAAAAATTATACGTTTAAAAATCAAAATTTGTACTGGTTGTGATTTTAAAAAAATAAATCTTATTTCATAAGGACGCTGTTTAAAAACTATGTGAATGAAACATGTATGGTTTATATAGAAACTAACAGCTAGTGTTTGCAAGTACGCTCATGCAATGATTTCAATGAAGTGCTTTCATCACCAAATGTCGATATTTACATAGAATTGCATGATCTTAAAATATCATTGGATTTTAATGACGTTATTTAGATGTAATGTTTTTTTCCTAATAATAAACCAAAATTTAAAAAATATTGATGATTTAACAAAAGCAAGTAACTATAATTAGTGGGCGAATTTGGATTAGCATTCATTATACTGTAGATATTGAGAAATAGGGAAAAGAGTCTAGATGAGAGTTTATGGATTAAATTGATACATTGAACTATTTGAACATGCCCACATAAAAATGATGTAATGTTATAAAAATAAAAAATAAAAAAATATAATAATTTTTTTAAAAAGAAGTAATCAATGATTTAACCACCTTTACGTTTAGATCTCGTACAATTGACGCCATGCAAATTAGAATCAGTTTAGATATTGGTGTAGGGATGCATTTAATGAATTAAATCAAGAATTCTACTAATGATAATGCATGCGCAGATCCAGAATTCCCACCCGGGGGGGGGGGGGGGGTGTAATGGAATAATTTGTCGTGTGTGGGGTGAGTGGTATCAAGGCAGCATATTTTCGGTAATTTTACTATGTAAATTCAATAAGTAGGAATCTCTGGGAGTGACGTGTCTGATTATAACTAAAGCAATGTAACTTACCATTGAAGTCCCGGGTTGCATTGATATTGTCTTCCGTTGATTTGCTCAGGTTCCGTCATTATCGGTTTCAGCACATGCAGGGGAGAATAGGGGATGTCTTCTACATGTAATATAAAAGAGGGCAATGCTTAAAAATTATAAAAACGTTAAAGAGCGCAAGCATACCGGTAGTCATGATAGCTGCATACGCGGATCTAGAGGGGGTGTCAGGGAGAAACAATTACCCCCCCCCCCCCAACCATTGATCTACTCATGAGCTTGTGCAAGTAAAATTTAGATGTATTACTTCTAAATCATAAATTCTAATAAACATGATCAATACCAATTCCAAGAGTATCTTTTTAAATTTGAAAATACATGTAAAAGATTTTTAAAAAAAAGGATTGATTGTTGAACTGGTAAAACTGTTCAACGCAAAAAGAAATCATCAAACGACAAAATAAGGAGACCCAAAAATAGTGCATATGTATTTGAATTTTTCATACCTTTTGATTTCACCAGGATTTAAATCGAAGACAAATTTCCAGGCGGGAACCTGTTCTTGAAAACCTTGCATGATTCATTAACGTCCGCTGCTCTCGAAGACTGTTCAGAACAATGTGCGTGGTCCTTGCTCTTGGTCACGTGGACAGTGAGGTCGGCCGTGCAGTGAGCGATCATCATGGTCACACTTGTTGGGCAATCATTACCATTGACCACAGAGCCAATGGGTTTTAGACAGGTGTCAAACATATCAAAGTCATAAACAATTACGAACTATCATAAATTGAAACGGGTAAACGTATATAAAAGTAGTTTTTTTATTTTAAAGAAACAACAAATAATAGTCTACATGTATATTAATCCTCACTAGGCGTGTAGGATACATTTGCATGGAGTTGTGATTTTGTAAACTTTTAATGATAAGATGTAACCATGGTAACTGGAGTACAGTTGTCAGTGATCTCATATACCGCATGAAAGAGGTATAGCGCCTTTTCCCATTATTTCGCCTACACCTGTGTTTGGACGGAAAGTACCTGTTACTAAAAATAGCTTCAGGTACCAAGCTGTTGCAATATGATTTTCGAAACCTAGATACACTGTACTGATTTTATAATGGTGTCTGTAACAAATGATTTGTCAGAAATTCTGGTAAATCTGGGTATAATTGTAGTTGATATTCGGGACCGTGATAAGTTCAAGCAAAATACAATGGATCTAAGTGTAAATAGAGTACATGTATAGTGTTAATGAAGAGATCTATATATCTTGGGTGTTCTCATACTCAGACTGAATTAAACAAGATATTTTTTTTTAAAAACCCAGAGAAGAATAGATACATGTAACTTTACCTTTCTATTCTTTTCATGTTTCAATCTAAGTGAAAAAAAAATATTTACTACTTGGTGGATTCGATCAAGCGACCACAAAATCAAAAAGACCTCCGCGTTACCACTAGGCCACGCATCTAACATTTTTAAGAAGATGCATTTTCAATTTTTATGGCTATATATACATGATTGTATGAGAAAAGACACTAATTGAAATATTTGTCTAATTTTCAGTACGAGGACCACGTTAAACCAAAATTAATTCAATGTAAACGTATACTACAATACCTGTAAAACATAATTTTAATCGGATGTCTTTGGTTTAGAGTGGTTCAAATAGTCAAATATCTAATTTTTTATCGTATACTAACTACTTTCCTATATATCCCTAACAAAATCTGAATATTTTAATGATGTCGTGTAAGAAAATAAAGACTCTTAGAGCATGGTGATTGTGTAATTTGCGTTTCTTTGAATATATATTTAAACTAAATATTGTTAAATATTGAAAATGTCTGATGTTTGCAAAAGTGCTATATTTGAGGCCAAATCGTATATTAAGTGCGCTATACCTCTTTGTTTCGTCAGAAATTTACACGTATGGTAACAGGTCAAGAAAGTGTTAAAAAAAAAGAAGTATATTTTTATAATTTTTACATAAGATTTGTACAATAATACATTAATGTATACTGTACTATTGAGTATGCAATTCATTGCCAATCAAACACAGGTGTAACGACGAAAAGTGACCCCCGTAGAATATTGACCCGGGGGTCAAATTTCTACGGAGAAAACTGACCCAGGGTCAATTTTCTATGAAAAGTAGGGTTGTTTTTCTACAGTAGAAAATCATTCCAGACCTGTAGATCTACGACCCCCCACACGTTGAAAACTGACCCCCATAGAATTTCGACCTCACTTATAAACTACATAGAAATTATAAAAATTAAAGGCGATACGTGTAGCATTAATGTTTGGCGAATGTCCGGAAAGGGGGGATAGCGAAAGCATATGAAAGATTAGACAGAACTAAATATGCGCCTCCCGTTTTACCCTTTTACTTATATAACATCACTTTGAACAAAGCGATGTCTGTGTTTATCTTGAAGTACTTGTCAGTTTGCCTTGTGGAGCACCTTCGCTAAGCCTTTTTAGGGTTGTGCCCCCCCCTACCCCCCGAGGTATATGCATTATGATGTGCTCGCACGCGCTCCCTTTTTGCATTATGCTCGCTTTGACTACAGCGAATTACAGAATACCGGTACAGTTTTCAATAGCTTGTCGGATTGCTCAATAGGGTATTCAATTTGGTCAGCAAGGTATCACATTATTAATATATATTTCAGTAGCTTAAAAGTGATCTCTTTTGAACTTGTAGATCAAATCATTGTTTTGAATAGAAGTACTTATGCAAACATGTACTTAAAGAGATCAATTTGTGGTTCTTCTAATCAGTTATTTATTGGATTAGATGTTTGTATTAATCAAATATTTAATCACACCATCTCAAGGCATTTGTTTGTATATTAATCATTAACTTTGATTGTTGATTTGGCACGGCACGGGACCATGACTTAACATGAAACAGGTCACATTTGATTTGCCTAAGGTGATATGGAGCTCAATTATGTGTAAGCGTCACGAGAAAAAGGAAAAGCTAAGACTTTAGGTAACGGATATTTAGATAAGGTACTTTTTATTTTTTTTTTAATAAATACATGTACATCTAGTGCGTATTATATTAAAAGTTTTTAAATGTTTATGGCTTAAAATACGGTGTACATGTGTGTGACAGTAGAATTATTTGCTTAAAATAATATTTAACTACATGTACATCTTACATATAAGTTATCATTTTTAATTTAAGTACTGTATAGTTTTTTCTGTTTCCAGCACTTTTTGGTTAATATCTTTATAGTCATTATTTAATTTTTTATATAGAAATAAAAAAAAAGTCTAGTTTAATTGTTATAATTTGATGAATTACTATTCTAGTTGTATAAAACGTTTAAATTTTCCGGCGGGGGGGGGGGGGGGGGGTTCTAGATTTGAGCAATTTATTTGCATGACGTCAAATTTAGTTAAAGGCCTACTATATTCTTATTAATTAAAATCGTTCAAATGTGCTGCATTTAAATATATTGAGACATATTATAATTAAGGTTTTCAAACCGTTATAAATGGGAATTCCGAAATCGATGATATTAAAGTGCTTTCATTGTTTACAGAACACGCTATTAAACAGTTTCTGAGAGTTCTATAGAGGAATTCGAGAATCGTTTACTAAATGGCGATGGAAATTCTGACGAAAACGATGCCGAACTTTCCTCTGATATTGAGCGGATGGCTCTGTCTGATTGTGAAGATGATCCTGGAGATAACAAAGGTAATGTACATGTATACTACTGTGTCAGGGGTCGCCTTTAATAAGTAATAATATGATCCCGATCACAACTTGCACAGGTCCAAAAATTATTTCTCGTTTGGGGCTGGGGAGGGGCGAGGAGCGATTTTGTTAGGGAAGTCTACGGACATTCGGATAATTTACATAACTTTACTACATTGTATATCTGAAAATTGCCCCAAAACAAGGATTTGTTAAAAATCTTGCATATCAATTAGAACCTCACCAAAAAATTGCTATATACTATAGCTAGTATATTCAAGATTTTGCTAAATCTTCATTAGTAATAAACAAGGTTTACTGTAAAATTTTAGAAAATGTGAAACATAGAGGTCTTCAACTTCGCAACTACCAAGAGGAGCTAGCAGCGAATGCCATGAAAAGAAAGAACACCATTGTCTGCTCAGGAACAGGTACTGGGAAAACCCGCGTGGCATTTGCTATCATTGATGACCATATCAAGAAATATCCGAAAGGTATGGGATCACAGTTACTAGTACATGTACTATGACATCTTTATACTTCTTTATTTTGAATTCAAGCACTATATCTTCAATTAGCTGCAGGTCTGCATGTGTCTCGTTCCCGGTCCGAAAAATTCAGATGGATTAGCTGGGTCTTGAATTTTTTCAGACCTGGCTCAACCGTCACCAAAATTTTCAATTCATTCAACACAATTCTCAACTCAACTACTTTAAAGAAATGTGCATAAATTTGAGGTCAAATCTCAGACTTGAGGTGGAGTTGTTTGACTTGAGGAAAGCTGGTGATTATGGGGCCTAGGGCTACGTCAGACCTGCAATAAGAGGATTGATTTCATGAATGGTTAAAGATGTTAAGTTAAACAATATAAATTGACAGTGACATGTACAAAACATTACAATATATTTACATCTACCGAGTATAAATTCCCTCCCTTTATTTCGTACGGAAACTTTAGTTAATTCATAGCTCTATAGAAACTAACAGGACTGATATCGACACACCCCGTTTATCGATTGGTCAAAACCTACAGCGACTGAAACTCACAGGAAATTAACAGGACTGAAATCTATACGCCCTGTTTATCAAATGGTCGAAGCCTACAGCGACCTTAGAAAAATCACAGACTGCACGAAATTTTCATGATGATATTAGACTCAAATTCCCATGGGAGACGATTTGGCTGTTTCTTTTATCTAGTATAGTGTACTGATGAACATTAACAGTTATTTAGTTAATTTAACTAAATTTTTACAATCAATTTATTAATTTGTTAAAAGAAAGATGTAAATATAAACAATAGAATGCTTTCTTTGTTGATTCATGTGGGATATGAAGGTGGCGACATTGCAGAAAAAATTACATAACCCGCTAACGCGGGTTATGTAATTTTTTCTTCAATCCGGGTTATGTATTTTTTATACCACATGAATCAACAAAGAAAGCATTTTATTGTTTAAATATACCCCGGTAATGATGGCAACATCATGGTGATCGATGTTTTCTGTTATGATATATGTCATTATGATTATATGATGATGATGATGATGATGATATACTATATAAATAGTGCCTGTTTGGGAGGGTACCCGTTGAAATTGACATCCCGAGAAAACCATTGTCAACCGACGCGAAGCGGAGGTTGACAATGATTTTCGAGGGGTGTCAATTTCAACGGGTACCCTCCCAAACAGGCACTATTTATTTTATTATACTGAATGTCTTAATTTTATAGCAAATTGTACTGCTTTTATATAGAAAAGACGTGATTTCTACGGCGAACCGTACGCGCACAATTTACGCGCATGAAACAATTCGTTCTATCGGCCCGTTGCCATGTGTGTTGCTAACGCTGAGAGTAGTAGAACGGATTGTCAACTGCGCCTAAACCAATCAGATTTCAGTATTTAACATGAAAGTATAATAAATGAAATTGTCACATGTTGGGGAACTAAATGAAAACCACCGATAATGATAAGAAGGTATACAAACATCACAAAATGATATTAAAAATAAAAAAAACAGTATGATATACTGAAGAAATTATGGTGGTTGCACGCTTATGATAATTAAATTTGTATATTTCTATTCATGCTATTGATGATGATGATGATGATGATGATGATGATGATGATGATGATGATAACAATTACATGTATATTGATTACAGGTAAGGTACTTTTAATGGCCCCTACAGTTCCACTGGTCAACCAGCATTACAAGGTCCTGAGACGTCTGTTGCCTCATTTAGTAGTAAGTTGTTGTTTTTTTAAATGTCAGTTATTTTCATGATTTTCTGATAGTTGGACTTTCTCATTAACTCTGTCTTTCATGTATTACCAAGGATAAGACGCTGAAAATAACTGGTGAAAGTGAGAGAAGCGAACAACTCCACATGTTTGTGGGAGAGTACCAAGTTTTCCTTCTTACACCAGCCATCTTAGTAAATGCTATCCATCCAGAGAAGGATGAACTCATTCTGTCCAAGTTTTCGCTGATGATATTTGATGAATGTCACCATGCTTGCAAAGGTCACACCTACAACCAAATCATGCTGAAATATCACATGATGAAAAGTGATGGAAAGACGATATTGCCTCAGGTAAACATGCAAATAGTGTTAATTAGTGTAAATGTAGTAGTTGAGGGTATAAGGACCGTGGATATCGGCCTGGGTAGCTCAGTGGTAGAGCTCCTGACTAGAGTTGCAGGGGTCCCGGGTTCGATTCCCTGTCCAGCCAAATGTTTTCCATGTATATACATGCTCATGCCTCCTTTCCTATTACATTTGGTGCCATGACTAACCCCTGGAAATAACAGGTGAACTCCTGCCAGGGGAAAAACCTGAGGATGATCTTGGAGAGCGAAGATTGTTTAAGGAGAGAGGAATGTAGTAGTTGGGGCTATACGGACCATGGATATCGGCCTGGATGGCTCAGTGGTAGAGCTCCTGACTAGAGTTACAAGGGTCCTTGGTTTGATTCCCGGTCCAGTCAAATGTCAAAATTATATGCAATATTCTTAACCCAGGTTTAGAATTTGCAGTAAAATTTTGAACCCAGAAGAGAGGGGGGGGGGCCTTTTAATAAAATATTGCCCCAGATTTCAGATTGTATCCTATAGTATTGTAATCAGTCTGTATTGGACAAATTTTCTCTCCCCTTAGTCCTTTTCTCATTTATGCTACACATAAAGAGTGATTGATGGCAAAGGGTGTTTCATGACCTTTAACCAAGTTTCTGGGTCAAAGGTCAAGGACTAACAATGTTGAAGATCACTTGTCTTATGAGATGGCCATCATCTCAATGGTTTTAGTTAAGTTGAACTTCATACTTATATTATCACAGGGCGAAAAACAATCTTTAAGCAAGTCCTTAAAGGTGACTTAAAGGTGGCGTAAAGGTGGCTTAAAGGATATACAATCTTTAAGCCACCTTTAAGTCACCTTTAAGCTGAGCTTATAGGTCCTTAATGTCCAAACTTCTTTAAGTCACCTTTAAGCCATCTTTAAGCCACCTTTAAGCATCTTTAAGTGGCATTTACGCTCCCTTTAAGTTGTCTTTACACCATCTTTAAGTTCCCTTTAAGTCAGGTTTGAGCAAGCTGAACAGATTCATCTTGAAAACATATATTAAATGCAAAAGCTCTTTTAAAGGGATGGGAGGGGGTGATCCGAGTGATGGAAAGGGGGGGGGTTTCCAGGCGGTTTTAATTGTTGCTCCATTAAACACAGTTCACCGCTCCAATGGACACAGACTGCCGTTATAAAATTCTTTATAATTTTTTGTTTGTTTCAAAATTATTGTAGGGGTGAGCACAGTCTCTGTATCTAAATCGGCGCATGAAATTATATTAAAGTATGTTTGTTTCCTATTATAAATTAATCGGTGAAATCTCTCTCTCTCTCTCTCTCTCTCTCTCTCTCTCTCTCTCTTGCTCTCTCTCTCTCTCTCTCTCTCTCTCTCTCTTTTAGTTCATCCGGTTATTAAACAAAATAAAAAAATGAACCAATAATGCATGATTTAATTTAATCGGTTTAAGATATGTATTTTTTTTCAATTTTAATTATTTCTAGGTCTAATTCTAGATATGCCAGATACATGTTAAAGATGAAAGACTCTCAACTGCCTTGGTTATATCGGGCGGGATATTACCGCTTTGTTTGTCTAGACATAGTTTTGTTCGTTTGTGTATATCTAATTAGAGTCTATTGTTTGTCCAAGTTGAGAAAACCCCTGGAACTAACACAGAATATACAAGATATACACAACAGGTGTGTCGTGTGCCCAGGTGCACGTCAGGGTTTCTAAAGGCGATGAAATCTTAGTATGTACGCGTATACGATAAGTCTAGTAAATGAAGATTTATTTACATTTGTTTCATTTTCAAAGTATAATTTCCTAGCTGTGGGTTTTAAAACTGCTACGTCTACAAATTAAAGATACATGTATGTAAGAGTAAAATCTAGAGGCTAATTAATTACTGTACCGGTGATCATAAATGGTGGTTAATTATTTAAATATATGTATAAGGGTAAATATGTCACATACCCGGCCTGGTACATCATACAATTGTATGTACAAGTATATGCATACATCATTTGCAATTGCCACATGCAGTAAATACGTCACCGGTAATTGGTAATATTGTTTGTTATAGAATTGATAGTTTAAAAATCATGTATACAATTAAACATTTAAACATATATCATTTCATTTGTTATTCTAGATCTGTTGTAAATGTATAATAATCAATATCATACCGGAACGGCACCGTGATCATCAAAACCGGGAAATTGCGTAGAACTAATACCCTAGCTAATAGTTTCAATGCATTTAATAAAAGAAATAGTTTCATCTTCTTCCTTGCATTTAATTTCATTTAGCTATGAATTAGATGAACATAGCCTATATCTACTTGGTTTAAATATATTAACTAAGTATGCTAGTAAGCCTAACGGTTTCTATTTAGGTATAATATATTTTTTTCACTGAAGACCAAGTTTCGTATTTCATTCTAAATACATGCATGCATTTAATTTATAAATTAGATATAATTGATTGTTACAAACTGAATGGAAGTCAAAATCTTTTCAAGTAAAAACATTGGTTCAATAGCCACTAATTTATAGGATAATAAAAACCTCCTAAAATATATAAGTAGCCGTGGCGCAGAGGGAGTGAGGTGATGCTGGTAAACGAAGGGTCCCGGGTTTAATCCTCGTCTTGGGCGGTTTTTTTTTGTTTTTTTTTTCATTTTATTTTCTAGAACAAAAACCGTTTTTAATACCATTTCTATCATAAAGTTAATACATTTTGTTGGTAAATTTAACACAATATTGAATTAAAAGATTTTTTAATGGCTTAAAGGTGGCTTAAAGGTGGCTTAAAGGTAGCTTAAAGGTGGCTTAAAGAAGTTTGGACATTAAGGACCTATAAGTTGTCCTTAAAGGTAGCTTAAAGGTGGCTTAAAGATAGTCTTTAAGCTGCCTTTAAGCCATCTTTACGCTTTCTTTAAGCCACCTTTAAGCAACACATATAGCTTAAAGGTGGCTTAAAGATCGTCTTTAAGCTACCTTTAAGCACCTTTAAGTTATCTTTAAGGAGAACTTAAAGATGGTCATTCATCCTGTGTATTTGACAGCAATGTATGGGTTGATTATGTTACAAACACACACACACACACACGCACGCACGCACGCACGCACGCACGCACGCACACACACACACACACACACACACACAAAATGAACTTCATTAATTGTTTATTCTTAGATTGTGGGTCTGACAGCAACACTTGGGACCAACAAGGCCAACACTCCAAGCAAAGCAAAAGATCACATCCTCCAGGTAATGGCCAACTTAGATGTCCATCTGCTGTCAACTGTCGTCAAATACAAAGATGACCCACAGTTAAACAGAGATCAAATTGATATTGGTAGGTGTTATGTATATATTAATGACTTTTATATAAAAATGATTACCGTATCCAGTTTTTCACAGCACACCAGCTTTGAACGTGTAAGTATTTTAAATGCACGTGCATTTAAAGATTAAGAATTGTAACATGCTGAATATTGAGCTGAGTTTATTTAGGCTAGGCATTTTTATTTTCTCATTTGAATTACTAACTTTTTTATAAAGGGATGCTCTCTCTGATTGAGGTGATTTTGTTAAGTTTACTCCTACCTACTCCCAACAAAAAAAAAAGCTTTTCATAGATATAGGAAATGGCTTAGCAGCATGTCGATATTGTTTTATAAGTATTTGATTGAAATCATGTCATGTTAAGTTAGAGTGGGATTACACAAGATATTCATTCTGTCCAACTACATTTGTAAGACTATCCTACTAGGTTGTATGATATCTTCATAAATTTAAAAATAAAAATATTTAATTTAGTCTGCAGTCAGCAGTATACATGTATGTATTAATTATATTCCTTGTAAAAAATAGAAATAATGAATTCAATAACTTAGGTGAAAAGACTAATGAATTTTATCTTTATTGGTGCTTATTAAACTACAATTAATGTATGTTTTTTATTGCAGAAAAAGTTAAACTTCTACAGGATGTTAAAAATGATCCAGTTCACAAAAGAATTGAGCAAACAATGGAAAAAATTGAGAAAATCTTGGATGAGGAAAAGGGTATTGAAACTAAAAAGACCAAATCTTAATCAGGAATCCATGACATTACTTAATATGTTTATATAATTTTCAGCAAATGTACAATTAAATATTAGAATACAAATTAATTACACAAACCCCTCTTGTGCCCCAACAATATGTCATTTGAATTTGTTGGATTCAATACATTACAAAATCGATTTTGTAGTGTTATCACAAAGACACCAAAAAATGTAATGATTTTTTGTTTAATATTGCTATCAATAATTTCCTATTTAATTGAAAACGACAATTAGATACGAAACATGAAGATGAGATTGAAATATTAAAGACATTAATGGGGAAACCAAATGCTAACAGGACACCTGAAGCAAGCAGAAACTCACAACAATATGTGCATTGGTGTCGTCGTCTGCAAGAAAAAGCCATTCCTATTCAGTCTAGAAACCAAAATGTTTCTCGAAGATTACAACTTGGTGGGGAGTATCTGAAGGTAGATAATTCAGCATCTCCCTTTTTTATAGATCATAAAACCTACAATAAACTAAAACCCTGCAATACTAATTTAATGGGACAAAATATGAATTTAAATATGAGTTTGTCACACATAGATAAAAAAAATCTAGAACTGTAAAAAAAATATTTTGGTAACAAAGAAAGAAAAAATTGTCAGAACTTCCTTTCAAAAAGATATTGCAATACATATATAGATTTCTGTATCAAATGATATTTTTGCACCCCTGCAAACAAAGTTTAGGGGTATTATATAGGAATCACCTTGTCCATCAGACTGTCTGTCTGTTTGTCTTTTCAATCATGTCTGGTCCATATCTTTCTAATGGAGAAGCATTACTTCACACAAAGATTGCTTATGGCTTGAGGGTGTATCATAATTAAGACCAAAGGTCATTTTGGGCAATTTCAAGGTCAATTAAAGAAAAATATATTAAGTTCATAATTTGTGCCAGCTTTATATGTACCTTTCTAATGTAAAAACACTAGAAGCTACTACTACACATAACAATCACTTATGACCTGAGTATGTGTCATGAACTTCTCTTTGGGTCAGTTGTGCAATTCAAGGTCATTGTTTTAAAAAAAATGCATAATTTATGTCTAGACATTATCCTCTAGTGAAAGTTGATTAATAGTTAAGATTTGACTCAAAGATTGTTTGTGATCAGGCCCCGGGGCCATAAGACTTAGATGAGCTTACTTTTGATCTCAGTCTCACTTTTTCATCTAATGTTCCTTTTGTAAAATTGAAAGTTAGATCAAAAGTAAGCTCGTCTAAGTTTTATGGCCCCAGGGCCTGGAAATATATCTTGACCTTGAACTTTGGTCAATTGTGCAAGTTCAAGCTCACAGTAAGAAAAATAGTACATCCATTACTTTCCAAGGTATTATATTTTCTTAGTGTAGGGAATGAGTTTTTTATACTTGTACATTGTATCTCTAGTTTTATATATTTGATATAAAGAAAATACAAAATAACAATAATTACCCCACCCCCTTTTCAGTGAATGAAAAATACCATGCAAATAAAACATTGAATATGTTTCTAATCTTTGTTTTGACAATGCAATTAGTCATTTCAAAATTTCCTCATTTACATGTGCTATGGAACTCCATATCTCAGAAAATTTATCCCATAGGACTATATTTGATTTTCTTTGATGAGCCTGCTTTTTGTTAACTAAAATTGTATAAACTTGCAAAACATTATCATAATTGACATGCTTCCATTATGAAAATGTAAAGATGAGAATTTATTTTTTACAAATAATTTTAAAATCAATATCTTTTTAATGGATAGATTAGATAAAGATATACCATTAAAAAACCAACTGTTTTCATTTTGTGAAGGGAATGATAATTGTCTTAAGGTGGTATGGGACAGTTCCATATTGTGACATATTTCCTATCGAAATAAACAATAAAATTAAGTCTAATTTTTAACCGGGTTTTCCAAAGGAAAAATCTGGTAATTGAAATGGTGAAAATGGCGGGCGGCTGCCAAAAGGGTACCCTTATTGTATGGATAACTCAGTTTTCAAGATAGGAAGTTGTTCTTTTGCAATTATACATATATCACAGTTCGATTGATCGACATTGGTTGTATGTGACAGGGTATGGTGGTCGCCCGCTTGGACACGTAGGTTTTCTCTGGGTACTCTGGTTCCTCCCACATCAATGACCCCCTCGCTCTAACATCTGTGCCAACGAAAGATATCAATATAAGTTGTAGAACTTGTTTATCAATCGTTGTAAAATAAATAAAATTCAGTTTCAGTTTCATATACCAGAGGTATGCATATTACTTGGATTTTGATTTCTGATAATCTATGAAAAAATACCAGCTGTTGAACTTAGTCGTTTTCTCGCAAAATATTGCATATATGGTACCCTTTTGTAACTCTCCTACAGTTTTCAAAATATGAAGTTGATCTTTTGCAGATTGATTGTACATATATTACAGGTGTGCATATTGCTTGGATTATGATTTCTGATAATTTATAAAAAAAAATACCAGCTGTTGAACTTAATTGTTTTCGCGCAGAATAATGTGTATAGGGTACTCCATTTCTCTGGATAGGTAGTGTTTATCAATTTAGGGTTGACATTGATTATGGATACAGTTCACATAAATGAAAACCCGATTTGCTGTGACAGCCTTTCACTTGTATGATTTAATTGTTTTTAAAAAAATTGTTGCCTAACAGCATAGCTCAATAGGTTAGAGCGTTCACTACGAATCTGTAAGTCAAGTAAGAGTTCGAATCCCGCTGGGGCCTTTGTAATTTTTATTATTCCAACAATTTTAAAAACATTTTCGGTCAAATACATGAATCGCAAAATTTTAAAATTTAAAAATTCTAAACCAGTGAAAGTATTTTGATTTTAATGTACTTTGATCTACATTAATATCAACAAAAAGGTGCTCCATACCATCTTAATAATGCATGTATTATTGAAGACGAAGTTTGGCAATAATGTTTGCTGTATGATTGTTTCAGACATTGAGTGAGTTGCTGGAAGTAAATGACTGTTTGACAGGAGACATTGCTTTGGAGGTTCTACAAAAAGAAGTGGAAAACAAAGAATTGGAAAATGCCGCTAAGGAAGATATGATAAAGAGGCCGTTTGCTTGTCTGATGACCTGTAAGAACTTGAGTAGATTCATATAAATTCTTTGTGTATAATGATAAACATTCCTTAAAATATAGATATTACAGTTGTCATCAGTTTATGACATATTGAAAATTTAAGGGATCTTTTTGTTTCCAAAATCTTAACCGAGACAAGATAATAATGAGTTCCAATAACAACGCTCGAATATAAACTAATTGTTACGCTTTTAATTTTAACTATTTATTTTTTCTGGTTAAAGTATTAAAAGGAAAAATTAAAAGCCTTTGAGTCTGAATTTACCGGTTTTAAACTACTTATGTCAATATACATGTATAGCTTTTAAAACTGATATTCCAGCACTGCAGTCAGACCTGAGAACGGATGTGAAGAACATAACAGCGGCTAAGACAGATGATCTGAAAAATATTAATGTCCTAATGGAAATTATGAAGGGCAATGTTCTAATCGACAATAAAGATGTTCGACCAACACAGTTCATCATCTTTGTAAAAACTATAGAGTTGGCCAAACGATTGACTGAAATGTTAAAGAGCAAGGCTTATATATGTGAATTCCTGATCGGAACAACAGGTAAAGCACTATATTCATGAAATTATGTTTTAGGGAAACAAAATTTTAAAATCCTTAGAATGAAAAAAATATGAAATCAATTTTCATATCTATCTGAATTTTATAACCAGCCATGAGCCAATCTGATCAAGATATCACCTGTGATAAATTCCGGGATAAAGAAATTCAAGGCATTGTTGCCACTTCGGTAGCTGAAGAGGGAATAGATATCCCAAACTGCAACCTAGTTATCCTGTATAACTATATTGGCAATGAAATATCATATAAACAGGCCATGGGTAAGTATATTGGCAATGAAATATATAAACAACCCGTGAGTAAATATATTGATAATGAAATACGGTATCATATAAAACAAGCCTTGGGTAAGATTCACAATAAAGTCATGTTTTTAAAGGTTTAACTTGTAAATGTAACTGCTAGAAGAAAACTCGTGAATTCACCTTTGGACATTTCGTTATAAGAACTGCAATGTTAAGATAATTATTATAGTGCATTTTAATACTTTCAGTACAGATGCTTTGATTTTAAGGGCTAATTATGCGTAGTTGCTAGAAAAAAGATTGAATTTTTATTTTGTAAAATACTGTATTTTCATAAAAACCTGCATTTTCATAAAAATATTTAAAAGTGCTTTTTGAAGGAAAATTGGCATTATTGCACTAGATTCTGCAGCTAAAGAAGAGAAAAATTAATTAAGTAACAAACAGAATGATTGAAGTATAAATGTCAATTTATAAAAAAAAAAAACAAATACAAATCCCGACCCCAGCCCCTGGTCTGAAAAAAAAAATCTGGATGAGTTTATCCTAATTTGTTCAGACCAGGAGCTACAGACTTGCAGCTAACCAAAGTCATCAAATGTTTTGCATTTAAGGGCGAGCAAGAGAAATGAAAGCCAAAATTCTTGTTCTTGGAAAACCCACTGACTATGATAGAGAGACTATCAACAGTGCCAGAATAAAATACATGGAACAGGCTGTAGAAATGATTAGATCAGAAGATGTTGAGGACACTAAGAATAAGATAAGAGGCATCATAAAAGAAATGGTTGCAGAACAAAAGCTGAAGATGTTGACATCATCACAGGCAGATGCAAAACCAGAGGGCGCTAAAAACCACATACTGATTTGCAAATGCGGTCAGTTTAAAATTGACTGTGATGTACTGCGGTGCATTGAAAAGACAAATTATGCTGCGCTTGATGTCAGGTTGTGGAACGAGATTGAAGAAAAACCTTTGACAAAAAAAAAGGCAAATACAAAGCCAGACTTAATCATGCAGGCAACGTGGAATCACCATGGCTGCCAGACACAATTGGGAACCATCTTTTTATACAAGAATGTTCGTCTGCTTTATTTATCGCAGAAGTCCTTCAGTTACGACACTAAAGATGGAAATCGTCCACAAGCAGTCCAGAAATGGACAAAACTACCATTCCAAATTCCAGCCTTGACCACTGAGGAACTGTTAGAGCACCAGGAGTTGAAAATTGCTAATGGAATACGTTGATGATAAAACTGATGATAATATATTAAGATATATTGTAGAAAAGACTCATATTGCCTCTTTAATATCAAGCCCAAAAAAGTATGGTTTTTTATGTAAAGAACTATATATGATAAGAGTTAAATTTTGCCCCCATAATTAGCCACTTTTTAGAGTGTTTCTGGCACAATAAAATGTTATGTTATTTTTTAAAAGAGTTAATATAAAATATATTTTTAACCTGTTTATTTGATTTATTTGCACTCACTGGCAGTATAGGACGTCAGAAGTGACGCTATTTCTATAATCCATTCAAAATCAGTCCAAAATTGACATTTTTCTTATATTTTTACGAATGGGAAATATAGAGCGCATGCTTGAACAAGGTAAATTTTTTTGTCACTTATTAGTCTTGGCTAGATATATCTCTAATTAAAATATTTTGTTTGTTCAAGCATGCGCTGTATGTTTTCTGAAAGAAAAACTGCTTGAAAACAAGCTGTTTTATGCTAAAAATGCAAAAATGGCGGGAAAAAGTTGTCTTTACGATGTCATATTTCTAAATTGTAGGCACTTGAATCAAAATGAACATTATGTAAAAACGTCACATATATATATGTACAAAGAAAACAAAGAATTACAGTAATATGATGATGTTCATTTTAGGGGGCAATTTTAGGCCCTTATCATACATAGTTCTTTGCATGCATATTTCACTTCAGTTAATTTTTCCCATGAAATTTTGAAACAATTTTAGCTATATTTAACAAGGTCATATCACACATGACATTGAATGCACTTAACATGAAATTCGCTTTAAAAGAATTGTCATGTTAAATTCTATTAAGAATTTTTTCATGTTAAAATCACGTACATGAATCAATTAATGTGAAATTTATCTTGGACACAAATACCTTTCTAATGAGGATTTTAGGGGCAAAAATTTACACTGTGTGTACATATATAAACTTGTAAAAAATTACTAGAATTGCATTAACCAAGGGTAATTTAATCACATAGGCTACAGGGGAAGCACCACCAGAAATGTCAGTTTAGTTAAAAGTTTCTATTAGATACTTGAATTTAAAGAGATGCTTCCAGACGTTATAAACATCTTTGACCAACAGTAAATACAAAATTTTCCTTTTTTTTTTTGTAGAAGACGGTCTTTTTCAGATATGTAATTAAGTTGGCATATAGTACAAGATATAATAAAGACCAGAAATAAGACAACCTATTTGCTGAATGTAAATGTATAGGTTATCAAATATTTTTTTTCCTTCAAATTTCGTAGGTATGCAGATTTGCTAAATTTAAAAAAAAAAAAAAAAGAAAAAAGAAAAAAAAAAGAAATTACAATATTTAATTAAAAGCTTTAGCTGTTTTATTGAGATAATATACATGTGAAATATTTCATTATTGTATATAATATTTCTAGATTTCTTATTGTGAGATAGTATGTAAAATGTACAACTTAATAATCAATACAGCATTATTGTAATACATGTTATAGTATTTTTAGATGTAATTTATTTTTAGGCCATTCCAAGTTTTTTCTATGTTTAGCGTACGCGGACGGATTGGTTTTGAGATGTAAAAATAAAAAAAATCCACAATCGTTTTTCATAAAATTAGATCGCTTTTTAATATGTCTGGCTTGGGATCGCATTTTTAAATCGAATCGGAAATCAAATATTAATTATAACAACATTCTAAATGAAAACCATAGCGGTTATTTGTTATTTTTGTATTTTTGCTAAAAAAATTTTAAAAAAATTTTAAAATATATTATAAGTTTTATTTTGTTGAACCTTTAAAGTTGTGTGTTTTTTCTAAGGTTTGTGTTTTTTCCTGATAGAAAAATAGGTTTTTGAGTTTTGGGTGGACGCTAAACAAAGAAAAAACATGCAATGGCCTTAAATAGCGTCACTTAAAAAAAATTAAAATTTAAAATCAACCCACCCTCCTTCCCCATTATCACCTACAGTGTGGTTTGAAAAATAGCCGCTGTTTTTTTTTTGTGGTTTTTTTTTTTTTTTGGAGAGGTCAAATTTAGTACTTTATTTGATCTTGCATTCAATATGGGATGCTGTTTTTTGCTCATAAATATTGTATATGTATATGTTGTATATAATATAAATTATTCATTTTAGTTGTGTGCAGTAGAGGTCACATTTTGAACTTTGTTTGATCTTGCATCCAATATGTTTGACTATCTCACTATGGTAAAGACCTCCTCTTATAGTCTGTTTTTCTTTATTGTCAAAATAAATGAGAACAGTGACTCAAACATGCGTTATGTTCTTGATTGATAAGTATTGCATGCCAACCTATCACCTGACTTGATAAGTCTGAGTTAAAACCTAGCCTCGTACCTTCATTCTGCAGTAGTTATAGGATTTTGGCATTGGATAATGATGTTGCTGATAGTTTTTTTTCCATTGCAGTTGTCAATTGACCAAGTCCTCAGACCAATAACTAATTATTATTCAAACTTTTATTTTTTATTTGTATTTCATTTTAAATCAGAAACAGGAGGTTGAATTGACAAAGGAAAGTTGCACAAACAAAAAATGTTAGACATGATAGTTTCAAACAGATAAGTTAAATAAAATGAATACATTTTATAAGCAGGGAATAATCAGGTTTTTTTTATTTGGATGTCCGCAAAGTTTCTAATGTACACATTCTGTACATGAATTGACTCAATGACTATTCCCCCCTCACTTAAACAGTTGTCCCACTTCACTAACTCTAAGCCCCTCTTTCAAACCCACCCTCCCATCTCCTCTCTTTCTTAACTTTTAACTCTCATCCCATTCCCTCAACACACTGTGTCAAACTCCATTCCCTACACTTTATCATTTCCCACTCTTGCCCCCTCTCTTACCCCACTCTACTCTCACACCACCTACTTCACTCATCCTTCTTCTACCCTACTCTCTCATCCTTAATTCACATCCCTCTCATCATTCTTTCTCATCCTTCTCTCTCACCCAACTCTTATCCCACTCTCTAATCCTTCTTGCCTCCTCTCTCACCACACTTTTTACCCTTCCTCTCAACTCTCTCTCTCTCTCTTATCCGTCTCTCACCCCTTCACCCCACTCTTTTGCCCAAATCCCACACCAACTACCTCACCCGACTCCTGCATCCATCACTCTCACCCGCCCCTTCACACCTCACCCTCTCTCTCTCTCTCTCTCTCTCTCTCTCTCTCTCTCTCTCTCTCTCTCTCTCTCTCTTGCAACACCCTCGTGCTCCCTCTTTTTTCACTCAACTCTTTCCATTTAAAGAGGTTCGCTCCTCAGATTGAGGGTAGCCATTTTGGGTCACCTCTAGTCTGAAAATTCTAGTTGTATATTTATATTTTACAATGCCAAATAAATTATATTGAATGAAATTGTTTTTAAAAAATTACATTTTTACAGAGTTAAGTAAGGTACTATATTTTGTGGCGGAAGGTTTAAGAAGGAAATGAACAATTTTCAAAACTCACTAGTTTTAGAATACTGTTATTTTAGCTTCCTAATTTTCAGTCCAGACCAATCTTCTAGATAGTTTGTGTATTACGATATATTCATGATGTTCTAAAAAAACATATTTAAATAATATTTTGATATTTCTATCGATATATTTTGGCATATTTAGCTCATATTTCATAGAAGTTAAGAAAAATTTAGCTCCAATTTTGGCCTGAAATTAGCTTATTTCATGCTATATTTAAAATTTATGAGATGTGACCCCTACTTGTTTTACTTTTAAATGAGACATTAAATGTATGTTTCTTTGTATGCAAAGTTTTGGAAAGATGACATTACTATAATTTTTTTTATATGCGTTATAATTTTGATAACTCCAAAATTTTGTAACATCTGTTGTTGTGTTCATTATGTAACGGCCTTTGAAGCCACCAGTGAAGCAAGAATTTTTAAACTTTGACTTATATTTTACTTTTATAGTCACTACATGTGTTCAACGTCACACTGTATTAAAATCATAACAAAATAATAGTTCAAACTATATATATTTGTTTGATTTCTTCAAATTATTAATTTCTATGTCAAATTTTAGCAAAAATTTCAGGACGATTTTCATTTCTGTTTGGGGCCCTATATTTCCAAAACATGGCATGTGACATGGGTCACAAATAAAATAAATGAACGTTATAAGTTCCCATCTTTACATCCAAGTGGTTTTTGGATGATTGACATTACTATTATTTCAGGTGCCAACCTCCTTAATTTAAATTTCTCACCTCTCATCAAACGCTCTAATGACTCATTCTTTTTTCCATTCCTATCTCTTGCATCTCATCAAACTCTTTTGCTTAAATCTCACCAAACTATGTCACCCGACTCCCTTACCCGACACTCACTTAACCCTTTCTCTCTTGCACCGCTCTTATTCCTCTATTTAATCCCTCTCTCACTAAACACTTCCCTATCACTCCATTATCTCATCCTTATAACCTCAGTCTAACCCTTTTACCCCATCCCTCGTTCATCCTTCTTTTGATCTCTTCTCCCTCTCTCACATTTCTACCTCATCCAACTTTCCCTCAACCCATTCTCTCTCTCTTTCGTCCCACTTACACCCCACCCTCTCTCTCGCCCCACTCTCATCCCACCCTCTCTCACTCACACCCCACTCTCTCCTCACTCACCCCATCCTCTCTCTTTCGCCCCACTCCCTCCCTCTCCTCACTCACACCCCACTCTCTCACTCTCTCTCTCTCTCTCTCTCTCTCTCTCGCCCAACTCACCCGATCCTCTCTCTCTTGCCCCACACTCTCTCTCTCGCCTCACACCCCACTCTCTCTCGCCCCACTCACACCCCCTCTCTCTCTCTCTCTCTCTCTTTCACTCTCGCCCTACTCACACCCCACTCTCTCTCTCTCGCCCCACACACATCCCACTCTCTCTCATGCCCACCTCACACACCACACACTCTCTCTCTCGCCCCACTGACACCCCACTCTCTCTCTCTCGCCCCACTCACATCCCACTCTCTCTCGCCCAACTCAAAACCTCTCTCTCTCTCTCTCTTGCCCCACTCACACCCAACTCTTTCTCTCTCGCCCCACTCTCTCGCCACACTCACAGCCCTTTCTCTCTCTCGCCCCACTCACACAGCACTCTCTCTCGCCCTACTCACACCCCACTCTCTTTCTCTTTCGCCCCTCTCACACTCCATTATCTCTCTCTCTCTCGCCCCACTAATACCCCACTCTCTCTCTTGCCCCACTCACTCTCTCTCTCTCGCCCTACTCACACCCCACTCTCACTTTCACTCACACCCCATTCTCTCATTTACGCCCCACTTACACCCCACTCTCTCCCTCGCTCCACTCACACCCCACTTTCTCTCTCGCCCTACTCAGACCACACTCTCGCCCTTCTCACACCCCACTCTCTCTCTCTCTCTCGCCCCACTGACACCCCACTCTCCCTCGCCCCACTCACATCCTACTCTCTCTCTCGCCCAACTCAAAACCCCCCTCTCTCTCTCTCTCTTGCCCCACTCACACCCAACTCTTTCTCTCGCCCCACTCTCGCCCCACTCAGACCCCTTTCTCTCTCTCTCGCCCCACTCACACACCACTCTCCCTCGCCCTACTCACACCCCACTCTCTCACTTTCACTCACACCCCATTATCTCACTCTTACGCCCCACTCTCTCTCTCTCGCTCCAATCACACCCCACTCTCTCTCTCGCCCTACTCACACCCCACTCTCGCCCTACTCACACCCCACTCTCTATCTCTCTCTCTCTCATGCCCCAATCACATCCCACTCTCTCTCTCTCTCTCTCGCCCCACTCACATCCCATTCTCTTTCTCTCGCCCAACTCAAAACCCCACTCTCTCTCGCCACACTCACCTTATTCTCTCTCTCTCGCCCCACTCTCTCTCGCCCCACTCTATCACCCCACTCACACCCCTTTCTCTCGCGCCCCACTCTCTCTCTCTCGCCCTACTCACACCCCACTTTCTCTCTCTCTCTCGCCCCTCTCACACTCCATTCTCTCTCACTCTCGCCCCACTTACACCCGTCTCTCTCTCGCCCAACTCACAACCCACTCTCTCTCTTGCCCTACTCACACCCCACTGTCTCCCCTCTCACATCCCACTCTCAGTCTTACGCCCCACTCACGCCACTCTCTCTCTCGCCCCACTCTTTCACTTTAACTCTCGCCCTACTCACACACCACTCTCTTTCACTCTCGCCCTACTTACACCCCACTCTCTCGCCCCACTCACATCCCACTCTATTTCTCGCCCCACTCTCTCTTGCCCCACTCACATCCCACTTTCTCTCTCACGCCCCACTTTCTCTCTTTCGGCCCAATCACACCCCACTCTCTCGCCCCACTCACTCCACTCTCTCTCTCGCCCCACTCACACCCCGTACTCTCTTTCACTCTCGCCCAACTAACACCCCACTATCTCACTCTTCTATCTCGCCCTACTTACAACCCACTCACTCTCGCCCACTTACACCCCAGTCTCTCTTTCTCTCTCTCTCGCCCCACTCACATCCTATTCTCTCACTCTCGCGCCACTCACACCCCACTCTCGCCTCACTCACACCCCACTCTCACTCTTTCACCCCACTCACACCCCACTCTCTCTCTCTCTCGCCCATCTCACGCCCCACTCTATATCGCCCCACTCACTCCACTCTCTCGCCCCACTCTCTCGCCCCACTCTCTCTCTTTCTCCCCACTCACACTCCACTCTCTCTTGCCCCACTCTCACTCGCTCCACTCACACTCCACTCTCTCTTTCACTTTCGCCCTGCTCACACCCCATTCTCTCTGTCTCTCGCCCCACTCACAACCCACTCTCTCTCTCTCTCGCCCCAATCACACCCCACTCTCTCTCTCTCTCTCGCCCCACTCACACCCCACTCTCTCTATCTCTTGCCCCATTCTCTCTCGCCCCACTTAAACCCCACTCTCTCGCCCCACTTACAACCCACTTTCTCTCGCCTAACTTACACCCCACTCTCTCTCTTACCCCACTCACACACCAGTCTCTCTCACCCCACTGTCTCACTCATCCCACTGAGATGAGGAGTGAGAAAGAGAGAGGGAGAGACTCACAACTCTCTAACCGAACTTTTTTTCTCTCACCTGCTCAGTCTCCCCTTCTACTCTCTTGCCACACTTATTGAGTTGGGTAAGAGAGTGAGAGAGTGAGAATGAGAGCGTTCGACAAGAAACGTAATTAGAGTGGGAAGAATAAAAGAAAGGAATGGGGAAAGCAAGTTAGTGGGAGAGTTAGAGAGTAGATTCACTAACTCACTCGTTCACTTTAACTCACCCCAATCCTCTTCTCAAATTTTCTTTCAAAGATAACAACAAACAAAAGAACTTTATTAATATAACTTCAAGCGTGAAAATAATACTAAACAGTATAAAACTTCATCTTAAGAGTGCGTGCAGTTCTTTTGGCCAACCATGGATGATTTCTAAGCTCTATTTATTTTCCTTCATGCAACGTTAGCATAACTGCCAATGCGCACCTGACCATGAAAATGACCATTTTATAATCTGGACGAAGTTCTCTTCAACATGGGCCTATATTTTTTTCTAGAATTCAAACGCACACAGTGAAGTCGCCTCTTTATGTCCCGAAGATTTCCAATA
Organism: Magallana ariakensis; assembly: GCA_020458035.1. Classification (NCBI taxonomy): domain Eukaryota; kingdom Metazoa; phylum Mollusca; class Bivalvia; order Ostreida; family Ostreidae; genus Magallana; species Magallana ariakensis. The sequence goes on from CM035812.1 coordinate 37,357,174, forward strand.
CAAGCAGTTGCTTTTCGAGTTTCGTGAACTGACTTCTTAACGATGAATCCTTTGTACTGGTTATTTTAGATGTTCCAACATAGGTTCTGATGTCCGGTTCTCTCTGGTATCTACAATTGTAATGAACATAAATAATCAAATATCTAGAATACCTTTGGTGAATATTAATTTATGGAGAAAATAAAAATCTTCATCGGTCACTGTTACCAAGCGTATTTGGGTGTTATTCAATATGAATCATAGGAAAACCAGAATGCAATTTACCTTTTAACTAACCAACATGTTTTAGCGAATTTAAACACAAGCCTTGACGGTCATCTGAGTTCCAAAGCATTTATATTGACATGTCAGAGAGCCTCATGTTTGCATATTAATTTAAGTCACTCAAATAACAGTAAAACAAAATGTCGCTTCGATCAGAGGTCAGCCATTTTGTGATGTGTTATTCCACCTTAAGCTTTATTTTAAAGTCTGAGATTCCTCTCATTGTAATCCCGCTTTTATTTTTTGATGTTTGATAATGTCATTTATGCTATCTTCATTTTTTCATTGACTTTGTTAATATGAATTGACACAATTTCGAAAGATAGTAATTGTTAAATACATAATGCAATATCTGAATCTTCAGACATTTGCATGTACCTGCAAGCATCTATTGCATAATTATGCACCTATAAGCCACAAAGTTCTTTGAGTCAATAAGGAATATAAGGGTTCTGTTAATCTTTTAAAAACATGAATATGTGCTGCGTGATTTCTACCAATGCAAAATAATTTAGGAAAATCGGGATTGTTTTAAATTATGAAAGTAGGACAAACTAGTACAGCCTACTAAGGATGTATGTCTGTCACGAGTACTGATTTTTTGGGGAGTTTTTTTTTTTTATAAAGAATATTATGTTCCTCCGAACTTTTTTTTACTCCGACAAGAGCTTTGAAAATCAAAACATAGGTCATCACAGATTACAAAGCTCACAGAGACGAAGCATCACCTTTATGAGACCACCTTTATCATATTATATGAAAATCATAGTTAATGATCTTGGATATACATGGATACTGTTTTGACACAATATTGTATAACTATATCATATATTAAAATATTGTATGATAATCAAATGTTCATTTCATACGGTATTATACGATACAATGTTTATCAATACAATAATACAAAATACTATATTGCATCTTGATACCTACAATATATATCATATAATACAATAAAATATTGTAATACCTAATGATGAAATATGATGCTGTAACACATTTAATCATGTTATACATTATTGTATTTGATCACATAATACAATATAATAATATATGATACTATATAGTATTTTTATATAATACAATATCATATTATACAATATCATACCATATGATACAATATTATATATTACAATACCATATAATACATTTTCATGTGATATAATAATATATAATTATATAAACCAATATCATATACAATATTGTATCATATATAGTATACAATATCGTATCATATGATACAATATTATATATTGCAATATCATATGAAGCAATAGCATGTGATAAAAAGTATATAATACAATATCATATTATACGATATTGTATCATAATATACAATACTATACATATACATGATACAAAATCATATCATAATGTACAAAAAATTGATACAATATCATATCGTATCATATAACTTTTTACAATATATGATATAAAATTGTATCATATAAAACAATAGTGTATCATATACAATACTATATCATAGGAATAATATATCATTTAACAACAAACACATCTATCAAGCAGGTTTGAGTGGGGTAGGAGATTTTTTTAGCATCCGATCAGGCTCTGCATCTGAAGCTACCTCTGCGATTTATTTATATTATAGTTAATCAACTATGCAAGCTATTATCTATAAATAACGTGACCTGTTCCAAAAAACTAAATCTCACCCAGCATGCGAAACCTATAGCTCAGATTCAGCATTCAAGCCTGTCAGCTGCATCAGTATCATGAGACGCATCATCATGCAAGTTTGGTTAAGTTAGGACCAGTATTAACTAAGATATATTTTTTAACATTCATAATTATTGATATCAGGCTCTGCATCTGAAGTTACCTCTGCGATTCGGTTATTTTATATTTAAATCAACTATGCAACTTTGAAATAGTACTATTATCTATTAAACATGTGACCTGTTCCAAACAAACTTAACCTCATCCAGCATCCGAAACCTATGGCTCAGATTCAGCATTCAAGCCTGTCAGGTGTATTAGTATTATAAGACGCATTTTCAATGCAAGTTTTATGAAGTTAGGACCAGTAATAACTAAGATATAATCATCAGAGGGCACTTGCTCCATAAACTTTAACCAGCTCTTAAAACCTTAACCTCCTCCAGCATCCGAAACCTATGGCTCAGATTCAGCACTCATGCCTGTCAGGTGCATCAGTATCATAAGACGCACCATCCATGCAAGTTTAGTGAAGTTAGGACCAGTTATAACTAAGATAGTATCATCAGAGGGCACCTGCTCCAAAAACTTTAACCAGCTCTTAAAACCTTAACTTCATTCAGCATCCAAAACCTATGGCTCATATTCAGCATTCAAGCCTGTCAGGTACATCAGTATCATAAGACGCACCATCCGTGCAAGTTTGGTGAAGTTAGGACCAGTAGTTACTTAGAAATTGCTATCAATGGGCACCTGCACCAAAAACTTTAACCTGCTCCAAAAACCTTAACCTCCTCAGCATCTGAAACTCATTGCTCAGATTCAGTATCCAAGTCTTTCAAGTCCATAAGTAGGTTCGGATGCATTATCCATGCAAGTTTGGTGAAGATATGACAAGTAATAACTTAGATACAGGACCTGCAACAAAAAACCTTAACCAAGTCCGAACGCTGACGCCGACGCCGGGGGTATAGCATAATCCCCCCCCCCCCGACTTCGTCTCGGTGAGCTAAAAATGGTGAAATATATTTATATTGTAGTGGTTTAGTTTTTAAATTAATAGAAAAGAGCCTAATTGAGAAATACATATATATACATGTACCTAGTTATTATAATAGTTGAACTCATTGACATCTATAAGTGCGTTTACTTTTATATTTTAAATATCAACCATGAAAGAAAATATTAAGACCTAAACCGAATATCATTCTTTACAAATTACCAAATACAATTTAATTCATTTATCATAGCATTGCATCCCTATTGGTCTGTGAAATAATTCCATTCACGAAAACCGATACCCATAGTTTTTTGTATTCTTTCGCCATTTTGTAATTCATAATGTTGTCTAACATAGACATAAAAGTACAAGAAAAACTTAGGTCATGTAATGCCAAGATTGTAGAGATCATCTGGTTAACCTAACTTTCCTTACAGTTATACCACCTTGATAGACAATTCTGGCAAGCTGAACCCCCCCCCCCCAAAAAAACCCACCAAAACAAAAAAACCCAAACTGGTTATCTTTTCAAAGTATGTCTAAAAGACAAGAAGCGATTGATACAATGCAGTAACACACTGATATAGTTCTTTAATTTTTCGTTATTCCTTTTTTTGATGGAAAAAAACAAATTTTTTTTAATGATCCTCCACACACCCGGGAAAAGTTTTGCATACAAGCCCACGCTTCTTAAATACTTGAAGATATGGATTTTCAGTATGTGTTCGACTTGAAAATGAACACAAAAACTTTCAATTTAGGGGGGAAATCAACTTTTTAAATTTTACTGCTCTTCATAAAAAATAAAAATTCCTGCAGTATTCGAACTCGGGACCTGCGGGTTGGTAGACCGACGCTACACCCGTTGCGGCACAGAGATAGTCACCAAGTTTCAGCGATATAAACTGTTTCTGAATGAGTTGCAATCGCCATGTTGTGACGTACTGTCATAAAAAGTAGAAGTCACGGGGTGTCGAGGATCCTTAAATAAACGACATTCCTTCGGGAAATTTTTAATTTCGAATTATAGTCTATCATAATTGGTTTGAGTCTATCATACGGAAAAATCCGAGTTAAGAAACGACATTCACGTGGAAAGCCTTTCTTTGGGTGTATAAAAATGGCTACAGCGCTAGCTCACCTATTTTTTTTTCTAAAGATAAGCTTGTTTAATTTAAGTTAATTTAATTTCTACCTTCGAATCAATAAGAGATGCATTGTGGGTATTTTAGATCAATGAAAATGATTCAGATGTTTCAAATTAAAAAAGATTTAAGATCAGAGAAGCTCACTTGATTTTATTACATGCTAAGTCTGTCCCGGTTCCTTATTTCCTTCTCAATTTCATTGATAATTCGATTTTCAAAATTATACTAGATGTTGACCCGTGCGTGCACGGGTTGACATTGCATATGATATCGGACATTTACGAAATAGATACATCGACACACCGTATTGTCGACATTTACATAGCCAAGCTTTAAGCCTACAATAATGCTATTAATTTCACTACATTCTGCTTAGTTAGAATAATCTAACTGTGTCTCGGGACAGGTCTTCACCACAGTTAAAATGCCTCCCATATACCCGTAATGTAGCAAGAAATTGCAGAATCGCTCCGAAACGACTTTGGAGAAAATTAATGAAGTTGCATTGAAAATAACAGTCAAATTATTCATAACAAACCGTTTTGAGGCTGTAAATACCTTTCATCTAAAATTTAAATTTAATATCTATATAAATGAAGAATTCAACACTTTTTCACCAAAGGTTTTTACTCCAAATTTACACACCATGTTGACATTCAGAACTCTCGGGATTTTTCATATTAAATGCACTGAGTTAGTTATCTCCCGTATTTTCTTTGCTGAACGAATATATAGCAAATTTTCAATGAAGATTTACACATATTTGTATTATCGTTTCTAAGTTTATCCTTGCAAATGTGATATTCATGAAACATAAACTAAAGAGCCTCCCATGATTTAGCGTGAATGTAATGCGCATGCGCAAGATTGTAAAATCCAAAAAATCAAGATGATTTCCGAATTTTTAAAAGGAATTTTCGTTGATTATTAATTATTAATGAAGCTTGATTGAGAAAAAATAAAAACAAATTGGTAATCTTCAAGTACCAATGATGTTTAATATATATAACAGAAGACAGTACTCTTCCGATTTCTCGGTATTAAAATCCAAAAATTCGAGTCTATTATTTTAATATAGTAGTATAGATTGGTGCCAAAAACTACATTCATTTTATAGAATGAAAAAAGTTAGCTCTAATTGTGTTTTTTGAAATACCGTCTCTATCTTGCCAGCTGAACAAAGGACATGGCTAAAAAAACTGACCTACTAGAATTTGCATTGCAAACGACATGAAAGCATCCGGATGATTATGTTGAATGTTCAGAAAGGGTCCATTTCCGTAAGAAATCGTTTCCATGACTATCAATTTCTTTCTGTAACAATCTAGGGCTATTTTTGATATCGTGATTTCAGTTGTTCTTCACTGACATGCTTATGTGTTTCTTGAGAAAATCGGCAGAAAGTGATTAAAATAGGAGCCCGGAACACTGGGTATAGTATAAATATTTTTCTTAAAATAATACACACTTACAAAAGGGAAAAGAACTTGCTTCAAGACTTTAATGTTGAAACTGCTGAGGATGATGCTAATGATGGCGCTGCCGTGCTGCTGCTGCTGGTAATGATGATGATGATGATGGAAGTGGTGGTTGTCTTCCTTCATTCAACATCTTCCTTTGCTGAAACAACATGTTTCCCTGGATAAAAATAAATAGAGGACATTAATTTTCACAAAATCTTAGAATAAATATAGAAAATATAAGCAGTAAATAGCTATCTTTTTGTACGAAAGTATCGATCATTGCAAAATTAAATGTACATCGCCCGCATTATGAGCAGATTTAGAGGTAAAGGAGGAGGGGGTGGGGTCCTGGACCCCTGGAAAATTCAGATTAAAATCAAATACATGTAGTAAATTTACTTAAAATAGCCCCCTCCCCCCAGCAAACACAATTACCCCCCTCTCCCAGTGAAACATTTTCTGGATCCGTGCATGCGCATGAAACACCAAAGAAAACATTTTATTACTGTAAACGTAGTTACATTTGGCTGTGTATTTTATTTAGCGCTTTTGATGGAATGCGGCTTCCGCTAAATCAAGTATATCGCAAAATGCCATGCATGTATGTATAAGAATAGTCACATTCAGGAATACGCTAATAAGCCTAATTCAAATATATGCCAACTTGTTCAAAAACCAATTTTCGCCAAATATCGTACAAGCCAAATATAATACATTTACAGTATTACCGTTATTTACTAGTATTATTATTTACAGTTAGTCCGTAAGCATTAATCGTTATATCGAATAGCTTCATTTAATGAATAAGACTTCCGATACTGCAGGGACTGTTGGTTTTTTTTTTTTAAAGAAAAGCGATCGATTTAAAAAAAAAAAATTTCTTTCCCTCCAAAATTGAACCTTTTTTTCTGTAACTTTTTAGTTGATCTAGAAAGTTAAGATAGAAATCAAAATATCTTAAGAATATAGAAGTTTAGGCTTGTATGTTAAACTTTTCCCAAAGGTGTGGAGGACCCTTATTTTGCACGTAACTGAATATTATATCATTAAAAAATAATCAATCTCAGACAACCCTGTACCCTACATATAGATAATCATTTAGATGCATTATTTAATCACTGAATGTAATGTATGTGGGGGTCCATGCAGAATTTTTTTCCCGGGAGTGGAAGGGAGGGGGGTGTCCGAGAGATAATTTTATTTTCCAAGTTCACCTATCCTCCTGACCCCCTCCCTCTAGATCCGCACATTAAATGAATAACTCTTGTTTAAACTCTTGTTTAATTAATTTAAGCTCCCTGTACATTTAGAGATTTCACATACTTTTTTTTTAATCAAAGACAAAACAAATATGTCCATGTTTGTTAAGGTTACGTCCGTGCACTTGCATATGGAGACCAAATATGTCTATTTTTGGCGGAAATATAATTTAACACTGTTTTTAGTTGACAATATATGTTTATCCGATGGCTTTCTTTCTTTTCTGCTGACATTTTAAACAAACCCGAACTTGGGTATAAGCTGCGTATAAATACATGTAACATGCATTTACTACATGTTTGCTATGCAATTATAGTTGTATAAATATCAGGCACGCAACATTGTTTGGAAAAGTGGGAGGGGGGGGGGCTACCCCGAATCTTTATAAGCAAACAAACAAAACAAAACCTATCAAAATCCTTATCGTTACCCTCAATTATTGTAATTTACTGTTAAATTCATGCTTTGTCAATGTATGTAATGTATACGCCAATAAACTACTACTATTAAGGGGGGGGGGGGGAGTTTGTTCAAAATTAATTTTCTAGAAATTTCCGTTTCGAAAAAAGTCCCCCCTCCGCCCCCTTCCACATCCTCACCTGATACCACGTGTCTGATTATAACTAAAGCAATGCATGTAACTTACCACTGAGGACCCGAGTTGCATTGATATTGTCTTCAGTTGATTTGCTCAGGTTCCGTCATTTTCATTTCAGCACAGGCGGGGGAGAATAGGGGATGTCTTCTACATGTAATATAAAAGAGGGCAATGCTTAAAAATTATTAAAAACAGTAAAGAGCGCAAGCATACCGGTAGTCATGATAGCTGAATACGCGGATCTAGGGGGGGGGGGTGTCAGGGAGAAACAATTACCCCCCCCCCCCCCAACATTGATCAACTCATGAGCTTGTGCAAGTAAAATTTAGATGTATTACTTCTAAATCATAAATTCTAATAAACATGATAAATACCAATTCCAAGAATATCTTTTTAATTTGAAAATAAGTGTAAAAAATAAAAAAGGATTGATTGTTGAACTAGCAAGACTGTTAAACGCAAAAAGAAATCATCAAACGACAAAATAGGGAGACCCAAAAATAGTGCATACGTATTTGAATTTTTCATACCTTTTGATTTCACCAGGATTTAAATCGAAGACAAATTTCCAGGCGGGAACCTGTTCTTGTAAACCTTGCATGATTTTTTAACGTCCGCTGCTCTCGAGGACTGCTCAGAACAATGCGTGGTCCTTGGTCTTGGTCACGTGGACAGTGAGTCGGCCGTGCAGTGAGCGATCATCATGGTCACGCTTGTAGGACAATCATTACCATTGACCACAGAGCCAAAGGATTTTAGCCAGGTGTCAAACATATCAAAGTCATCAACAATTACGAACTATCATAAATTGAAACGGGTAAACGTATATAAAAGGGTTTATAGGATACATTTGCATGGAGTTGTGATTTTGTAAACTTTTAATGATAAAATGTAACCATGGTAACTGGAGTACAGTTGTCAGTGATCTCATATACAGCATGGCTCATTAAATTTGTTTCGTTAGATAGTCAGAAATTTACACGTACGGTATTAAGTCAAGAAAGTGCAAAAAAAAAAAAAAAAAAGAAGTATATTTTTATAATTTTTACATAAGATTTGTACAATAATACATTAATGTATATAATGTACTATTGAGTATGCGATTCATTGCCAATCAAACACCGGCATTTTCCAACAAAAGCAAATGCAGAAAGGGATAAAATAAGTACATGTAAATTAACTACATGTATTTGATTTATAGAATGGTGCATTTATAAAAACAAGTATATAATATTAATTATATAATTACAATCGAGCAAATGGATGTTTTATGCCCACCTCATACATGCGCGGATCCAGAAAATTTTTCCAGGGGGGGGGGGAGATTATTGTGTTTGCCGGGGGGGGGGGGCGGCCGAGCCATATTTGCGATAATTTACTATGTATACATTTAATAAATTTTCATTTTCCAGGGGGGGGGGGGTCGGGACCCGCCTGACCCCCCTCTAGATCCGCGCATGTCATGCATGTACAGATGTCTAGTACAGTCATCAATTTTCTAAATAAATCTAATTCATTTTGCGTAGAAATTACAAAATTCCATGTATTTATTCAATGGTGTTTAACAATTACCTCACCGTATCAAAATGGTTTTAAATCACTCTTGAAGTCATTTACGCTGTGAGATTGTTGGATGCAATGTTAAATGTTTAATGTACATGCATATGTAATAAATCAAAACAAACTAAAAAAATATAATTAACCAATTAATTTATCATGGTGTTTTAATACCATATACGTCGTTCAAGAATTTTTGTTGGTGTTTTTTTTTTCGGTTGCCTCGAATTAGAATGACGCAACGTTATTGGATAAAACTCGGCACGTGGTTGCTGTCTATATTTCAGTAGACATAGTTTTGGTCCTCGTCGAAATAAAACACTTGTTAGGTTTGTAAGTGTGCGTATGCTCATCCCAACCGAAGATGTCGCAGAAACACGAACTTTCAGATTATTGAAACATGTTCTGTATTTTTGCACTATAATTATATTTACTTAATATGTACATTTGTTTTTACCTTGGATGAGATTTTTCTCTGCTATTTCATCAGAAATATGATTGTGTTTCATATATCCATTTACATAAACGAAAAACTATCTAACGAGGTGTTTCAATTTATCAAGTATGAAAAAAGAAGCTCGATCAGTGATGGAAAATTCCTGTCTTCCTTTTTTTTTCTTCAAAAGTTGCAATTCACGACGCACAAAATCGAGTTTTGGGATGCTAAGTCTTATTTTCGAACATATATTCTGTATACAAATATTCGATTATTATATTCGATTCCAAAATATTCCTTGGACATTTTACTTAACTGCGGTTTATACACTGTACGATTTATTTGGAACACATTTGTGGTCACATTCAGGTTTATTAAGAGATAAAAGTTACTGTTTCTTCTGAGTACAACCTGTGGCCTATATAGTAAAGGCTTCATAAGGTACATGTATGCATCATTAGGGTTCATTTTGGGTACATTGGGATTTATTACAGTATTAAAGGGGTTTGACATCATATAGGTTCATTTGGGGCTGATTTGTGTACAACTGGAGTTTTTGTTGAGCTACTTGGGTACTACTGAGGTTCATTAGGATATTAACTGGGTTCATTAGTTATAAAAGGTCATCTCATGAGTCCATTAGAGTATCAATGTGGGTCATAGCGTATCATCAAATTTCATTGCAATTAGGGGATCTGGGTGGTATCATTGGAAGTCATTTGGCATCTTTGAAGTTCATCGAGTACAATTGGGTTTCGTTGTGGTATTATTTGAGTTCATTAATTAGATAAGGTCGTCATAGAGGTTTATTGGAGTATAATTAGGGTTCATTTTGGTATCATTCGGGTTCATTTAGATAACATTACGGTTCAGTGAGTTATATGGGTACCATTGGGGTCCAATGAGATATTGATGGGGTTCATTACTTACACTTGGGAATAAATTTAGGTACTTTATAGTTCACTGGCGGTATCAGTGAATTCATTTAATGGGTTCATTGGTGTTAATTGGGGTAAAAAAAACAACACTGTAGCCATAACAATGATTGATTTAAAATATTTCAATATAAGCTTTTTAAAATTTTTATATATCATGTACATTTCGCCAAAATTCCACGACCGTATTTTCCCCTTTTATTTGCCAATTGACATACTGGTACTTTTGCATTGCACATTTCATCATGGATATATCAAACTCTCGAAATCGTTACAATTTGTCCTCAGATCTGCTTTTATTACATTGTTACATATTCACCTTTAATATCTGTTACCATGATAATGGGTTGCATAGTAAAAATTCTAAAATTAGGGAAGAAATAAGGAATGAGATGACAAAGAACACATTGAAAAAATTGACGGTTGTTTTTAATTGTTATAATTAAAGCTACATGCATAAATAATGTTTAACCTGAAAATATATCAAGACAACATAGGAAAGTCAACAAGTACAAACACATACACGGGTATTCTATTATTTTGTAATGTAATGATTCTGTCATACAAACCGAACAAGTAGAACTTCTCACAACAAAGCTTAATCAGGGCTGCTGTAAATTTACCAATGGTTGTGTGTAAAAAATATGTCACTGACAGTCAAAAATATGTCAATCAAATAGAATGAAAACACTTAATTTTATTCAAATAAACACACATGTGTGAAGTCTCTTGAGTAGAAACAAACATTCAACCTTCAGTTAAAAAAAAAAAAAGGTTCTTTTCACTTTTACAACCTCATCAACTTTCACTTACTCAAGTCTTTGCTTTATCAAAACAATAGCAGTATTCCTTGTAACAAAACTGTGAGGTAATTATGAACAAATATCATTTATTAAATATCACTAAAACAATTCATGCAACATAAACACTACAGTCTGATGATAATTTCTTACATTTTTTAATCTTAATTAAATTATTAATATTCATCTTTGTCAGAATTTTACAATTACATACTAACATACAATGTATGTATGTTTGTTTAATCACAAATTATGATCTTATGAAAAAAATATCTTGTTAACTTTAAATACACATACACATGTGGTATAAAATTACAATTTCAACTGATATTGATACCAAGATAAAAATTCAAAAGAATTCGAAACAAATTTAAAATAAACATCTCAGTCTGTAATCCAAATTAGCTTTTCCCTCCAGTAACAGATTTAAACTTTGAGTGATTTCTTGACAAAGCATTTATTTTCAGCTTGTTAAAAAGTATCAAAGTATAAATCTGAGCAAAAAACATACTAAGTACAAGTATTTTTAAGAATCCCAGCCATGTACTTCAATCTATTTACTACAATGGGCAAGACCAAATAGAATAAAAGGTACATGTAAATAAAAAGTCAAGGTCACAACACTGATCAAAGTTGAAGGTCATGTCTCTACAAAATATAGCTTCAATAGATCTCCAATATAAAAAAAAGTTTGAAAAGGTACGTTTTTGCTTTTGAATCAGCTTCAAAAAAGCACACCAAAATGACATAGGTATTGTTTTGAAAAAAAATTAAATCAATGATTAAGCACCAAGATAATAAAACAATTTAAAGATGAAATAAGCAGTATATTCTTATAACAACCCACAGTGTATATACATGGATATTATACTGAATAAAAATAAAACATCCACATTTTCTTTTCACAAAGACAACATCAATTGCACATGTTATTTGCATTTTCATAAAAAAAAAAAAAAATAAGATAAAGCATACACCAAATAAATATACAACAACAAAATGTATAAATTTAACCATTAACTTTTATTTTGAAAAAAAAATGAAGCCTTATTCACAAGGGATTTTATTTGCAAGCAATGAACTACCTGAAATTAAACAGACAAACTTGATATAACAGATTTAAGGTGGTATGGGACATCTGTCGATATTAATGTGAATTTAAGTACATTAAAAATTAAAATACTTTCATCGGTTTAGAATTTTCAAATTTTTCTAATATTTAACCAAAAAATCGGTTAAATATTTGTTGGAAAGGTAACAATTTTAAAACCCCAGCGGGATTCGAACACAGAATTACAGATTCATAGTAAACCCTCTAACCCACTGCGCTACGCCGTTAGGTGACAAGTTTGGGAAAGAAACCATTTATAAAATTACACTTCATTTAATTGTTTATTTTGATAAAAAGTATGTCACCACTATCAGTATAAGTACAGTTAGTATTTTTAAGTCCCTGATAAAGCAGGGTATGTTGTGTTCATTCATTGGCTTGCTAATTTTCTCTTTGAAAAAAATTATCAAAAATGACAGAATATAAAGTCAAACATTATGATATTGAACTCAGTGAGGTAAAAAAAAAAACTTCTAGATGTCTGACGACTTGAAATATTAAGGTTAAAATGCATAAGGAAACACTGGTTGGGATTTTAAACTCACTTCGACATATGATAGCATTATTTGAAGATACATGTATTAAGTTCAATTACATATAGCTTTTTTTAAACATACATGTTCACCTCTTATTTGTAGAAAACTTGTCAAAAATCTATAAGGCACAATTCAAACCAAGCTTGAGGTCAAGTTTTGTTCATCTACAACTGTCTTAATCAAAAATTGATACACGGAATATAAAAAATAATAATGTAGGAAAATTAGGAGATTCTTTGCTTGTTCAAATTATTGCTCATAGACACTAAATGAATATGAACATTTGATGTAAAATGAAAAAATAATAAGGATAATAAAAATAAACAAGGATGTCAATGACTAAAAATATCAATAAATGCTTTTTTTTTTTTTTGGCAAGCCACAACTAAGATAACTTGACATAATATAAAAATATGATAAAAGAAACACGATAGTATACAATGTATATTAACCTGTCTGTGTATAAATAGGATAAGAACAAAAATACCTGTACATGTACTACAAGTAGATTTGGGTTAGTGGCAATGCATGGACATTTAACAACCTCATAAACACATGTACAACCTAAACACAATGTAAATTGGTTACAGATAATGCTAGATATTAAAAAAAAAAAAAAATCAACAACTTAAAAACTACATCAAGATTTTTTTTTCTCTGAGCATTTATGATTTAGTGAGTGTTTAAAAAAATTTCTTATTTCAAATAAAATGAGGTTTATTCGAATGAGGATGGACCTCAATCGAGGTGAAATTGGTTCCAGTTAGATGTGAATACACGGTATCATAGAAAGACTATGTTGGGTAGGTACAGGATGTAAATAAAATCTACCAGTATTGTACAGGAAACATGCATAAGGCTTGTAATGAAAATATAAAGCTTGCATCATCAACTATCAGCTGGACTCATTTGATGGCACTGAATCAAACCAAAAACAGATCTTGCCACTGACTGAAAGTTGCTTATCACAGAAAACAAACTTCAAAGGAATATGCTACCTTTAGGACTGAAGACCTGTTTAATCTCTTGGACATTTTCAAAAATGTTAATTATTAATTCAAAAAATAAAAAGTCAATGATTAACAATATGATTTTCTTTTAAAATGCCTGAAACATTATTTCTGAGTAGCAATAACCACGAGGCATATTTCAATATGAAAACCTCATCGAAATATAGCAAACAGGTCTGAGACTGGTTAGAGAAGATAATCACCATCAGAAGGCAAGTACATGTGTAACTTACAAGTACATGTGTGACTTACAAGTTCATGTACCTTTATAACTTACAAGTACATGTATAACTTACAAGTACATGTATGATCTATAAGTACATGTGTGACTTACAAGTACATGTTTTCATGTACACACACCTTTTGAGTATTGTTTATGGAGAAGAAAGAATGGACATCTCTACACAGCGTTGTTATCCGCGGCCTCCGGCGAGGCGGATTTACGATGCACCAGTTCCATGCTGCCGTAGTCATTGGTTTTGTAGCGCTGGCTCTCGTCCTCGATGATCCTCTCTATGTCCTCCTCCCCCACTGTCTCGCCCTTGGCTCGCAGTAGCTCGGTCTTGATGATGATCTCGTTACTCATGTACGCTTCCCGGCGGATGTGCAGCTTGAGTTTGGCGGGGACATCCGGTATTAACCAGGCGATCAGGCCCGTGATCACGACGATCACATTCTGTCAACAACAAAAGTCTGTATCACTCTCAAACATCTATCACAAACTCAGGAAACAATTCATAACCGGTACGATTGTTATATGGCCGAAATATCATTGTTAAATAATGAAATAAACCATCATATCATTTTGATGAAAAAAATTTAAAAAGTGGGGTTACAATGTGTATTTTTTTTTTTTTAAACTTATATACCCCGATTTGCACAGTTTGACAAGATTAGAGGGGACTATAATCAACAAAAATCACAATTGATGCAAATTCCTTTATAAATTATCACATTTAACAGTGTGTCAGCTATAAGAGTTCTTTTTTAATTTCCTCTCCAACCCAATTATCTCCAGTCATGTTACATGCATCAGATAAAGCGATTTACCTCAAACACCACGACAAAGGCAAACCGCGCGGCCAGGACGTGCCAGTACATCGGCGAGTATTCATAGGGATCGCCGCTGTCCGGGGGGTTACGAAAATCTCTGTACCTGCAAGACCGCAAACCAGAAATTAAAACTCCTTTCACAATTTTTTTTAAAGTCAGAGTTTTAATGTTTTGTGACTTGTTAGTCATCTTTAAGAAAATTCACACATGTTTGTACGACATTGCTGGGATGAGCAATGACGACAATGATCAATCAAGGGATGTATTTATTCTGATGTTCTACCATCAAAACTATCGCTCTCCTAAATGAAAATGGATTAATCAAGGGATGTATTTATTCTGATGTTCTACCATAAAAACTATCACTCTCCTAAATGAAAATGGATTAAAAAATTTATCATAAGTTACAAGAATAATACCGATATTAACACATATACAAAGGGAAAACGACTAAGCTGTCCAAATAACCAAACATTTTCCCTCTTTGCTAGTTTATGTAAATTTCCTTGTTTTTTTTCTTCCTCGTCCTTTCCCTCTTCTCTCTTTGCATTCTCTAACAGACAGAGATCTGAGATCAATATTAACGACTTACCGACAAGACTCCACACTGTCGCTGCCCTCAAACACAGGTCTGTGGAACTCGTCGAAGTCGGAGGTGTTGAACACGGCCAGGGTCTGGTTGACGTAGCCCTTCAGGGTCCCGTCGGGGCTGTAGGCCATCGTGTACACCAGGCGCGGAATGAAGTCTGAGGTCAGGGCTATGATGAAGGCCTGTGAAAGACAGCCAAATCAAGCAGTGTTCAGTTTCGCTCTTTTACACTTACAGTTTCACCTCGTCTTGAATTCGCCCAGACACAGTTTTGTTTAAAGAAAGATAATTTTAGGCATTTGAATTGGCCAAGTCATAATCTGACAACGAAGGCGAAAGGGGTAAAAATAAAGCGGGGGCAATATTTCCCTCTATACAGTAGCTGGAGTCATAGCCTTAAAATGTACATTTACTATGTAGTGACAATTGGCACATAAAGCTCAAAGAGGCAATATTTCTTTTCAAAGAAAAGTTGCATATGGTAACTCTCTTAATAAAAGTATAATGTGCCAAAGTAAGCAAACAAATGTACATGCATTCTGGTATAGTTATATACTGTTACAGTATTGATATTTATATTTGGACTGTTTGAATACTAGTAAATGGTCCTTTGACTTGACATAAATGTTCTGTACTAACATAATTATTATTACAGGTATTAGGTTAACCAGGTGTCTAACTACAGGGGCTTACAGTGACTCTAAATCTCAGGAATGATGACTTTTTACACAGTAGATTTAAACATTAAATTCTGATAAAGCTTACATTCGAGATGATGGCTATCCTAGAGATTCCATACAGAACACTGTACCACACACCTGAAAACACAAATTTTAAAGTTATCCTCTTTAATCAAGTTGAAAATTCTAAAGAATAAAGATCATTAAATGCTGAATCAAGATTTCAAAACTTTAATTTTGAAAAGAAAAATTACCTCAGCCAAAGTTAATGATTCAATTCTCTTAATTATAACTTCATATTATAAACATGATTTAATACTAATGAATGACTCTTGTCTATGTGCAATTTACCTATATCTGGGACTCTCTCAGCCATGGGTCTGCGAAGTTGGGTGGTGAACTTGACAGCATCAAATCGGATCTCCAGGATGTTGTTAATGAGGGCAAAGAGAGGACCCAGGGGGAAGGCAGCCACAAATAGGGTCAGAAACCCAAACTGTAGGACTAAAAACACAAATAGGGTTATAAAACCTATATTTAACTGCAGGACTAAAAACACAGAGTCAGGAACCCAAACTGTAGGACTAGAAATACACATAGGGTCAGGACTACTGACCACTAACTGTAGGACTAAAAACACAACCCAGCCTGTAAGACTGGAACACAGGCTAAGAATGCAAACTATAACGGTTTTACAACCCCAGAACTTTATACTCTGATTTGCTCTACTCATAATGACATGAAGCATCTTATTTTTGTGTATTGTCAATGTTAAGCAATAAACATTTTATCTTGATACCGTACTTGATGCATTTCTTAATATATATAACATTTCTATATAATTACATATTATATGAAATGCATACAACCAACATATTGACCACTGACATAGAGGTAACACATGAAATAAACAGTACATAATTATACGGTATGTACGTACTCATCTCCAGGTACTCGTAGAACAGAGAGGTGGTCTCGGCCGGCTGCAGCCTGTAGTCCTTCTCCCAGGGCGACCGGCTCAGCTTCTGCTCCGTGGTCTCGGGCCAGATCCTCCTCTTGATCCACTTGATGACTTTTCTACAAACATTGTCAAAATAAATCTTTTACTCAGTTAACAATACAAAAGAATCAGGTAATTTGCGTAATATGTATAAAGAGTAACAGATAAAGTTAACATCATATTTAATTATTATAATCACTGAATACAATTTCTATATTCAAGTCTTAAGCGATAGTGGTAGTCAATAGCCATTAAATAGAGATCCTTACGGTATGAGGATCTCGACGATGTTGTTGACGATCAGCTGTTTCCCCGTCATGATGATGGCCAGTTGGATACACAGCTCAATGAGACAGCCCCCGGCTTCACACTGCGGCAACAGAAACAGTTTAAAGACTTAAATCAAATGTTATCTCTTTAATTTGTAAAATCTTTAATCGGATATTTTTTTCATGTTTTTTCTTCTGTCCCAAAAATACCCCATGTTTTATTTGACAAATGCTCACCTCCTCTTGGCGACCTCCAAATAATGTTGCATATTTACCAGGTCTCCCCACCATTCTGAAATGACAAAATGAACTTAGAAACTATAAATCTGCATAGTTACCAAATTTTATTTATTTATGCATATGCATATGTCCAACCTCTGCTAAGAAAATGAACGGAAACTGTTGGAGGGCTGACTGACAAACAGACAGCAGCAAAGTAATATGTCCTCTCATCTTTGAAATGGGGCACAAAAATTATGGCCATTCAATCAAAAGGATTGCTTTTTTTATACAAAATATACACTGTTTTTTTTCAAAACAACTTCATTTTGATAGTAAATTTTGAATTTGGATGGTCTAATTGATTGTGGTTGCACATTTACCTCCCTTTGAAGAATGCGATGTAGAGGATGGAGGAGTAGTAGTTGACAAACTGGAGGGAGAACAGTTTGAGGGTGATGCTGTCGTCGTACTCCTTCTGGGTACGCAGGCACTCCAAGTCTGTCAGCCAGAAAGCCAGCCGGTTGTAGATCTACAGAGCAACGCACACAAAGAACAAAATTATCTCAATGAACAGCTCTGCTATAGCCTTAATTGTAAGTAAACTTCATTTGAAAAGCAAAGTACAAATTAGCAGTAGGCTATATATTAACTGTATGTATTGGTTGTACTTCAAATCATATATTATGGAATTGCAAAATAACAGTAAAACAAAACTACTGATGATACCAAAAATATTTGTAATATAAGCATCTAACAACATGCCCTATAAAATAAGCCAGTGTCAAAAGATATAAATGTTTAAGCCATCTATTTATGTAAAACAAGTTACCCCATGACAGATACTTACAATGTTGAGTATGACGATGATGAGGAGATTGATGCAGGCGGCGGTAACCGTGGTGACCAGGCTGGCGTTCTGGTAGATGACCTCCGCGGTGGAGGCGATGAACGTGGAGTTTGTGACCGGCGTGTTCCGTGTCAGCACCTGGAGGGCCGCCAGCGTAGAGATGCGGTAGGCGATCACCCCCACCACTGCCACAATTGCCAGAAATGCCTACAAACAGCATACAGAACATCACAATAGCGATATAACAGTCAATATAAAGCCAGCAGTAGCACACACAGATCATTAAAAGTCAAATCATTCATTATGTATGAAATCAGAAATCTTAATTAAAACTAAGAAAGAATTGTTACAGTACCACAGTGCAAAAATTCTTAAATTCTAGAATATTCTTCACGAGATTAATAGGAAGCTCAGTCATGGCATGCAGTCAAGTATTATAGTCAGAAATACTTCAAACACAAGCTGGTCCATTGTAATAGTCATAGTCTTTGAATAAATTTTTTAATTATGCTAATTCAAGTTGTTAAAATCAAACCTTTTGGTAATTGAAGCATTTTGCCCATCTATTCAACCTTATCATATCAATAATCAATGACTGGCAGGAAAGACTGTCAGGACTTACCAGAAACAACATGGCCGTCCAGGACATGAGGTAGATGGGGAAGCGTCTTCTCCAGAAGGGAAGATGGGGCTCCTTAATCTACAACACGTGTAACTAATATGTATATTCACAGTACAATTTAAAATCACAGGGTGTGTATACAAGTTTTTGTTTAAACCCTAACAATGTTTCACATCTTAGTCTAGGAAGAAAAAAATACTTCCAAAAAATATTGTATTCTCAGTAGCAATTTATGTTCTGATATCAAAAATGTGTTCCGTGAGAGGAAAAGACTAGTTAGACTTAGTCTAATAATTGAAATAAAATAGTAGTGAAATAAAAATAATTCTCATTTAAAATCCACAGATCTCATCTACAAATCAGTGTTAAGTAATCTGTTTAACTACATATCAATGATATACAAAGTCCTGAAGTACCTGTTTGTGTAATTAGCCTTAACCATGTGATGGGATTGTACATGTAAATAGCCTTACCCCAGTGATGGGATGTTCCTTGTATGTGGTGATGTGCTCGAGTTTGGCCAGGAACTCTGGACGAGGGGGTTGCTGCAAATATGTCAACGCTATGATTACATGTATTGTCAAAATACCCCTGATAAATTACTGCTTGCCTTTTATACCAATTATCATAACTACAAATTTACAAAGAGATCATAAAGATACAAAAATTAAAAGCTTTATATGACCAGAGAGCCAGCATACTGTAAACGTATTACATTTGGCTGTGTATTCTATTTAGCGTTTTTGGCAGAATACAGCGTCTGCTAAATCCAGTACATAGCCAAATGTATAATATATAAGTAGATAAATAGGTACATTTAGAAATGTGCTAAATCAAATCCAATCCAAATCAAATAACTTGTTGAAAAATCATATTCTGCCAAATATAAATAATATGTTTACAGTACATTACCTCCTCAGTGACAAAGTCAGTCAGGCCCCATTTGAACTGTAGAGCGGCTTCTTTTCTCTTCCAGAACTCCAGGAACAATGTACCTAGAGCGAGATAACAGAGGTTATGAATAAAGTAAAAAATCAAAGTACTGAGAGTACATTTATATAGGTATACACAAAGAATGTGTTGGCATGCCTTTAAAGCACTACAATTCAAAGATGCAAGTAAAAAAATGCATGTGTTACAAAGTGACAGTGCCCAAAAATATTGAGGCTCAAATTCATCAGCTTCATGATAATACAAGAGGCTGGACAAAAAATTTCATCAAGCTCTTTCATTATGTGTTTCTATATATATATATGTGCTTAAAAATAAATCTCTGTAATTAACTACAGAATTTTTTTTTTACAGCGAATTATAGAATACCGATAGAGTTTTCAATAGCTTGTTGGATTGCTGAATAGGGTATTCAATTTGGTCAGCAAGGTATCACATCAGGTCTGAATCTAGATCCTGTGGTTACTCGGGTGTTTTTTGTTATTTTTCATTCCACCCATTCATATTGCACAAAGTAAACCTCCAGAACACTCTCTCCTATTGTTAGTTACTCTATTCATAGCCTTTTGAAAAGAATGTTCACGACACCTGGCAAGCTCTGGAATCTAGAGTATCAGTTCTGCCCAGAATAACATATATTTCATAACTGTTATTCAAAAGACATTTCTGAAGAAACAAAAGTAAAACTTTTACAAGTGTAAGCTTAAAAAGAATAAACCAAATTTTTTTTACTGTACACTTTGGTTCCTCAATTCCTGGTACAACATACAGCACTAAATGTATTTTTGTGCTAAGGCTGCTTAATTAGTTCACACTAAAGCAGTACTGTTGAATAAATTATACAGAAAATATATTCTCAACGAAAAAAAAATCAAAAAGTGCAAATATTTACTAGCTATAACTCACTTTCTTGAAGTCATTCCTAAGTGATCACATGACCTAGATTTAGACCTAATGTGACACCTGGCTGACCAAATTGTATACCTTAATGAGCAATCCAGCAAGCTATTGAAAACTCTACCGGTATTCTGTAATTCGCTGTAAGATCAAAAAAAGAGCGTAATGAAAACGCTCACCCCAGAATGACATAAAGATGGCGAAGAACACTGTGGCGTTGTTGTCAAAGATCCTGCTGGCGCGGGCGTGGGAGCAGGCGGCGCTCAGCTTCCAGTAGGGGCACTGGTAGTCACACAGGGGACACATGGTGAAGTTCTTACTCTCGTCGCAGATTTCATTACTGCAGAGGAAAGCCAATAGAAACAAATCAGGGAAATAGACAGTAAAAATATCTGATATAATGCACACAGTGAAATTTTTGTGGGCATGAAATTCTGTTGATTTATGTTCTATTAAGTGAAAAATGGTTTTGTAGGGACTTAATTTCATTGATTCAACAGTTTTCATGATTTTGTCAAGATTGAAGACATTCAAACATAAATTTTAATCCACCAAAAGAACTGATTGCTCTCTATTATGATTTCAATAAAATCTTATCTATATGATCAAAGATGCAGACTTACGCAGGGTAACTATTCCCCGATATTGCACAGCCGTATATGAACACAATGAGGCCGACGATGGAGGCAGGAATCAGCATCAGCATGTAAAAACCCAGCCAGGCAAAGTAGATCGCTATCTTCTCACCAAAGTACGCCCTGAAGTTAATATTACCAAAAGATTTTTCTACAAAATTTTTCTACAAAATTAATCAGAGAAAATGCAGACAACATATATCAAATCTTTTCTAAAATATTTTACATTTCTGAATCAGAGTAATATCATTATTATTTGCATCATCTAAACAGTTGGTTATGGATGGCTGATTTACCCAGCATGCATCACAGTCGTACCTGACATGGTCCAGCGGCTGGATCTTGAAGCAGTTCCTCCAGTTCGCCCAGTAATCAAACAGCAGCTTTCTGTCGTTGTCAGCAGACCCGGGCTTCCAGTGACCCTATACACATAGACACACGTCAATTCAATGAGAAAAGTTTTCAACAAATGAACAAATGTAAGGGCATTTACAACAATCAAACTTTCTGCCCTCATATTGTCACATTTATGCATCATTTTTTGGGGGATAGCATGTACAAATAAAAGATAAAAAATTTAGATAAGTTCACTGTGCAAAGTGGAAGGAATTCTCACAATGTTAACAGCGACTTACTTCATGAAGAGGATAAGCATCCGTGTAGTGTCCATCAGCGATCATCTTGTTGATGCCTACAAAAAAACACATCTCAATACATTGGAAGATTCATCACAACAGAAAAGTCTGATGTAATACATAGATTTTTTTTGTTTTAAAAGTTCTAATACATTGCTTCAGTGCTTGTTTTATGACAACACGTGCTTTCGGACGTGTCCAGAACTTATAGATTCTAAGAGCTATGATGGAACCTACCAAATGAGTATGCCTTTTCTTTCGCCTTGCTGAAAGATTTTCGACGTAAAATGAAGTTAACGATTCTACTCCTTGTGGCGTGGTCAAAATATTTCTCCCTGTCTTCAGGGATATCAAATCTACAAATAAACCAAAATAAAAATGCATGCTTCATAAAATATATCATTATAGGTTCTGAATATATACAATACAGTATTCAGTTTATATATAGCATATTGTCTTTGTCAGATTGTGGTTTTTTTTTATGAGGGTATGGGAGGGGCAAGTAAAAAATGTATTTGACATTAATTTACCATTTCCAAAAAATCTTGTGATAATGTTAACTTGTCCTATTCAGTGTAGAGCTCTGTAGGACCAATGGAAAGTGCACAATATTTATCAAGGAATAACTCAACAGTCTGATGTTTCGGGTCTTCCTTGTCCTATTGCCAAAAACTTTGAGACAACCCCCTCTACACTACTACAGATATCAAACCTCTTTAACACTTACAGATATCTCCCTCATCTCTAATATAGTCCACGCTGAATTACAGATATCAACCCCCCTCTACATTTACAGATATTGAACCCACTCGACACTTACAGATATTCCTTGTCTCTACTGTAGGCCACGTTGAACCTCCTATTGATCGGTTTGACCACCTCCTGGTCCAGTTGGAAGGGGGTGAACAGTTTCTTGGTGATGTTGGTCATCGTGTCCCACAGTCGCGTACTGACGGCCTTCATGGGGGTCTACAATACAGATACCTTCTACAATTTATATCATACCTTGAACTATATAGAACAGCTCAGGTGGGAGATTCTGGGTAATCCCATACAAAAGAGCAAATTAATGTTCTGTGTCTTAAACATCTAGCTTTTAATTTAATGTGCCAGGTATTATTTTGAGTTATCAAGCTTTTTATTTAATAAATACATTGTATTATTTTGAGTTATAATATTATTTGTAAATTTTGTATATGCATTTTAAGAGGAATCTGCATGCCTTATAAAACGAAGAGATACAAAATATTGATAGGTGCATGATTATACTTGAAAACATAAATGTATCATATTTTAACAGTTTAAAGGTTTCTTCATATTAAAACAAAGAAATTGAAATACAACAATATATTCTTGTTGGTTTCAATTCATTGTTTCGGAAATATCAAAATTGTCAAACAACAGTTGAAAAGAAATTGGTCAATCTGGTGAAAAATTAAATGATAAAAAAATAATACACACTCAGACAGAAACAAAAGCAAAGGAAAAGGGACTTAGAAAGAATGCCATTTGTAAAATAAATGCATGAATCTTAAATCTTTCTAACTTATTAAATATGTCATAACAAATAATCAAATGTAAAACCAATAAATCTTGAAATAAAATGGAAATGAAAAACACAGGGTATCAAACATGAACATTTTCAATCAACTACAGCTACAGTGAATAACATTTTATCAATCTCCAGAACATGAGAAACTAAAGTAGGATCAGATGTATGACAGTCTAATACATTTTCATACACTTAGCTTATTATCATGGTTACTAAAGAAAAATTTCATAACACAAAACAGCATAGCATGCAACCTTTTCCCCCCGAACTTACAAATTCAACTCTCTTAAATATGAGCAAGATATTCAATCAAAATTTTTACATTTCTTTTAGTATTCAATGCACTGAAATATCCATACATCAATATTTCTGAATAGGGCCCCCCAAAAACAGAGAAACTGTTTGACCCTTTGAGCTACAGTCAATCACTAAATGTATATCAAGTTTCTGGAATCACTACAAGGTTCTTGGTTTTTGTCAGAGTTTGTAAGAGTTCTGTTTGGCTGACATGCAAGGTTACTCCATTCAGACATTTACTACTATACGGCCGTGCTGTCTGTATAAAAAAAAATCTTCCATCTATATGTAACTCAAATTTACAAGACATTTTAGCCAAAACACTTGTTTTAATGTATAAAAGAAGGACACATGCAGATATGTTAAAATTTTGCAGTATGTGTACTTTTAATGCAAAGGGGCATAACCTGTGACAGTCCTATTTTTAGTGTCTCGTATGTCTTTTAAGGCAGGGTGCCAATATTTTATGCATTGTATCTATATGAAATTTTACTTGTAATTTTGGCATGTGACACTTAAATAAACAATTACTTACTTACTATATTTGTCATTGCCTCAACTCTATGTATAGCTGTAATCTAAGAATGATTGTCAAATACTTAACTTTACGTTTTCTTGTGCCATAGTGTATTACAATGATCAACCCCACGTTATGAAAGCCAAGATAAGAACTCTTACAAAAATCAAATTTGCCTGCTTAAAAATTTTTATTTTGATTATTACTACATGTATATACAATATACTAGTCTAAGTATGCACTGCGGTTATTTATCTCTTCTACTAAGCTCCGTGTTTGCTTGCTTCCAATTCCATGGCCAGCTATAAATACAACATGTAACTATGTGAAAAATGTAATGGCATGCACACTCTCACAACCTTTGCTCATTACATCTCTGCATATCTTTATAGCATTGAAAAAAATATTCATTATTCATTTTTTTTTTTTAAATTCCTAAAAATTTAAATCAGGTACTAGATACTTGTCATTTTATTTTTGTTATTTGGGAAAACCACTTATGACTCAAGTGCTTCAATTGCATGCTTTTAAGAAGCATAATAACTATCTACATGACTGTAGTAATAACATGCTTTTAAAAAATCATGACTCCCATAATTTTTTTTCAGAAAATCTATATAAAATTTGTTTAGAACAAAATTAATCAGGAGTTGATATCAAATGGATTCTAAATACATGTATTAAAAAAAAAAATTTAATATATTTCACACATTTAATTATTAAAGTGAAATAAATTGACTGTATGAACTAAATATTATCAAAGTCACTGAAATAAACAGTCAAACAAGACACACACATGCTGTTTGCATTCTCAGCAACCCAAAAAATAGCGAACAGGACAACAATGCTAACGGAAATTCCGAATCGTGAAGGAAGTGTCATACCACCGGTCGCCGATGAAAGCCTCCTCCCTCCATCTTTATCAAGATTTTCTGAGCAGGTTCAAGAATATAAACATTATTTACAGAGTGGTCCACTTCTGTTAAGTAATTATCACTTGTTCTAGCTTAATTAATAGACTATGATAATGATATATCAATCTTCTGGGGCAGTAATTCTACTGTTGAGACAAATAATTATACTTCATTTAATATACATGTAAATGGTTCTCTAATTCCAAAAATAATATTTGTATCTACAAAATATAGAGAAAGGTTGAAGTTTACAACTTACAAATAAATTCATCTAATACATGTATTAATGGTTAAACTCATCCAACACATTTATGGATGGATAAACTTATCCAATACATTTATGGATGGATAAACTTACCCAATACATTTATGGATGGATAAACTTATCCAATACATTTATGGATGGATTAACTTATCCAAAACATTTATCGATGGATAAATTCATCCAAAACATGCACTCACAGATAGACCTATCCAACACCTGTATATGATATGGATGTTCTCATCAAATACATGTTTAATGGATAATTCTATTCTTTAACGGATAATTCATCCAACACACACATACATGGAATCTGATGAACAAGTACTAATGGATAAACTTATCCATGCACATGTACGTATTAAATATGGATAAACTAATCTGATTCCTGCATTCATGGGTGAACGAATGCACAGTTACATGTACATGCCTACACTTTATAAGTTACTTTACTTTTAATACCCTTAATCACACAATGTCATACATAATATCATCTCAGTTTGATTATATTTTGATTACCGGTACCTCCAAAATTTCAACCTTTTAAATTCTAGCAATTATACAACAAAACAAAAAGCAAGTCTAATTAGCAGAGAATGATAGAAGCACGTACACCTCCAAATAAGATTACAGTCAATTTCAAACATCAGAGTTTGTTGTCGAGTCAGAGTAGAACTTGTCTTGTACTAGTAAGTATTTAAATTAATGAAAGTCAATATTTACATTACTTCATGTACATACGGTAGTCAATTATTTATAAGCCAATTCTCATAATCATTTAGCATATATTTTTAAGATAGATGTAATGAATCTTTTTTTAAATTCAAAAAAGTGCAAGGGTTCTTATTGAATTGATAACTTACATGGGTCAAACAAAAAAAAAAGCCCCAAAATAATAATGAGGTTAAAAGCACACAAAAAAAAAGTCTAATCAAAATATTGCAAAGGGTCAGCTGTGAAAAAGGTTGGTTAATATGTATTTTGAAGAAACAACCCACACTTTGTGTCTTCTGGTTAAAACTTTCCTTAAATTACTTACATCAAGATCAGGACCTTGAAAGCATTTGTACTTAAGCTAAAAATAGATTGAAGTCAAGTCAACTGAAAAATTCACTATTTTTCCATCATGACTTTTTTCTATGACATTCAATACCTGAGAGATTTTTCCAGTGAGATTTTTTTTTCATTAAGTAAACATAGTTATTAACTATACCATGTATACATGGAAGATTTGTGGAATTTCTATTCATTTAAACTGTTATTTCTGAAATTCATAAGGCTTTCAAAAATATATGAGATGTCAATGGATATTGTGTACACACTTAAATTGTCAAATGTGACAATTTTGCAAAACTCTGAGTATTTTTTGCTGCTAATCTGACCTTTATTGTCTCATTTTTATGAATAGATAATCTACAGAGGCTCAGTCAGGAAAATAAGTTGCTCTTAACCACTTAACTTAAAGATTGCAAAATAAAGTTGTAATGTATAAAAGTTTGTTAACAGTATGTGTACCCAGCTAGAAATTTATCAAACTCTGAACCCCCCCCCCCCCAACACTATGTTTGAGAACTGGCCAAATCTAAAAAAAAACCCTTAGCCATTTCCAAAATTGCCAACTTAGAAAACCACCCCTTGTCATTGTTATTAAAGACCTGTTGTGCATGTTTTATATTGCTACCATAACATTAATCTATTCTACAAAAAATTAAACCCCACAATCAATGTTACTGGTTTAGAATCTTAAGCCAATGAGCACAGGAAGAAAGAAGCAGAGTTCATATTTCAGCCAATGTACGATTCCAAGTATGACCATTGAGATCGGATGAAGACAAACACTACATTGCAACGTTAAATGAGAGAGCGCTAGGGAGGGCATGAAACACAGTGCGACAAACAAGTACCTCAAGCTTGGCATACTTCTGCTGAATCTTTTCCAAGTCCAGACTCTGTCGATCATAGCAAGAAAACATGGTAAATATTACAGACAGGCATTCTGGAGGTAATAGCTGTGTAAGCAGGTGAGGGACAGAATGACGAACAGAGATAAAACTTGCAGCCCCCCCCCCCCCCCCCCCCCGTTTCACTGGTAGGAGACTAGTACATGTAATAAGAGCTGATACATGTCAGAGTTTTCTCCTGGTAAGTCTTTGGAGGTTTATTTTTAAATGATACCTGTCCAATACCCTTTCCTGTTTTTGAAACAAATCAATTTCAAATAAAAAATTTTCGGAGACGAAATGATGACTCCGATATAGGAGTGCAGGTTTTCTTGATAATCCCAGATATCTTTAAATTTGACGAGCTGAACAATGTCTTGTAATACATGTTGACAAAGCTGACATATCCCCCAACATTTCCTACCGTCCTTTCCCTCCTGATCAAGGCAATATTTGTCAATGACCAACTCACTCCTACCCCATCTGCACAATCCCTACCCCCTATTTTTGGTTAGTTAAAGCTAATACAAATCATAAGTAAAGAAAACTTAATTGATGTTAAAATGAGTAGTTTGCCCTTGCCAATAAATTTTCTTTTCCGAGAAGGTTTATCCATGCATACTTACGACACTGTCAGTAGACAAGTTAAAGCAATGCAGTTAATGAAATTATGCCTGTACCCTACAGTATGTGAGAAAAAATTATCTGGGGTCACCTTTGCAATTAGAAAAGCTATTCCATTCATTTGATTATAAATAACATTTTTATATAAATAACAACACAAAATATTCAACAAATTTAGTGCCTGTTATAACTTTGCCATTGATTATAAACTCGATATAAAATAAAAATATTAAAATTTTTACTTCATGCACAATGAACATAAATTAAGCTATTATAATATGTGTATGTGTTGCATTAGTCTGTTGATTATTATATATAATTTATCATATATCAGCAGTACCCACCTTTTTGACAGGCATGCGCACTTTGAGGATTTCAGCGTAACGGGTCAGAACTTCATAGGGGGCGTGGACCTTCAGGAAATGGACCTCCTCCCCTTCTTTCTGTAAATTTTAAAATTTAAATGTCAAGAAGCATTGCTATACAACAAGTGATCAAACACATATTTTATATGTTAATAACAATTAAAATAAACAAAAACAAAATCTCCAATGAAAATTTGTGTTTTTCGTTTTTTTGCATGATTATTTACTAGGGTAATACACATACAGTAGGCATTTGGATTTATAAATATTTACATTTTTCGGTGTCTTTGTCTGTGATAACACTACAAATCGATTTTGTACTATACAGTCCAATAAATTCAAATGACGTATTGTTGGGGCACCAGCAGGATTTTCATACTTAATATTTTAATTTTTATTAGTACAATTGCTTAAAATTATATAGGCTAAATATAAGTAATAAGGAATCATTCTTTGAATATTTTGAGGTGATAATTTCGGTCGGGGAATGATCTTCAGGCTTTATGATAGATTTGATCACGCCCCGACCGAAATTATCACCTCATAATATTCAAAGAATGATTCCTTATTCCTTAAATAAAACATAAAAATATATCCAAAACTAAATCCCAATAAAAATTTGCGTTTGTACAGTATAATCTAATACACTTACAATTGGCATTAGGTTTTCAGAATAAAACTTCAGCTGTAAGCCCGCGAGTATAACTTACTTCATCTTTCTCCAGTTTCAGCCCTTCCTGTTCCAGGTTTTCCTCAAACACCGCTCTGGCCTCCTGGGAGTGAGCCAGTTTCTCCGGCTTTCCCTCCGTGCTCCAGGCCAGGATGTAGTCGATCCTTTTCTTACCGTCCTTGAAAAACATGTTACGGCCCTACAAACGTATATTAAACTGCCATTACACATCCACATGAAATAGCAATGAAAGAACTATTTTTTTAATGACCTAGAAAGAAATGTGTGATCAGTAACATTTTATTACATATAGTAGGGTATAAACCACACTTTGAGTTCCCTTATAAACTTATGATCTAGAACTAAATTTAGTGTCTTTCACGATATAATTAATGAAATCTTTATTTTTAAACACTATGTTAAAACTTTTATGCTTCTTTGCATTGCTCAAACTGTAACAGTTCTCCAAAAAGTGGATAATAAATCTTGTAATAATGGACCATGAATTGTTACCGTTTGAAATCCTTAAAGGAGTATAAAACATATTTTGACTTCCCCCAAATACATGCCAAATACATGTATGACAGACATGACAATTCTCCACCACCGAGTTTATTCTGTTTCTGGACGATGTGCTTCAGTCTATATATTAAGCTTGTTATTTTCACACCTCAATACATGCCTTACATAGTACATGCATGCACAAATCACACACTCTTTGTTCAATATATAGACTTCAACTGAAACACTGATAGTCATGGAAATCTGTTTGTCAATGATTATATCTTGACATCTTAACATAGAGATAGATAAAAGTTCATACAATCAAGGTTTTTATAATTAAAAACTCAATATTGCAATTTTTCAAATAAAAAAAAAATTGTTAAAGTCAAAGGGGGGGGGGGGGGGTATTTGATTAAATAAAAGATGCTAGTTGGATTGTTTTTAAAAAATTGCAATGCAATTTTGTCTCAAGTTCAATTATATCAAAGTTGTGTTACAGACGCAAATTAAATACAGTATCATTTGAATGCACTTGTCAGTGATGAAATATTGTTGAACTCTTAAAATTAGAGGGGAACACTCAGAAAATTCACAAAATGAACAGGACAGTTAGGACTGTACAGGTAAAGTTCTGGTTTATGGAAGCAGACAGCATGCTGCAACAATTTACCACCAGCTCCTGGTCCAATGGCTGCTAGAGAGCAAGGAGAGATTTAGAACGTCGCCATATTTTATAACTTAATTATCACTGAAAACCTAACATCGTCCATGATCAACATCAAGAATACTCTAATCATGAAGAGCAGATTGGAAAACAACCCATCACAATGTCATATCAAAACTACAAAAAGATATAATTAAACAGCAGAATAGAATAAACAGATCTTGCTTTGCTATATACACAGAAACAGGAATTCAAAATAAATCCATCATAATTAAGTAACATTTCATCATAATTTGTCACAATTTATAAGCATTTTTTTGTACATGTATTACAAACTACGGTACATAGAAATAAACTAACAGAACTGGATAACAGTCATTCCATTGACAGTTAGACACAGACCCTTGTAATCAGGGTTCTGAAATTCATATCCATATCAGTTTTTTCAGCTTCTAAAGACACATGCTGCTTGGCTATACCGCGTCATGTCAAAAATGAATTTTATCAGATAATTCTTCTTTTACAAAAATCAAAAGGTTATATATGATCATGACCTAGAAGGAATTAGAACTAGAATTTTGATACTGTTTAATTTGTTAATTTTAAACCTCTAATCAAGACCCCATTTACATAAGACTAATGCGCTAGCTTCTTTTCTTGCCTCCGATTAAGGACGGGCAAAACAACTATAATACTGTCTTTACTAGCTCAAAACCTTTTTTAAAAGAATTGAGAAGGACTCTATCACCATTGGAGTAATCACCCTGTTGTACAATTCCTCTGAATGATGAGGTCAAAATGACAACTACTGTAAACCCAACTTTTATTCGTGATGACAATTTTTCGCGATTTACTGGACACAAACTGGTTCGCAACGACTAATTTTCGCCTTATAAAGACCTATGTAGTTATTAATACCATACGACAAGGGCTGGTTCGCGGCGAGAAATATTCGCGACGACAATGCTCTCACAAACCTCGCGAAAATTTTTCGCTCACGAATAAAAGTTGGTTTACAGTATTCAGTTTACAGTTTACAGGGCCTAACCAGTTCAATCTAGGTTTATTCCTTTAGTTAGTACTATATTTCATTATAAGTATCACCAATGGAACTCTTACACTAAAAACTGAACTTTATTTATTTTAACAATGATTGATATATAAACAAGTTCTACAACTTATATTAATATCTTTTGTTGACAAGGATGTTAGCGCGAAGGGGTCATTGAAGTGGGAGGAAGCCGGAGTGCCCGGAGAAAACCCACGTGTCCAAGCGGGCGACCACCGTACTCTTTCACATACAACCACTGTCGATCACGGGGATCGAACTGGGGTCGCAGCGGTGATAAGCGAGTGCATTGTCCACTACGCTTCTTGGACAGTCATTACAATGGGCCTTACTAATTCAATCTACATCTAAATCTTAATTACTGTATTTCTCTGTAAATCTTATGGAGCTCTTACAATCCCAATGAAATTTTATTTGGTTTAAAAACAAAGAAATTTTAGCCCAACGAATATATATATATATATATATATATATATATATATATATATATATATATATATATATATATGTGTGTGTGCTTCTACAGTATATTTCATTATAAGTATCACCAATGGAGCACTTACACTGGGCCTCTTGTCCTGGACGTCTGCATCTTCATCCTCTTCCCCCTCCTCCACATTCTTAGGTGCGTCTGCACTCACTTGTTTACCTCCCCCATTTGTCTGGGACTGCATTACTTCGTCTGGAGAACATGAACACAAATCAAGATCCCTATAGTCTTTTAAAAAATTCATTTGCATTGCAGCAGAGCTTAAAAACTTATATAATGCAGCAGTCATTTAATGATAATTATTAGGCTTGAGTATCGCCAGCCACCTCACGATACGATATGTATCATGATATATTAATGCGATACGTCATGTATCACGATATAGTTGTCATTTATAAATAAACTGTTATCTATGTTGCCTACCTCTATAAAGAATGATATTGCATAAAAAAAATAAACTTACAAAACCAATCAACAAACTCTAGAAATATAAAATTCAATTGATTGGAACAAAATTTACAATAATTAACTTAAATTTAAATTTCTTAATGTCTTCATGTTATGTATAACATCTAATTTGTCTAGAAAGTCAATGAAAATTCACTTATACTGTGTATCACGATACACATGTGACGATATGATACGCGTATCGTGGGCCCTCGCGATCAATATGATCGATGTATCGCCGTATTGTTACACCTCTCATAATTATACAGTTTATGGCTGAAGTGAAAGGATATAAACTTGTAATTTCAATGAGAAATATAAAATTGTAAAGAATTTTGCATATACACAAATTTCTATGTTAATTAAAGCAATACACCTAAACTCTTAACAGTATTGGATATACACTTTTAAAAATTGAAAAAATCCAGGTTCTTGTACATGAAAACTGAATAATGTTACATTGTATCTTCTTGTGAGCATGCAATAAGAATAATTAGACTGCTGGGATTAAATCTGCATATAGAGCACATACTGAATCTGAGAGAGAGAGAGAGAGAGAGAGAGAGAGAGAGAGAGAGAGAGAGAGAGAGAGAGAGAAAGAGAGAGAGCTAGCTACAAAAAATCAAGAATATGAACCTGTAGCTAAAGGATTGTGAAACTCAAACTCAGGTAAATGAGTCATCTGAGCATATGACAACCGAGTTCTACTTGATGTCATGAGGTGCTCATCATCATCAGCCATTTTGGAAAGTTGTTTCAATTATTCAGTTTTACCAAGGAGAAAGAAAAAAAAATATTGATCAAAACCATATTGGCTGCATGCAAATAGTTTCTCTTCCTGATCTTGCTCATGTATATTTGAAATCAACTGTCCTGCTTTTTTTCTTTCCTTTATACATATGATCAGCATACAATAATGTACAATTTATCTGCTTTATGTTGGAATTGCCTGTATTAGTCAGTGTGCATAAACTTCACCAAAGCAAAGCTCATTTCCTGGTTATAATGATTGATGGAAGGCCCCTCTACAAGATGTACATACCGGAAAAAAAAAATACTCAACATTTAAATCAAATCTGCTAAATAAACAAAGAGGAAATCTCTCCTTCTACAAGTACTTTTTTTTCTTCCCTTGCAAAAATATTTTTCCTACTACGCCCACAAAAAATTCTCCACACAGAAATTTTTGTAATTTAATCCCATTCTATGCTGTCGGTCATGCAAAACTCTCAAAATATCCAGGTGAGAAAATGTTACATCCTTATGAATGAAGCCGAGAGAACACAATCCTCCGTGACACAATTGAAAGATATCGCTCTAGATTCCTGGCATAACTTCTCAACAATGGCACTTATTAGATCCCAAGATGTTCTTTTAAATGCCACAATATAGATGTTGTATAGATGTATCCCCAGGTGAAAATAGAACTGTGCGATGATCCGAATACAGGTGTGGAAGTAGAGGTGAAGGTCATTTGTAATATACTGGTCCAGGTAATATTGAGGGGACATCTCAAAACTTAAATAACTAAGTAATACATGTAAGCCAACAAATCTCTATCTTTCTCACTTGCTTAAAAACGTTTTTTTTACAACCAATGACAGAACAATCGTATTTTAGAGATGGTAAACATGGTAAAAGAAGGTTAATGTTTGGTAGAGGTGGTAGGTGGTAGGTGGTAGGTGCGGTCTGGGGGGAACAAGTGTGGAGGAGATAGAGGGAGCACTCAGATGTGAGAGAGAGAGAGAGAGAGAGAGAGAGAGAGAGAGAGAGAGAGAGAGAGAGAGAGAGAGGAAGGAGTAGAAAGTCTGTATCTAACTATCTATCCTTAGTCAATATATATATCGATCATCATCTGATAATATTTCAAGAAAAAAAGAGAGAGATTTTGAGTGAGTATCACTTACTGCTGGTCAGTGGAGAGTCGTCGGCCGTTTCTGCCGTCACATTGAGAGAGTCATTGGCATCTACAGAACACCGACAGTAGAGTATAGGGAACTAGGCATGGCATATATATCAGATAGCAGAACTATTGGGAATTACACTGTCAGGCAGTTATTGTACATTAAGTATATGATGCAATTCAAGTAATCCACATGTACAAAACAAATGCAGGTATTACATACCATCATATTACATCAAGATCAACATTTTACTAAATACATGTTTACTGTAGATTGACACAGCATCACAATACAGTCACATGCATTGTGTATTCAACATCTTTTATTTCATATGCATACTCATAGGAATTTCATATGGATATTCATAGGAATTTAGCAAACTGGTTTAACAGAGTAGAGGCACAAACATCAGTCCTATCACAGTACATACCGGCCTCCTTGCTCTCTAGCATGGGGATCTTCTCCCCCTTATCCTCCGCCATCTTTTAAAATGTGATCCCAGACAACAATCTGGCTGGGAGAGAAAAAAGCAGCATGATCATGATGATTAGATTCACATTGATGGAGAATTATTACACAAATGAACATTTTTTCCTGTAACAAACAGATGTGACACACACAAATCAAAATCAATACTGCTCACTCTCTCTCTCTCTCTCTCTCTCTCTCTCTCATTAGGATTTTTAAGAAATTTCAAATCACTTTTTAATTCAAAAGAAACATTTGTTCACAGTAAAACATAATATATCTTAGTTGATAAAGAATTATCATAAGAAGTCTTTAATGGGGAGAAATTTAGCCCTGCATAAGAAAGAATCTAAAGCTTTTTAAGGTGGTATGGGACACCTGTTGATATTGATTTAGATAAAAGTACATTATAATCAAAATACATTCACTGTGTTAGAATTTTCAAATTTTAATATTATTTGACCATCCAATAAACGTGTTTAAATTTTTTAAGAAAGGTAAAAATTTTGAAAGGCCCAGTGGGATTCGTACTCATGATTTACAGATTCGTAGCTAATGCTCAAAACCCAATGCGCTATGCTGTTAGACAATATTTTTTAAGGTGAACAATTAAATGAAATTATACTTGATTTTATTGTTTATTTTGATAGGAAGTATGTCACAATATCATGAATATGGAGGTACCAGCTTTGTTTGGAGACAGAATTTAAATGTTTAAGAAAAACCTGATGGTGTAAATAGACATGTATTACATCTCATATACTAAATTCAAAGATGATTGTAAAATGTTCCTTCTTTCTTTTAAAATTCTGAAGTGTAGTGTAAATTTAAGAACATAAAAGTAATTGCTTGCCTCACATAGTCTTTTAAACACCATCAACAGCCCCGTAAAGTGAATTAAGTGGTGCAGTTTGTTTACATGTAAAAATGGTGACTCTCGATCTCGACAGGGACGTATTTACTAACTAGTTGCGAATCTCTGTTATATATGTCTCTGATCTCGATGTAAATTTAACATACATGATTTTCCGAGGTTGGTAGCGTGTTCCGAAGAAAGTCTGAGGCAAGTAAAGAGACGATATCAGTAATAAATTGCATGAAGAATATAATGGTACTACTTGTTTTCACAGAATTTGCGTATAAATAAGGTTAATCAGTCCAAAACTAGCACACGTTTTTGTGCGCAATAAATACACATATTTTCAATGGGTGGCACTGTAGCTCCCTGGTCGTCCATCCGATTTTGTTCAGACCGGGAGCTACATATGCATATATGTACAGACATTCAGCTTTAATTCAGCTAAAATATCCAGTTATGTCTCCATCTCTGAATAACTACATGTAAACGCCATTCATAAATGTAATAATTTGCTAGATGTGTAATATTGTGTCTTCTAATAGTTCACCGTACTACAGCCATAGAAATCTAACGTGACTGTTGGAGCTACTGCACTGTCCCCATTCATTCAGAGTCTGGGCCGAGACAATCGGTGTTTCTGGCATTTCGATGCAAGCAAGATCTTAGAATTATTTGAATTCAAAATCTGCATGAAAGACACTACAGAGTATATCATTTAATTAATTTCCCCCAGAAAAAAATCTTAATAACAAATTAAAGAACCATAACATACCTACCGAGGTTGACTTGTCACTTGGGTTTGTCTTCTTTTTTTTCTCGAACGGAAGTGCCAACCGCAGCGCCGTCTTTTGAAAAGTGAATCCAGGGGCTGTCTCAAAAGCGGTATTTATAAATGGTTTATCATCTTATTATGCTTCACCTGTCTGAATTTTACACCCTTATATACATGTAGTAGATTTCATTTGCTTTTAAAGTTTTATCAAAGTAACATGTTGATGGTTTGAATAACTAGATATAAATTTAATTAAAATCACAACATATGAAATATTTTCTTTACATGTAATATTGTGGGGGAAATACAATGTAAAGATGTAGAGCATAAGTATACTTTTACATAATTATAAAATATAGGCCTAGCTAATAAATAAAGTCAGAGGACGTAGGCACTTGTTTACCCCCACCCCCTACCCACCCCACCCCAGTATAGAATAATTATATGGACGGTAGACTATATAGCAGAAAAAAATGCATGTGGTAAAATATAATGAATTAATTATTGGTTACAGTATGGACAAAAAAAAAAAAAAACCACACAAAAAAACCACACAAAACTGCATTTTTATTGATTTTACACTCCGCGGAGAAAATATTGAAGTGACCATGTTGACCCGGCTCTGGTTTAAATCACTGCGTGCAAAATATGTGAGGTTATATTTCTCTCATGCATGTTAAAAGAAAATTTCATGGAATAAAATATAGGTGCCTAGGCCTAATTAAAGTTTTAAAGGAATTAATCATAGGAAATTTTTGTCTTATCTGTACGCACTATACTTTGATTCGCATTTTAAACCAAATAATTGAGCAAGATGGGACTGAGTTTAATCCATCTCTTCCAAATGATTATATAAATATATTGAAATTTCAAAGCATTGTTCCATTATAAACATTTACTAGAAATCTGATCATAGATGAATATTTTGTATGTTGCAAGAAATACAATGCAGCTATATGCGTGTATTAAAATAATAGGATATGAGTTGGGGTTTTCAACTCATTCTCTGGGAAG
Organism: Magallana ariakensis; assembly: GCA_020458035.1. Taxonomy (NCBI): domain Eukaryota; kingdom Metazoa; phylum Mollusca; class Bivalvia; order Ostreida; family Ostreidae; genus Magallana; species Magallana ariakensis. The sequence continues at coordinate 37,394,704 of CM035812.1, forward strand.
ATTGATAGCAGAAACCACATTGATGCTCCGTTGTCGGGTTATATTTTTTTTAAAATAAAAGTCCAATTATTTACATTATAAAAAGGGTACCCTTTAAATGTACTACATATATACATTTATTTTGACTCGGTTAAAGCAGAGATTTGTTTTGGTTGTTTTTACTACATGTATAATATATTTTACTTGAAAACATTTATCATATATGATCAGTTTAGGTTATTTTCGCTTCCGAAAAAATTACAAAATCTACAGTTTCCGACAAAGGAGTCCTTGTAGCATTTTCTACAATACATGTAAAAGTGGATTGTGCCAGGATTAAAACCAACACCGTGACAGAAACATGTTGCATGCATTTTTTACCCCCCCCCCCCCCTCAAAAAACCCAACAAAAACAGTAACAGATATGGAACATCTTCTTACAGAGCAGGCGTTACTTCATAAAAGTACAATTAATTTGAAAATGATTTTTTAAAATTATTATCAAGATAGAATTTTAAAAATTCTGTAATATGACTCGAAACCTGAAGATCAACTGCATAGGAGACTACAAACTACTCTGCATGGTACCTGGTGTTATTGTCTTTGATTGAACAATCTTTAACACATAACACATTTTTGGGGATGATTTAACTTGGAACATAATTTATTTTCAATCAATTACAGTATCAAGATAGATTAATCTATCAAGTCGACCTCAAGAAATGTTTCTATATATATTAAGCACCCAAAGGCAGACTTAGAGATATTATGCAAATGTATACAATCATATAAAAGACGAAAAATATTACAGGAATAAATTCAATAGCTGCAGAATTTATACAAATATACACTCGGTTGTATCGACAGTTTACGCTTTACAAACCGAGAAATTAAAAAATAAACCTAAAACAAATTACATACTATAGCATTTCAACTTTAACTATACAAGATAGAATATTTAAAAAAACCCTTTCACAAGCTGAGGAGTTGCATGTAATTTCAGGCACGTAGGGGCTTCATGTATGCGCTGCCGCGCGTGCAACCGAACATTCGGATAGGATGAACGAACTCATACAGAAAGTACATAATTAAATGATTTTTTTGCTTTCGTTGTTTTTTTTTTTTGTTTTTTTTTTTGGCGTGCCATTATATATATATATATATATATATATATATATATATATATATATATATATATATATATAAAAGTACGTAAGTAAGTAAGTAATTTATTTTTATAGTGACATGTGTATTTACAGTACATTGTAAAATTGACAAAAAGAAAAACTCGAAAAGGTCACCACCCGGCCCGTCGGGCCTATATGTCACTTTAAACACAATAATGTACAGAATACATAAAGAAAAGAACACAATGCGAGATGGGGAAAAAACCCCAAAGGACAAAAAAGCAAAAAATACATGTTTAAATACATAATACAACAAAAAAAATCTTTAAGGAGTTTTGGGATATCAGTGAGTATAAGTATTATTTTTATATATTTGCTTACAACTCATTACTTAAATACAATTGATTGTCTTCTCTTAATGGAGGAGTATAAATATTTGGCAACCTGATGAGGATAATTGACAATGAGCAAACGTAATAATTCATCATCTGAAATTTCTTCTGACTGATTAGGACCAATATTTTCAAATAGTTTTTTACGACAATATCGTTATACAAAGAACAATGTAATAAAAAATGAAATTAATCTTCTACACTTCTATTGGAACAAAAAATACAAATTCTTTCTTCAATAGGTTCCCCCTGAAATCTTCCAGTCTCAATTCTTATTGGTATAATACCACATCTAAATTGAGCCAAAGTTGATCGTAAATACTTAGGCATATCTAAAAATAAGTAATTTTCTCTTCCAAAGACTGTTTTGAATATTACGAAAGTACGTAATTTAGAAATGTTAAGTATTTCATTACTCCAATAGTTTGAATAGTAAGTGTGTATTTTTGATTGAACTAAATCTATATCCACCATCAACTTTGATTCAAAGTAATTATCTAATTCTAAAATATGAAAAACTTCTTTTAAGTCACAGCACTTATCACTTATATATATATATATATATATATATATATATATATATATATATATATATATAAAAGCATGAGTTGTAATCTAATGAAAAAGCACCATACCAATAACTATAAGCATGTAAAGTTCGGGGAGGGGGAGGGGGAGGGGGGGCTGAAAAATGGCTTGGAAGGATCACCCTTCGAAAAAAAGCCTTTTGAACACGCCATTTTGATTGTAAAAGTATAAGAGGCACTTTAATACATAAGTATAAATGAACGTTTGAGTATACTTCATAGTTTGGTTATGCATATGATCAGTGGTTTTATCAAGACGCATTAAAAATATCGTAGAAAAGAAATAAATAAATGAAAAAAAAGAAATTATTAGAAAAAACCATTTATATCAAAAGAATAATATAATCAAGAGTGTATTATGCTTTTTGAAAAATGGGGTACATTATGCAAAAAAAAATAATAATATAAAATAAAAATAAAAGAACTAAATTTATGGTATAAATTAAAACTGGCGCATGAAATACAGAGACATCGTCATCAAGTAATTTACAACATTGTAACCAAATTTTTTTTAAAAAAATGCCATTGATTCCATTCAGACATCAACATCTATGTGTATAATAAACATATATAATACTGGGCAGAAAATACAGACAGTCTTAGAAACCTTGTCGTAATACTTCAATGAGTTCGAAGCTCAAAGTAGAAAATAGAACATGACCTCGAACTTTTTAACACATACTACTGTTATATATCATATATAATCTATAATTTTTTATGAAAAAGTCAATGCTTAACAAACAAAGCAAATCGTCATATAATTAAATAATTGTACATAATGCTAAATGGCACACTCAATAAATGCCTTGAATTTTTAATTTTGAGCATTTTTTTTTATTTCACTTGCTAATATGTTTCGTTTATTCAGTACTCTTATATATTTCTACAATTCCTTGCATCAACCCTCTAATGGATAAAGATGATAAAGAACTAGTCGTTTCACTCGCTCCGCTTTCTTCCGAATTTGTATCCCCACTGTCACGTGATTCATTTTCAATGGAGACGGAAGTACTCTCTGAAACATCAGACGAAATGTGTTGTGTTGGGGAGCCAGTGGCGTTTTGGTTACGAAAACCTCCAGCTTCATGTGGACAATGGTTTTCATCACACGAAAAGCTTCTATCATCCATCAAAAACCTGACATCTGAACAACTGTTCGAACGATTCTGACCTTCTGCTTCCACATTGTGCGTTGTTGGAGAACCTGTACTTGATTGGTTCTGTGTGTATACATGAACGTCGGTTGACTGTACATTTAGGCCTCCTTGTGAAGCTTGAGCAAGGTGCAAATTCTGGGCAGCGATATTTGATTCACCACTGAGGGTGACATTGAGCTGAAGAGATGGGCCTGGAATGTTCGTTTCGGGTTCGACACACGTTCTAGTTGATGCTTCACCAAGTTTGTCCTTTGGAGACTTCTGAAACGACTGAGACATGTGTTTGCTGTTTTCTGAATTGGCATCAGCCCCGTCACCAATGTGTTGATTGACTCTACTTCCATTTGTTTCAATGGACTTTAAACCAGAGACAGTAACTAGCTGACCCCCCTGGGTAAGTAACGGTAGTGACTGATTTAGGGAGCTTGTTTCAGTGTTTGGTTCAGAGTTATTTGTATGATAACCTGGACTTTGAAGAAGTATTCCATTGCTTGAGGAAAGCTCACCTGATAACGAAATTTCAGGACCATATTTATATTCTGACATATCTGGCTTATCCGAATTAGCACCACTGTCTTGAGTACGATCAGTGTTATGCTGTAGGTTAGATTGTTTCCTATCTGTAGCAGAATCTTGTTTTAAAGTTGGAAAATCCCCGCTGCAATGCATGTCCTTATCTTCATAAACATATCCCTTGTCTGAAATATCACGGTCTAAATTTTCTCCTATTAAGGAATTCTGTCTACTCTTTTGAAATCCCGAAGGGTTTTTTAAATCTTGAAATTGGTTTTCATCATTGCTTATGTTTAAAGACAGTTCTGGAGTGTCCACTAACTGGTTGCTTTCCATCGGTGTTTTTTGCGAATTTTTCGCGGTTTCGTTATTATCATCATCATCCCACGATGATTGTCGACAACATTCGGCTAGCGCATATTCTTGGTCGTCTATGCCAGGTGGTCGTTGGACGTCTACTGACGAGGAACTGTCTTCTGAGGGTTCGTTAACATCTTTCGACTCTTCCGGCAATGACTTGCAATAGTTATCACCATCTTTCGCTTTTGGGTTCAATAAGGCTGAAATCTGGGCTTGTATTTCTTTTCGAAGTGCATCTGAAGAGTAGTACAAGAATATTAATTCATACTCTATCTTTTTTTATTCTCTCTCTCTCTCTCTCTCTCTCTCTCTCTCTCTCTCTGAATTTTCTACCTGTATCAATATAATCTACAGCCTCTAGCATATGCTGAATCAAAGGACACGCTATCACAGAATTGTCGTCCTTGTTGACAGATAGAAGATTTCTCCTCAGCAACGGCAGCAAATGGAGCAACTTGTATTCAGCAACCCCGTGACAGTCTTCTAGGAAAATGTACAAGCGACAAAGTGTTGAAAAGATGAGATCACCATTTTACATGTGCATACAATGAACTTAAAAGGGATTAATCATTAGTAAATTGAACTACTACATGTTTCAGAATATTCCTTAATATGTGCAATAAATCTTTTAGAAGACAGTCAATTATAAATATTCATTTCGCCAATTGTTCGTTGTTATCTATAAAACATTTTTTAAAATTTACCATCTCCCCTTAACCAAAAAAAAAAAAAAAAGAAACCCCACAAAAAATACAAAAACAGAACCTAAAAAAACCCAACAAAAAACAAACAAACTGACATAATATATTTGTGACGAAAATACTGACACTGAATAATGAATCTTACTGTGCAGTTTGGCTAAAGCATCAACTGTTATACGACAGGTGTTGTTAATTATTATAAGACTTTTCATCAAATTGTCCATCTGAACGTTGTTTAAATTATTCCACCGACAAAGCAGCTGCCTGCCTAAAATATGGGAAAATAAACACGATGATAACTTTGACCTTAATATTTTCATAAACAACATTATAATCAATGATAAAATCACAAATACTGCGATTAAAAAGAAGTCTTGTTATTGAGTTTGTATCACAAGAGCTCTAAGAACCAAAGTAATATGAACCTTAACAAATCTCAGCAATCTTTGTTTTCAACTAATGTCAATCAGAACTTGTATTTTGACTTTATAATAATTGAACCAATTGCCTAGCACTGACAATAACTTTGGGTTAATTAACATACTTACGTATTTTCTCCGAATTTGGAAGGGATTCGTCACTAAGGAACTGAATGATGTGTTGCAATAATAAAAATATCGCCTCTTTGACGTCAAAAGCGCCTTCATCCAAAAGGAGACCTGTCCAAAAAAAAAAAAAAAATTGATACTAAATCTGAGTTTTAAAAAAAATGTGAAACGTAGAATTTTTTCTGAAGAGATCATTTAATCCACAATTTTCAAAACAATTTTTAAAACCAGACAAAATTATTTGCTAAACTCGTAAAAGTCAAATGACATTCCCGAAAACACAACAGTTTAACTTTCATAGCGGTTGCTTGCTTTGGTTAGAGTTAGTATTTAATTAGTAAATCGATGTAACTAGTACTTAAATATAAAATTTGCTCCTTGTATCATACGAAAAATACATATGGAATTTAATTACATGTATATTTCAAAATCTTTTTATTAACGCTTTTAAAAATACTGCTTGTTCATGTATCTTACTGACTAAATCGTTTCCTTCAAATAATAGAGACCAGGTTGAAAATTTTATGCAACCTATATAAAGTACTCGGAAATCTAAATTATTATATCTTTGAAAATATATATGCGAAACAAAAACGTTAAGAATCGGCACATATATCATGGAGTGAAATATTGACAAACTCATGTTGAAGACATTTTCGTGAAATTTGACTTACTATATTATCTATTTTTTAAAGAATTCATAATTGTATCTTTCCTTTTGTACAAGACAATGATTCACTTTAGTTATAATTGCTTAATTATTTTATTAACTCTTATTACACCTCACCTTTGATTTAATTGACTCACTCAAATTGAAGTTTTACTCTATGACATATGTCAATCGTGCTAATTTCTAATGTGTTCAATTCTTATATATATTGTGATATACACCGTTGTTAGATAGAGAGGAATTAGGTTTCGGATTGTTCGGGTGTAGTTTTTGGATTCCCAGAAATCACCCATACCGACCTAAAGTTTAAATAAAAGTGCTTTTTACCATCTAAAGCATTTTAGTCTTATTGTCGCCGGATATATAGAAACACTTGATTTTCCCTTATGTCTATCATGAGAGGAAAGATACGATATGTTGCTTTTAAAAGAATCACTGTTTTAAACCTATCCCCATTAGTTTGTCCAAGTAAATTTAAAGTGAATAATTGGTGTTTATCTGACGCTTAATTATATAAACAAGTATATATATATATATATATATATATATATATATATATATATATATATATATATATATATATATATATATATACTTTGAGTAGTGTTTTAACGATTTAACACGAATATTAGCTTTCGCTAGAATGATAAAATTGCATGCACAATAAAGGCGATAACTGATGGTGTATTATCGTTAAAAGACATTTAAGTTATAATTTTTTTTCGCAATTTATACAATGTACCGTTCTTTACCAAACTGATACGTGACTAAATATGTATTTTTGCATAGCCTCCACAACGCCTACCCGTGTTGATGATTGCTGAAGGTACACCATTGCAGAGTCTAACAATATGCCGACAGGATTCTCTATCCTTCTCTGCAGATGGCCAAACTCCATCAAGAAGTTCCAACGACTCATCCTCCGTAAGTTTCGGAAGCTTTTGACTCCAACGAAGGGTTCGCAATCCAGCAAATCTAAACTCGTCGGTAGAGGAAATAATGAGACAGAAATTGTCGGTGTCCTCCAAGAGTTTTTTCACGACACTTTCGTAAATTGTGTCCCAAAGACTGTCTTGAGTTAGTTCTTCGCCAGAGCTGCAGGACTTTGATTTAGGATATTGTTGGTGGTCATGGTGAAAGATGTAGACATATTCACTGTTTTTCACCTTCTGAACTATCGCCTCTGCATCCTGTATCGGTATACTAAGACAACTAGCAATAGTCTTGAAATACTCCTCGAACGTTTTAACGGATTTGAAGTCTATGGCAACAATCTTATATTTGTCATTCTCATCAGACCTCTTTAAGTCCCGAAGAAATTCCTTAACATATCGAGTTTTACCGACACCCATCGACCCAGAAATTACAAAAATTCTTTTTTTATTGGAATTGGAATTTCGTTTCCATTCATCTTTTAATTCATTAATTAAATCACAACGGCCTACAAACTTGTCTCCCATTTTAAGAAAAGGCAAACTGTCGTAATATGGATGTAATGTTACACATTAATTGACATCAAAGTGTCACTATATCATCGATAGTATATCGCATTCGTTATAAACTGTAATTCACTTGCATTTCACATCTTGAAGGAATAATACAGCTTCACACAATCTAAAACAGAATTGAGAGTCATTAGGATTCAACATAAGATAGAAACATATTGGATTATAATTATCTATGATACCCAAAGCTGGAATACAGCTAATACATGCCTTTTCCCTAATTTCAAACAGTACACTTTTCAGAAGGTCAATAATTTGTCAATAAAAGGAGAACCCCCTAGCATTTTACAACTCGCGAAAGGCCATGCATATATCGTGGACTAAGTTGTAGTTAAAGATTTGATATAATTCTGTAAATGCATGGAGTCGATTCAATAGAGACGGTAAGTAAAACCTATAACTATGACTAGTCTATCAAGAAATACCTATAAGAATTAGTACTAGACACGATCTCGTTACGAGTAACGAGTAGGTCTTCCGTTTGATTTTTTAAAATGATACGATGATTTATCGATAAAACTTATGATTTAAATGACTGAATATTTTAGGGGCCACCCCTGTAGATCCTAAATGGGGACATATATTGGTGTTTTGAATAGTGGAATCGATTAAAATCATCAATGCAGACAATTTCTCTTATACAATGCTTAACAAAATATGCCTCCTATTTTAAATACATTCCATCAAAAGTTAAGGACTTTGGCCCCTAACAAAGTTATAAATGGGCATGGCAATGATTTTTTCAAACAGATATTGTTACGATCAACAACTTTGCTTCTATAATGCATTACAAAATCTTGATCGTTTTTAAGTTATTTGTGATAGACTTTACGTGGGTCTTGGCCCTTAATTAAAGGGGCCAGCCCCTTTTTGTTCATTTCATATGAAATATCTTACAAATACTAACATTTTTTGTTTTTACACCCATCTCACATTGTTGTTCATTTATGAGATACAAATGATTGAATATTTTAGGGGCCAGCCCTCTAGATCCTTAATGTAGACAGACATTGGTTTTTCCAATATTGGAATCGATTATAATTATCAATACAAGCATTTTCTCTTCTACAACGCTTAACAAAATATGTCTCGTTCTCTAGATATATTGTGTCAAAGTTTGAGAACTTTGGCCCCTAAAAATCCCTAATTACGTCATAAATGGGCTTGGTAATGAGTTTTTCAAATAGATATTGTTACGATCAACAACTTTGCTTCTATAATGCATAACAAAATCTTGATTGTTTTTAAATTAATTGTAATAGAGTTAACGAGTCTATTGACCCCTAATTAAAGGGGCCAGCCCCTTTTTGTTCATTTCATACAAGAGATCTCTCAAATACTAACATTTTTTGTTCTTACACCCATCTCAAATTGTTGTTCATTTTTAAGATACAAATGATTGAATACATTAGGGGCCAGCCCTGTAGATCCTTAATGGGGACAGACATTGGTTTTTCCAATATTGGAATCGATTATAATTATCAATACAAGCATTTTCTCTTCTACAACGCTTAACAAAATATGTCTCGTTCTTTAGATATATTGTGTCAAAGTTTGAGAACTTTGGCCCCTAAAAATCCCTAATTACGTCATAAATGGGCGTGGCAATGAGTTTTTCAAATAGATATTGTTACGATCAACAACTTTGCTTCTATAATGCATTACAAAATCTTGATCGTTTTTAAGTTATTTGTAAAAGAATTTACGGGTCTATTGGCCCCTAATTTAAGGGGCCAGCCCCTTTTTCTTGATTTTGTTGGAAAGAACTTTTGATTCTCTACCACTTTTGTTATATATGTCTTAACAAAATATCAACTGATAAAAAGATATAGATCAAAATGTATGAAAATTTTGATTTGAAATTCGTACCCAATTTTCGAGCCCTAGCGAGCTCCAAGAAATGGCGCCACTTGCGTAAAACGAAAACAATAGGCACAACTTCAAACTATGGACTACCTATCCTGAAAATTTCATATTCATATCTCTGATAGTCTTCGAGATCAACTGCTCACAAAATGGGTCGTAAAAGTTTACAAAATTAGCAATAAATCGGTACCGGAAGTGACGACGGCAGAAATTTTAAAAACACAATAAATTCAGACCACTTGTAATCATCTGTGAAAAAATGGTCATAATCGGTCAAATAGTTTTCGAAAAAACGCTTGCACAAAATTTGTGGAAAAAAAAAATAATAATAATAATAATAAGAAACTGTACGAAAACTATAAGGTCTTCCGTTGGAAACGGAAGACCTTAATAAGACTACAGACTATAGTCCCACCTTCATTGAATATCAACGAGGCACTCCTATAGGAGGGAGAGGATGTGATCGTATAAGACAATCTTACGTACTAAAAACCTCTTCGATCATCAAAAAATCTTACCTACTTCAAACCACTCACAAAATCTAATTGTTAACCTTAGTTGTTTAGGTTCATTCAGTGAAACGCCACGTGCAGACAGTTGAATCAATAATATACATGTGTAATGGAATAGAAACATGTAAGGATAGTTTTTTTTTATTATAAAGACATTTGATTCAAAATCCTCTAAACATTGTCAATTTATTAAATGATGTACATAGAAAAAGGTCTCTACACTATTTGGTAAAGTGACGAATTGCTAATATTAAGTTTGTGTACCTAAGAGACCATTTCAATGTTTGCCGTTATTATACAGGAATATTAAAAAAAAATTTAACCACCCACCCCCCCCCAAAAAAAAAGAGTCTCAAGGTAATTTTTGAACAAGGTATCTTATACACATGAAGAATCTGTATAATCAAAACAATAACACCTTCTGCTAAATAGATTAAAAATATATTTAATTTAAAAGATAAAAACAACAAATTTTGGTTAATTTCTTGGTCTTAAAAAGATTTACAAAACTCTATTAAACAAGGTAAAAAAAAAACATTTATTGAAATACAAATTATGATAGGGACTACCAAAAATAGTGGATAAGAAGTGGAATATGTTTAGTATATCAAAACAAGTACACAAAATGAAATCAATCTGTGCCATTCAGTCAATTGAAAAGTGACTGAATGGCATATTTGTGCAATTCAGTCACCTTTCTAGATTATTCAGTTAACATTCAGTTGACTATATGGCAGAGCTCCATTCTGTGGTTACTGTTGTAGTCGCTGTTGCTTCAACCAAATCTTTCAACATAAAAAATATCGAAATAAATGATGGAAGAATTAGATTTTTTTCAAACATAGAGGGATGATTAAAGTATCAAATGTTTCATGAAATACTAACAAATCACTGATCAAATAGCATATAGGAATGATAAATATTAAAGTAACATACTTTTACTGACCGTTAAATTAGTGATAACGAACACGGTGATTTTCCGCATATTTAAATTATAAAAAGACACCTTCGCATATATTACCATTAAGTATAAACTAGAATATATATTTTTAAAACTAAAGCAAAAGTTTATTAACGATCAACATGTATATATCTAATGTATAAGTGCAATTCATGACTTTACTATATTAACTGTGTTTCTTGTGTTGGCGAGAATCTGATAAAATGTGATAGGTTACATGTATATATTAAAATGCTCCCGTTCTTGTTTATATCTTAGTTGCTGAAAAGAAAATGATTTGAAGCAAAATAAGCAGTGACAACACTAGAAACTGTTTAAAATAAACTTGCAGATAGAAAAAAATTAAACGAAAACGGATCGGGAGCTTTCACCAGTATACAAAATACAAATGTACATTTGAACAAAAACATGACACATAAAATCTTGTTTACATTACATTACAAAGAAACGAGCCTTTAGAATAGTTCCAACCTACACATTACTTCTACAGGTACGATTTCAAACTAATTTAGGAAGTGAGGTTAGAGTATTTAATCCATAATATAGGAATGCAAATCACTCAGTCTTTGATGGAGAAATTAGTTAAAAATCACATATTCCATTTTTATAAAAAGTGCATGGAATTATCACAAACGAATACAGTAAAACACAGAGAAGTGATTTCCATTTCCTGCGACTTTACTTCATGTTGAGGGATATAACGAATTACGCTTAGAACGAAGCAAGATCGCCCGTTCCTGGCACTTCGTTATAAGCATGTTTTACTGTATTTGTCCAAAACAAATTCAGTAGAAAAATGGTAAAATATCGTGTTTGAAACCGTTTACATTACTGAAATATGCATCTGCACTTCACAGAAAATAATATGCAAACTAAATAACATATAATGTTTTGTAATTTTGTAAAGAACTTAAATTGATATGTTAAATAAATCAAATTTTACTTTTCCATTTTGAATGTTTACAATACTTCAAAACAGTATCATTAATAGGCATTCAAACTTTAAGTTTAAACCAAAAAACACTGCTCACAATTGTTCTTTTTGTGAACAGAGCTCTATACTTTGTTGTGTATTATTACCAGGAAATTAAGCTCCGTTTTCATTACATTTATTCTATCCGCAATTTAATGATAAGCATGTTTTACCAGTTTCTAGATTCTAATTTTTCCTTCAAATAATATAATTTTTTCTATAAAGCAGCCATAATGTACACAACATGTTTTGCACAAACCTTAAATTGTTTACATAACAAAAAAAAAAAAGCTTCTCGCTTATTAAACCTGATCACTGCCGTTACAAAATCTTGGCTGACTTTTTGGAATATCTTAGTTTTAAAACTCTGTAAACATCAAAAATAGAAAAAGCAAAATTTGAAACAAAATTGTGACACCTTCATAACAAAATTAATGAACGTGCTCTTTTTTTATTATCTCACTTCCGGATGGAAGTCTTGCTTTACAAAACCGGTTAAGAACCCTTGTAATGCAGATATACATCATCATGTGAAAGCAACCATTGATTTTTTATATATTCTCAAATAACATAATTTGTGATTACGTGGCTACAAGAAAAAAAAAAGATTTATTCCATCATTTGTTAAGCCTTTTTTGTATTTTAAAAACAAACACACAGATGATACGATGGCTCAAAGCAATGTTCAGATTAATTGAAGACCCATAATGAACCTTTCGCTCTCTCTTTCTCATATATTTTTTAACATGTCTACGATTTACTAGTGGGATGTCTAACATTGCCCTAAATTCAGCATATTCCGTGCTAGATCGTCAAATGTCAGGGATATTAATGACAGTTGCATAGCAAAATCGATATGAGTATTATCAACATCTTGTTGTTGCATAATTTGGAAAAACGTAAAAAAACAGTCAAGGTCATATGAAATATATATTAAATCCAACTTTACATAATTATCTTCATTGTCTCAAAGCAACAATAGTTGGTACTTACATTTGCCATACTAGTTTACAGGAAGTTTCCTTCAAGATATACACAGACAAATAATATTTAGGTCTGACAATCCTAATTTTACTTTCGGTTTCAGTTCAAGTACAAATGGGTTTTATGACGTTATGCAGTTATGCATCTTAAGGTGTTCATTGGGGCGCGTAATTAAAGTGATTTTATAAAGCTGTAATCAAGTGCAGTTTGTATATTTACTGCACAAGTAACATTTAAATGAAACCCATGTTACTTGTACAGTACAGCTATATAGGATGTGGCCTAAGTTAAAATAATAATAAGATCTTTATTAATTTTGTTTTTCTCAAAGTGCCTTTTTCACAAAGGAATCAGAGATTTTTTAAACTGATCTGAACAGCGGGAGAAATCTCCGAAGGACTAAAAAAAATCTTCCAGATAACAATTAGCTCTTGTTCTGTATGTTATTTGTCTACCACAATAGTTCAATTTTTGACAAGTCTGCAGGGTGCTTTTTAGTGAATTTTGCGACATTGATTAGATCGCAAATAGCAAAACCTTTCTAATTTATTTTTCAATAGCCATTAACCACATAATTTTTTTTATAAATACCACTATAAAAACAACTTTACCAAACTTAATGAAAGTAGTAGCTACTAATATTTACAAATGTACCAAGCAATTCCAGGTTCATTTTTCAGTTTTTACGAAAGTGGTACAAATTGAATATTTTTTTTTTGTGGTTTGATTTGCCATTTGTTATTCAACACGGAATCGAAAGATGAATCAAGAAATGTGTGTTTTATTTCAACTTGAAGAAATTTTAAATCACATTGGTTTGATTTACGCACATTTTAAAAAAAAGTTTATAATTTATTCATTTCAGTAAAGTAAACAATTATTGATTCTTAATTTTTAAGAACAGAAATACATGTACTAACTAAAATATTTAATAAAATAAAAAAAGGAAGTAAAGTTAGTTTTTAAACAATACTTTCAATGTAATTCGCTAATGAATCTTCCCATGCTTTGAAAATAAATATTGGTGTAAGATATGTCTTCGCCAAGTCATACTATGTGGGAATAAAAAAAAAAATATTATGACATTTAATTTTTATCCTGAATCATTACAAAATGGTACATGGCATGTGAACGGTTTCATAGAAAAAGTCAAAATTCTGAATGAAATAGATTCACAAAATGAAATATATAATAAATCATCCATTATACACTAAAGTAATTTAATTAAATTAAGTATAGAAACATTTAAATAAATAATAATGGAAAGAATTTCAATTTAGTTTGAATTTAGTATCTAAAGATAGTTTGAAAGATAAGAATCTTGTCACTGAAGTATTCCTTATTTACATTTTTCTGTTATATGCAATTCTCTCTCCCTTAAGTCTCATATAGTATTGAATCACATTTCACGCACTTTATTGATTTATTGATATTTAAGAGGATTTAAATGTGTTTGTGATTTGTTAATACAATGTGCAAAGGGTGAAAGTCCAAAAAAGTTTGAAATTTTAGTCAAAGAATCATCGTCATTTAAAATAGAGAAATGTCATCATAATAATGTCCAATAAAATTTCGAGATTTTGAATCACTTCCTGGTGGTGCATTTTGATTTAAAATACCGCTACGTAGTAAATTGAAATTCGGCCTAAACATCTCAATGGAGATTCAATCAAACAACATGCATATACAACTCTATTGATGTATATTTACAAATGTATTTATTTGCCAAATTACAAACTATTTGATTACTGTAAACAAACTTTTATTCGCGACAGCTTTATTCGCGATTAACTTTGGATAAACTGGTTCGCGGCGACTATTGTTCGCGATCAAGCCTTAGTTATCCAAACACTTGTTGATATTACAACCATACTGCAAGGACTAGTTCGCGGCGAGAAATATTCGTGATGACGATCGTGAACCTTTTAAAAAATTTCTCGCATTCGAATAACAGTTGGATTACAGTATTTTTTAGACAACAACAAGTATTTGCTGTACTTTACATGTTAATTAAAAAAACGTAAAATTTGAAATTATATTATACTCTTTCCTTCTTACATCAACTCAAAAGGTATGTAAAAATTGGTTAATTGAATTATTGAGTATGTTAGGGTGGAGGGGGGGGGGGGTAAAAGGTCGCCCCACTCACGTTTTTGCAAATCGATATTTTTCTTGGAATTTCCTTAAACAGTATTTTGAAAGATATTTCCCTAAAAATATAGTTTATGTATTTCCGCAATGATTATAGCTTTTAAGTATGACGCCGTTTGGTAACTAATGAACAAATTAAAATATGGACTATATTAAAAAAAATCCACATGCTTCCAAACATAGTGCCAGGCTATTCTTCAGATCTACTTAGAGCCTCAAATTATTATTATTTGTTTTCTATTTATCCTCTATTCAAGTGTGTGACCTTTGTTCTGAAATCTAAAGACCCTTTATCTTTATTATGTCTTTATTATGTGTCATATTTAGTTGAAATGTTCGCAATTGTTCCAGTAAACACAACCACAGACGATGACTACGAGCCGGAAACGGAAGTAATTTCATTCAAGATCTCAGCTTGAATACGAACTCCTTTTAATTGAGACGTGTTTATTATCACTTTTTTGTAAATGCTACTAAAATAATTTGGATTTTTTATCATAAATAATCCTTATATGATAAATACAGGTTGTAGAGTGCAAATTCAGTTTTCATATCTTCTGACTAATCCCTTGATATCGATTTATTACAAAAAATATGTTTAAATCACAGGTTCTGGGGCAATTGCAATAAAACAAGCTCACTTAGTCTCAGTCTTACACAAAATGTATGTAAAACTAAGATCAGTATTTAATTCCTCAGTTTTATTACTCCTCGGCCTGACCTTGATATTTTTTCTGTAGTTTAATAGGTTAACACAGTGCGTTTGATATACATTTGAAATACCGAAAAAATTGAAATACTCGCATGAGCTGTATTATGTTGTAAATTAAAAAAAAATTACTATATAATTTATAATTGTGATTGAGAAAAATATAAAAAGAACCTCGTGGTGTAGATTATTCTACCAACTGATAAAGGTCGAACTCCTACCTCAAAAGAAAAAGTCATGGATGTCTTTCTTGTTCATAAAAAAATCCTTTGTTTTACGAGTTGAGTCCATAAAATTTAATGCACAAATCACATCTCCTTCTTTACCCGATGTACTATTCACTTGTAAATGTCCTTATTCGCGAGAACTAGACATTCTCTTGTCCAACAGAAATTTATCTCTTTTCCACTTGTCATAATTTAATCTTTAATCTCTCTATTGCCGATTGAAGTCATACCTCTTTCTTCCTTATCTGTCGTTTCTTTTTTCTTTTCTTTTTTTTTTTGAACAGATTTGTGTGTTTATTGGAGGGCATATTTCTTAGTTGTTTACCAGATATACTGAATGATAACACGCGCAAGCGCGGAAATCAACACTTTACACTTTGTTATCATATAATACTGAATATGTTGAACCATATTTTGGTTCATTTTTTGTATATACTTTGTCCGATTTTTTCCTTATATCTTATTCTTAAAAATTGAAATAAAAAACAAACTGTATTGTTGGATATTTAGAGGAGAGGGCAGGGATGAAAAATCTAAACTGAAATGTATAATGTATACATGTACGTGACCTTAATCCTGTTTGTTGCAGCTGACTGAAACAAATAAACTTTTTTATTGTATTTATTTCAAATCAGCGAATGGTTATCTAGTGTATCTTTCTCTAAATTTGCTTCTTTTTGTTATTTTTCAATAAAGTTTGTATTACTCTCCCAAATAAGAATTTCAGATAGAAGACTGCTTTGAAAACCAATCTGTAGGGGAGGAGGGAGGCGCATCCCCGTTAAACTTATAGACGTAGAATACAATAACCTGTTCATTAATGTTTACAAATTAATTCTAAGGTTAACAACCAATCTGTCGTGGGATAAAAAAGTATGAAATTAAAACACGCTAGGTTATGCATTATTATCCATTTACATGCATATTTTAAACAATAGTTGTCAGATTTAAAGTATCTGGCCGATGATGAACTCACCCTACACTTTCCGCCATGATGTCAATTAGTCAACCCGTTTCTGTGCACCCCGTTCTGGAAATTTCTTTCCATTAATACTAAAATTGCATTAATTGTTCCATTTTATTCATAAACTTTTTGTATTAATAGAAGTCCGATCCAAGGTATCTGCCCGCGATGCATGATGAATTCGTCTTACACTTTTCGTTAATTACTCAATCCGCGTTCTTGGTTACCCCGTTCTGGAAAGTTCTCAAGCGAAGGTGTATCAAAACTAAAATCGCCCACTTAAGAAACGAATTGACTCATTTTATTTATTCAACATTTGTCAAATCCTAACTTCTATGTAATCTCTAAACAGGCTCACAGTAAATATATCCACTCTTTACACATTCATTCAATATTATTTCATTGCAAGTACATATTTTAATGCAAATAATCTCGAACTTGGATCCGCCAAAGCGTGTCCACCACCTTACTCTCATTTTTGCTATTTCAGGCTTGTTTGTCGAAAATGAAAGTAGGTTTTTGAATAATTTCACAATAATAATTTATCAGTTAAAATTCAATTATACCTTACGGACATCATCTCGCATGTGTTGAAATACCAAAGGTGTAAGTAAGTACTCTGGTGCAGGCATTTTGTAGTTTATTTGCAAAATGCCTTAATAATTTATATGTATAGATATACCCTGCTATTTCATTTGTTGAAACCAAGTATATCAACTGTCCCTGTATTTATCTTTTTTATCTTATAAGTCTTCTTCATCATCAGTAATGTCTTTCGTTGTTCATTGTTATTCATTTCTCTCCCGTTTCCCATCTGTATGGGGGTACTTTTCTGTTGGCCATCCTTTCTTTCTGACATTTTTTTAAAAATTAGAGTTATGTTTCGTTACTACAAGAATTTATCAATCTTTCGCAGTTGTTCATCAGACATTTTTTCTTTATACCCACATATACGTAAACCAGTTTCAAAGATAAACCTTTGAGATAAATTGTTTAAAGACCCTTTAAGGAAGTTAAAGTGATAAATTGATTGGGTGAGCTTTACCAAATTGTTTGTTTCATTTCATTTCATACAGGTAAATATATCACAGAATGTCATGATTACAAGTTATGAATTACGGATTACATGATTATGTTAGGTCTCTACCGACAGAAAAAAAAATCCAAACGAAATACTGGCGTATATTAATAATATTTTAAATAACCTGAGGATAATTTGATAATTTGTAGGGGGGGGGGGGGGAAACTCGATTTTTGCAGGTCTATTTTATCTAGTTTTCATGCAACAATGATAAAAAAAAAGATCATTTTCTTTTTATCGATCGAAATATCAACCGTACTATATGAATTTAATGGAGTAGGGAATGGGATATCAAAATGGAGGGAAGTAAGCGATTTTTCACCGTTTCAATGTTCATTCATCTTCTCTGTAATTCATAACTTGAAATATGAATTATTGCAAGCAATTCAAATAAATATATAATCTTCAAATGAGTAATTCACCTCTTTATTTCAACTTTGTTATAAGCCCTGCAGGCCAGGGGTAGAAACAGATACTACTGGTGATAGGATTTGTTGTCTGTACAACTACATGTACATGGTCGGGATCCCTTGGCAAGGAGTCGCCTCAGTGAGAAGTGGTGGAACTGTATCATGTGTGACAGGTACTGGTTCACTAGAACAGGTGTATGTTCTGGGCCTGGCGCCTCGCCTTACTCTGTCACTGACAAGCCATCAATGGCGAATGTGCAGTTTCTTTAAGCGCGCTTAACACGCTTAACATGTTTAACAAATTGCCTCTTATCATTGTGCAAAATGGTTGAGCAACGTTGCAATAAAAAGGCCCTATAGTTTATCATCGTAAATTACAGTTACTAGAATATCATGTTTTTGGTTTGGGCAAGACTATTCAGAGTACATGCATTTTTTTTTTCAAATATAGCAAAAAAGAAGAGTTGTGAGTCATCCAGTATTTTTTATTTAGACATTTGTAAATTGAAACATGGTTGAAATCAATTTATTTTGTTTATTGAAATGATAATGAAATATCAAGAGATTGTAGAAAGAATTGGAAAAATAAACTTATGCTGAATAAATGTGTCTAAACTTCATATTTCTTATTTTTATTCTATTATTATATTTAGAAAAGTGGCATGTATTAAAACTTTAATCTATACTTTGTCTCAGCTAGGTTCAGTCCTTATTTGATTAATATTTTGATATTCACAGACACCTGGTGTCTGACAAATTATACTATTATTCATTTAAAAAAATAAAAAAAGTCCAAGAATTCTGTTTTCTTTTTTCTTGCATCCGTTTGAAGAAATTTAAAAAAAAAAAGATATGGATAGCAGACGACATATCAGAAGCCGGTAGTTAGTGCTTAAAGTTGTGCAAGATATGCAGAAAAGTTTCAAACGGATTAAAGATGTTACATTTATGAATTACCCTGCTTGTACTTGTCAATTTCGTCGAATAATAATAGGGTGCATGTTCATTTGGAACGCTTTGACTTTTTCATTTCCTATTATTAATTTGAGTTGTCCTCGCTGTTTGGTATGTGTATTTTTTTAAAAATCCACAAAATAAAGTGTACTAGCGAAAATAAAAGCATTCTGCAGGAATGTGATTCCGAGAGGTAGTTTTCCTATAGGAAATAAAGAGTTCCTTTCGGATTTTAAAATCCTATGGGAGTTTTTTTTTCAAATCCTATAGAATTTAAATTCCTATAGGAAGTTCTTTTATGCCGGTAGGAAATGCCAATTATCCTATAAGAAAATTGTTTTTTCCTATGTGAAAAATTATTTTCCTGTAGGAATTTATTTTTAAAGGTAAATATCTCACCTGACAGGCAAGATACATCAATAACAAAATTGATTATAAACTCTTTAATCAATGGTCTATCATATGTCATATATCTAAGTTTTTCGATACATCCAGCTTAAGCGGGTGCAAAAATGCCACCTTGGCACTGGCATAATTATCCAGCACACTGTTACAAGTAATTGAGTCTACACTAATTTTTTATCTGTCTGAAATATTTTTTTCTGATTTTTCTGTGTTGATAAAGGCAATTTACAGAAACACGCCAAGTATCCATTCAAAATATCAGCAAAATATGTGGATTTTTCTTGCGACATTCTGATAAAACCATTCGTTGCTTTGTCATTTAGTTTTGTGATAACGGGAATTAATATCTGTCAGTTTTAGACCTCGTGTTCTTATTTGGAATCTTTTCTTAGAGTTAAAACTCAGCATTGAAGCAATGCACAAACTACAATATACATTTTGTAATGCATATGGGCATTGGCATTTCATGCATCCAGTGTGATTTTAGGGGACAGAAGGAATGTCTGCATTGAGTGAAGAATGAGAATTACTCATTGCTTGTATAGGGTGATTGCAAAGACGAATAAAGAGTCGCTCGATGCAGGCATTGGAAGACTGAGTAGTGAAATATTTTTGAGCAATTTTTTAATCACAAAAGTTGATACCTTTAACAGCTAATTTTAATTTATTTAATTAATTTAATATAATATATACATATATTATATATTCGCTGTAAATCTTCAAGTCTATCACTGTTCATTTGAGTAAATGTCCTTTACCTTTTCCGTTAGCTTTATAGTTAAAATACGTGATCGTGATTGCTATATATCCCTTTCTTATCCAACTGTGACTGCGTAGATTTGTACGGTGCTAAGGAATTCTTCTGGAACTACATCCGTCGTGTGCAGTACGAACGGGGTGAGGGAATGTTGGCGTAAAGGGTACAAGGTATAAGGTTGAGGCGCGCTGTGGGCCGTAAGGTAAAAACGAAGGGTAGGTGAGCCGTATTCCCGAAGGTCCACCAATATGCAGCTCCAGAGAAATAAAAAGGCAATTGATGCAGGATTCCGAATTTATTGGACGAGACTCAACGATGGCAGCATTACAACAATTTAACAGACAGACATGTTACAAACAAGTCGGATATGGCCAGTATTGGCCTCCGGACTCAAGACTCAGGGTGAGTCGTATTCCAGACTGCCGATTGACAATTTTGCATGACTATATATAAAAATCAGAACAATAAGTAGTAAGCTGAGTGAAAAATTGACAGATGTAAAATAATTAAATAAACTCAATGAGTCGTTGATGTCCTAGACGTGAAAAACAGTTAATTGCACGATGTTGACGTTTTAACAGATTAGCAGTCCTTGAGACATGGCACTCTGTCACTTTGAAATCACACATGGAGTCCGAAAAGTGTGAATAACTAATGAATAAGTAATTTTTTTATAAAATAAATTGTGAGAAAATATTACAAATAGAACTGAATTTAAAAAGTAAAGTCCAAAATAAAGTTATAATTGAACAGTGAATGTTGCACGGTGATAGAAAAGTAAAGTCCAAAATGAAGTTATAATTGATCAGTGAATGTTGCACGGTGATACAACAATCACATTTCTCTCTTGTTCTTACGAGTTATGTTTCGTTAACTTAGCTTTTCGTTTCTCGATTTTTTTTTCAGTTGGACATTATTTCCTCTAATAAATATTTTTCTCTTTTTATATCATATACGCATATAACCTATGCAAAGATATAAATGTATTGACAAAAGACGTCTTATAGAAAATTGATAGGCGGTTTGATGGACAACTTTTGTTCAATCTCTTGTCTTTTAATAAATAAATAAATAAAACTGTGATTCTTACGCAATGAAAGAGTCCTGTTATCGTGTTCACTAAACCTACTCAATTCATGAATTCAAAAATCCTATTATTTGTGTTATGATGCATTTCCATCATTTCCATAAAAAAAAAAAATTTAACAAAAGTGATTTTTTTTTTGGCGTTTCGCATTAGGTATGTGATATTAGTAATCATGATGGGTTTATGGAATAACCCAAATTATACATTGTATAAAACAAAGTACAATGTTTGTATCTAAAATTAATTTGTGTTGTTATACTCATTAAGATAATGGTTAGTTTTTCTTCTAATTTTCAGTACATGTTTACCCTTTTAATGGTGTTAAGTGCGCTACACTTGCACTGCTACTTTGTTGTGATGTGGTAACTCCTATAATTTTATTTGATACGCAGTTTTTGCAAAACACAACACAAGGAACATACTTGTAGTTGTTCGATCATTCCGATTGATGATGACATATAATCTTATATATAAATACATGTAGATGACATACAATATACAAATACATGTGTATTTACAGATACGTATAAATGTTAAGATGATACCACTTAATGCAAACAAGAGATATTAAAATATAATTTGTTGAACTTGTTCATCAATCTCTGTAAAATGAAAATAATTTAATTTTTAATTTTCTTGAGTGTATTGTCCATGTTATGCACTAACTTGATCTTGTCCATTTCAAATCCATCCATGTATTTTAAAAATGTTAATAAAATGTTGGGAAAATTAGACCGTTCTTTTGACGCTTGCGTCAATTAGATTCTTGTCAATACTAGAACCAGATGGAGACTATTACAGCAAAACACAGAATCCAAGTCACACGTCATACACTGGTTTATCAAAGATTAAATGACATACATACCTGATTTTGTAAGGAATGTCCCACCTAAATATAAAGCGCTTCAGTGATTTCTGGTGATTGCTTAAAAATATAAATTGAGATAACATTCCAATTCATTTCAACTTTTTTTAAAATTACATTAGAGATTACATCTTACAATACATTAGATTTTTAAACATGATGTAAATTGTTTAATAAACATGGACAAAAAAATATAGAAGCGCTATTTTATAACTTTCAAATAATACATATCTACACCATTAATTTTATTTTTAAAACTTCTATTAAAGATAAAAATGGATGTTTTTGAACATTTCACTAACAAATCCAAATGCCGAAGCCGACCAATTGCACTATTCTGTTAAAAAATAAGATTGTTTCAAAGTATTATGATACAATATTAAGAAGCATGATATTTAATATAAAATATCATCAAATGACGCCTAAGTATCATCATATAGTGGCAAACACCATCAAATAATGAAACATGAGCATATAAAAACAAACGTCTAACAATATCGAATTGTATGTCATCAAATAATAATTTATCAGTTTGAAAGCAAACACTCAACAAAACTTCTAAGTGTTCACCCGGATAAATTGAATAAAAATTAGGAAATAAAGTAATGTGAATTTTTTTAACATTTCGTAATTGATGCGCCTTTTCATCAGGAGCACAGATAAAACAAAACAACAACGATTGAAATCAAATATCCGTGACGAAACGTCAAAACAATGAATAGTTATTTTTCTGCGCATGCTTAACAGGGAACATGATTCTTTGGTGATAAGTTAAAAATAAAAACACTTAGTATGACCAAAATGATCATTGGAAAAACAGCCAGAGCCGTTTGAATAGTTTTTACGATACATTGTACACCCTTTAAATTTGCTGTTTATTTTGTCCTCAACATTGTTTTAAATATCAAGCAATCCGAAGGAAACGTTATTTTGATATTATTTCTCTCTTTCTTAAGTGTAATGTCATTTCCATCAGCAACTTAAAACAATCAAAAAACCACTGAGCGAAATTCAATCGGAACCGGAAGTGTTTGTGATATTAAGCAAAGGTCAAGGTCTCTGGTCGCAATCTGAGGTCAAGGTCAAAACATTGTTCTTAACCTTTTGAATATTAAATGGAAATCAGTCACCACGACGCCAAGACAAATAAGTGTGCTTATTTCATATAGTAAATACATTATACTGGGTGAACACTTAGAAGTTTTGTTAAGTGTGTAGTTTCAGTATATAATGACGAAGTACTTGTATCATGAATGAAGAAATATCAGCCTTTAATGAAGTAGCAGAATATAATGAATACGTATCAGCATATAATGAAGTATCAGCAAGACTTACCAAGTATCAGCAAACATAACGAAGTATCAGCATCATTGACAAAGAATCGGCATAAATGACGAAGTATCAGCATTAATGACGAAGAATCAGCATTAATGACGAAGAATCAGCATTAATGACAAAGTATCAGCATAAATGACGAAGTATCAGCATTAATGACGAAGAATCAGCATTAATGACAAAGTATCAGCATAAATGACGAAGTATCAGCATTAATGACGAAGTATCAGCATAAATGACGAAGTATCAGCATTAATGACGAAGTATCAGCATTAATGACGAAGAAGTAATAACATAACTGACGAAGTATTAGCATCTACTGACCAAGAATCGGGATATTTTGATAAAATATCAGCATATTATAGAGAATCATCGGCATTAATGACAAAGTTTCAGCTTACATGACGAATTATTAGGATCAATTACCAATTACCAGCATAAATGACGAAGTATTAGCATAAAAGACGAAATTCGTGACAGGTAATGGCAACGTTTCATCATGTAAGGAATTAAAAGTAGCATCATGTAAGGACCAGCATATCATGAAGAGGTATTTAATATCTAGCATTTTAAGATAAAGCATCTTCATATCATGATGTACATATAGGACAATTGAGGCGTTTCAAAGGACATGTAGTTGATACATGTTGTGACTCGAGAATTCATTTTATATACATGTACTTGAGGCAAACCTAAAGTGGCCAGGGGCCTTATAGGGGGGTTCTGTACAATTTAAGAACGCGTAAGCTAATCTGAAAGCAACGATAGGTAGCATAATTATGTTAAATGTATATTAATAGTATTACGTATGTCCCTGATAAAATGGAAAATGATTATATCGGTGTAACGTGTTTCTCCGAGTTTTAATGACCTGCTAATATTATAATAATACCAGAGGTATTAACGGGTTATAATACTACAGCAGACTTCCAGGTACTGGGTTCCTATTAATATTGGAAACCAGATGCCTGAATCTTATGCCAATTTACGTCCTGATTCCCAAATTTATTCCCCAGATACAAATACTGCTGGTGAAACTATTTCTAATTCATACCCGATCCTTTATTTTCCTGACTTTTACCTTTCTAACACTTCTGCTCTGGCTTCTCCAATATGTTGCCTTTGAACTTCTCAGCCAGTCTGCCTCCGCTGCTGGCAGCATTTAGCTATATACCCTATAGGCAGTTTATTCTAAGGGGTGTCAGGTCATTCCATTTTTATTGGTGCGTTCAATTTCGTTTCACTGGTATAATAGTACATGTATAAATGAACGAAAATGACCCTCAAACATTTTTCAATCGAGAAAATATGCTATATAATTATGTTTGCTAAGCCGATAGAGGTTTGTTAAACAAGTTTTTAAATATATTCAAGAGGGAATTGAAAAAAAAGGAAAGATGTGATGGCAGAAAATGGGGAGAGGGGGGGGGGGATTCGTAATTCGGAGATAAATGAAAGTTTGCCTTGTATATTGGAATCCGTTTCTTACTTCTTATTTATCTTTAAACTTACCAAGATTAAAAGATTACAATTTGTTTAAGATGCTTTGATAATATCTATAATTACGTATAGATGTTCAATGTCCATACGTGTCTGATGATAAATGCTTTCTTTCTCTCCTTTTTCAATTTGATTGATTAAAGTCAGCGTATTCAATCACTGAATTAATTATAGTTGACCCCAGCCTCTATCTAAAGATTAAAAATTATTCTTTGATCTCTTCATAGGACTCTGTCTCTGGTAGTACTTTCAAGATCGAATTTAAGAAAACTTATATTCGCTAATTATTTCAACCATTCAACGATTAAAAAACATTAAAATAGTCGGATTTTAACAAATCATTTTGCAGTTTGCCAGTTCATTCAGATCACGTTAGAAACACCTAGAAACACTTGCACTCATGACTATTGTAAATCGATGGACCGATATTGGTTTTCATTAACCATGATTGCTTTTAAGCTTCGGGGAAACTTCTCGGAATTTTTTAATGATAATATGGTTATTGATTGTCTACGACCAGAAAACTTTTTATCACTTCCAAACCGTGTCGAGTTTGAATATCTAAAGAATTAGAACCGGTTATATTCTTTCAAGAACATTTACATTTAGTATGTAATTTTATATTGTAGAAAGAGAAAGAAAACAATGGTATAGATATATTACATTTTGTAAAGGAAAAGTTATAGTATACAAGGTGGTGAGATGCCTGTAGACGGATGGCGAAATATCATTCATAGGACCATGACATTTCAGAAAGGACCACACGATCTTCGTTCTAATTGTGAAATATTTACTATCGTAATCCGGTTTTTGTCTCTCTATTTATTTTTAAATAGATTGATAGAGAGATTAAGAGAAATTGAGAGAGAGATATTGAAGGAAGAAAAAGAGGGAGAAAAAGAGAGAGAGAGAGAGAGAGAGAGAGAGAGAGAGAGAGAGAGAGAGAGAGAGAGAGGATGTGGGGTGGGAGTCTATATCTATCTTTAGTAAATATATAATGACCATCACCATCCGATAATATTACTACATGCGGCAGGTGATACGGTAGTGTCTACGTAATATAGACTGAAAAGATGCTTTACACCTGTCGTCCATATATACATGTAGATAAAAATCATTTTTAAAGGGAGGGGGGAGGCGGAATCATGCGATAATCATGTTCAAAGTAGTTTTCGCTCCGTGTTTATTTCGCCGTAAACACGTCTGTGAAAGATTATCACGATGCTTCAATCGCCTGATGTCAGATGTGGTTCAGAAAAAACGACAGCTTGCAAAAAAAAAATGATAAGATAAAATAAAAAAAATGACACGGGAGCAAAAATTTCCCTAAATGTGGATATTTTGTATACGCATGTGAAGTATACAAAACCCTTGTTAAACGCGTCGTTTAGGATAATATGTAGAATTTTATACATATGCGATAGTCTATGACAAACGCTCATGATTTGTACATGTATGTGAAGTACTGTCGAACAAATTTTAGTTAATGAAAAAAATGTTCATAATTTTGCTGGAAAAAAAAATCAGTTAAATTTGTAATGGTTTTGCAATATTTAGTTTCATACTTTAATAAGTAAAAATTTCAACATTCAAGAAACTTCATCAAATTACAGAATGAAAAATATAAATGTGTTATTAGAATTTAAATCGCTGTGCACTATTTTTGTCAGCAAATTTTCGTAACGCGCTAGCGCGCGTTATTATAATTGTATGAACACACCGTTGCAGTTATAAGACCAAATGCACATCTTTCAAAAAATAATGATTCAATGCTTAACTATCTATGCAATGTGTATCGTTTCGATCCTCTCAAATTGTCGTTTAACTGTATTCCACCTGTATCTCAAACGACGTTCTAGGGTCTTTTTGTCATCGAAAGCAAGAATTTTGTCTTGCCTAGATGGCCGAGTGGTTAGAGCGGTGGCCGCTCACTGCTAGGAGAATGGGTTTCATACACGTACTGGCACTGTACCAGTTATCGGCTAAAATTTAACGTTTTCTTTTCGTATGTCCTTGATTAGTTCTTGATATTTTTGGATAAAACTTGACATACTTTAAATGGTGAGCTCCTTGTTTATCTATCTGGTAGATTATATCATTATGAAGAAGTCAAAACATCTTGTTTTTATGATTTTTAGCACGCCCCCGAATTTGCAGAGTTTAACGATCTACTGTACCAGTTATCGGCTTCGCGATAACAACATAGAAAAATCCTTCTACATGTTGATTTGATACTCTGCAAAAATAATTAAAATGTAAATTTGAATTATGCCCCTTTTGGGGTCAGACTAAAGGTCGTAGGGGTTATGATACATAAACAAATTCATAAAATTATTCGTTTGTTATCATACGGTAATACATAAAATCGTATACTATTCAATACATAATATTGTGCAATCAGGCGTTCAACTGCGCTAAGAATCTCTCAAAATTTAATGAATTCCTTTTGTTTCTACATGTTATATGTATTGATACTATATGTCAAATAAAAAACGGAATATAATAACGTATCACTAAGATGTAAAATTCGATTTTTAACTTATTACGTCACTTCCCCCACTGCTGAAAGTGCAAAGATGTAAATTAGTGGCAAACAGTGATCGTTTTTAAGCTCATGGTTAAAACATATTCAAGAAAGTTTTCAAGCAAACTTACTTTTCTTTATTCGAAACAGACGACTGAATTAAACAATCTCGGATTTTCGCGGGCTATAAACCCGAACTCTCTGTTTAGCCGATAACTGGTCTTAGCCGATAACTGGTACAGTAATAGTACATGCTGGTCGTGAGTTCAAGCCCCGGCCGCTATAATATATATATATATATATATATATATATATATATATATATATATATATATATATATATATATATATTCATCACTGAAAATGGCTAACGACACGAACAATTGATATTGAAATTGGCGGAAATTGACCATTTCAATTGTTCGTGTCGTTAGGCATTTTCAGTGCTTTACTTGTTTAATATCAAAAATCACTTTGTATTATCACGACTCATGTAGGAAAGGGCATTCTGAGTTTTCAGAACTTCTGCCTAATGCTTTTGTTGCCATCAAACAATAAAATATGTTTGAATCATTAAAACTTCGTGTTAATTAAAGTAGATGTTTAATCCCAAGCCTGGCCAATGATCGTCGATATCAATGAAAATAAAAAAAAAATGAAAAGATTCCTAATGCACTCAATGTACGCAAAAGCCCCGGGAAAAGGCCATTCTAATGCGCAACTAAATCAAAGAGCTTCGCACTATCAATCAATACAACCTGGGATTTTTCCCGGTGGTAAAGATTTTTATTTTCAGATTGAAGCACAGGACCTGGACTGTTGCATTTGTTTAATCAAGGTGCTTTATAAAATAATCATGAGGACTTTGGTTTGATTTACACCTCTCGGTCGTAAACATGCTGTCTGGCGCATATCATTTCCGCGCACAGCCTTAATGGTCTGGGAAAGGTAAACATATAGGACACTAAAAAGGTATTACGTCATCTGTTCGGGGGAGTGTGTGTCTTAAAAATTTATTCTTCCGCGTTACCTAAGCATAAATTAACAAAAAAAATAAGGAAAACGACTTTCCAATCAAGATATATGAATGAGGGTCTTTAAATGGCGTTATTAAAGTACTAGTAAAGGCTGGGTTCTATCGATATCATAATTTTTTTGAAAGTAAATGGAATTTGGTGGAAGTTAATTTTTTCATCGATAAGGTCGACAAGCATATGTAAATTTTGACAAGCCAAAAAAATGTGATCGACTTGAAATAGCGAGAACATGGTTGCCTAATTTCAATATCATTTAATGCAGGTTGTTTTTGATTTTGTCGACATGCAAGTAATTTATGACAAAATGCATGATTATTTTGCCAACATGCAACATTATAAGGTTGACACACCGAGAGAATTTACATAGCAAATTCTGAAAGATTACCTTCTGCGGTTGAATAAAAAAAAAACTATGAAAATATTTAAAAAGTTGTTTGCTGACAGACACAAACAGACGGACGGGCGGATGGACAGACATTAAACAAACAGACACATGGACGTCCATCAGACGGACACATTGTATTTCAAAGTACTGAAGTACTGACGGGAGTTGATTTTATTGGTAATCATTATTATCTATTTTAAAATCAACGATATGTAAGTTCGCATGGCAAGTAGTTTCTTATCTGTATTTGAATAATTAGGGATATCCCCCCTTAATATTCCGGGTTATAGACGGAAAACCCAATGGGAATCATGTTGTGTAATATTTAAAAATAGAATTAACGCCCTCGAACTCTACGATGCATTATGTATCAGTAATCAAAATATTTATGACTATTTTCAACGTATATGTATCTAAAAATAAGTTTCCTTGTAAAACAATGCTTTTGAATACATTACATGAAATTTATCAATTATTTTCAAGCACTAAGAATACTGAATAGTGAAAAGCGAATAGAAACCCCAACTTCTGAATGCCCTCTTCCTTTTGTATGTAAATGTTATTCGGAATGTATGATGCATTAATAAGATGAAGGAACGACTCTTTGCAAGGGCATGAATTAGGCTGTATCATGGCAAAAACTAGTTCGTTCCGTTTTTCCACTGATTACTAGTACTAGTACCTAATTTATTTCAATGTAATCTGCTGTGGTAAAAAAAAAAAGTTTCCTTAATTCAGATATGATATATAATAACCACACAAATGAAAATCTCAATTATAATAGAGCCACGCAAGATATAACCTTTGTATATGTGAATAATCATGAAAAATTACATCATTTTTCTATTATAATTTGGATTGATTCAGCCTGTGTACAAATAGATTATCGTGTACATTTTCCCCTCACTGTGGACAAGAAACCATGGCGACGCAGCAGCTTTACACGAGGATAATATTTGCTTTGCACGTTTGGTAAGGCATGGAATGATTCCCCAGTCTCCCACCTGAACGAGTTGAAATCATTCAAAATAAGCCAGGAGTGTTCAACAAAAGGAGCTTCAATCGTTGTGTGTAATGTTAACACTGGTTGGGATATCAAGTTTCACGCCAAGTTTTTGTCGTGGAGTTAGAATTGTACTTGGTAATATCGTTAATTCACGAACATTCTGAAAGCTTGTGGAGGCATTAACTTCAGACAAAAAAAAAAAAAAAAATAAAAAAATAATATATAAAATATCAAAACAGGTACCTGCACATTCACAGTATTACATGAATTCACCAATTTATTTTACCTAGACATGTATTCATAAAACCCAGCAAGATCAAATTCAGCACATTATACAATTTTCTATACAGGTTTCGCCCTAATAACCAATCACAATATCCAGGCTTATTTGACGTGGTAAATCCGTTTCCGAATTTAAACAATATTATTTTATTTTTCCGTTTATCTCAATAGAATGAAGGATTCAGGACGTCATGTAACATTATCAATTAAGTGAATTTGTCCTCATACCATAACCCGCATCCTGCCCGATTTGTTACATCCGGGTCTCTCCTGTGTAAGGCAAATGGTTGTATTTTAAAATAGGACGACTGAGAACACCGCAGTAGTATTTAATCTTAATTAAGGTGGTATGGGACACACTCATATTGTGAAGTTCTTCCTATCGATATATTAATAAACAAAAAAAATCAAATATAATTTTATAAATGTTTTCTTTCCCAAAATTGTTACATATCAGCGTTGCGCAATGGGTTAGAGCGTTAACTACGAATCTGTTAGTTCGAATCCCGTTAGGGATTTTATTATTTTTTCCTTTCCCAACATTTTTAAAACATTTTTTGTGGTCAAATATTTTAAAATATTAAAGAAGATGGGGGAACAAAATAGCGCAAATGCCCATTTGGTTTAGTCCTAAAATACAATTTCAAATTTAATTTTTTTTCCAACTAAATATACTTGAGTATTAATAATACAAGTTAACAAAAGCACAACTTCTAACTATATTCATTTTTTGAATATTTTAAAGCGACAGTACAGCTGAAAACACATGTGTAAATAACTTCAGATTTACCCATTGTATCGTTAGGAAATACGAAATAACGTTGATTGTGACAGTTGAAGTACATAAAAATTCCTTTTACATACCTAATTAATGTAATTATGAGCTTCCGGAAATTTAAGGGTCGTACAAACCGAAATAGTCTTATATCGTTTATTTGTACCACGTGGATTTTGATTGACAGTAATTGACACGTGCTGAAAACTACAATATCTTTGCCCGACTACGGTCATCATGGTATACGAGGTAAAAGGGACTCTCTAAACGGAAAACATCATCACTTTCTCGATAATTTATTAATGGTTTACCAATTTCAATCCATTTTAAAATTAACAGACATAAATATGTCAAATTATCCCTCAAGGGGCCTCACTTACAAAAATGAATTTAGGTTGTAGCAACTCCTATGATAAACAAGCAAAATACATGCTTACAAAATAATAACTGTGATTATTTTAAAAACTTTGAACAATTATTACCTTATTTTCTTTGCCAATTCAGTCAATTAAGCAGGCCTACCCGGTCTCTTACTCGCCATGCTGGTTTGTTTATAGTAAATACGCATGCGTAATGGTATAGAAAGTGGAACCCCGTAACACGTGGCGATGTACATATGTATAGGTTATACCTAATTATTAATTTTAATGAAATAATTAGATTTATTTCATGGAGAAATTTGTAATTTTCTGAAAGTTTATACATTTATGAGTAGAACAAAAATACCGAACCCGATCGGAAAATTTTTCAAGTCGGTTTTTTAATAAGATGCGCCGTACTGTCTCTTTAACAAACGATAAGAAAAAAATAAATTCTAAAGTTTTGGTGGTATCGAACCCAGAACCTAAAAACCCTAGCTCTATAATGTTACCAAATGTCTGGAGCTCTAACCACTGAGCCATTTCAGTCACAACAAATTCCATTGTTAAATGACATATGTGACTTCAACCACGAATTTACGAACTTGTAATATTTTTCTAAAACGTTCAATTGTTGCGATATAAAAAGACATTTTAAAAGTATAGTGGATCACCTCTCCACGTTTTCGTTGATTGAAATCGGTTTGATTTCCTTTAAACCTTATATAGACAGTGACAAAAATATGGAGCTCAGACCCACTCTATAAAAGAAAAGGCATTGAAGTTCTAAAAATAACACTATTTGGAGGTTTTGGCACGCATACGCCAGTTTAAATCAACCTATTTCAAATATTTAAGGGTTATAAATCGACGTTATGGTAAATATACATTGTTTTTAAAAATTTGGAAAGAAATTATGAGATTTTTTGATATTTTAATTTTATAGTATCTTATCTATCCTCATATAGGCAGTTTACACGCCTTATTCACTCATCTTCTTCTAAAGCGGTGAAATCATTTTGATTTTAATGTACTATCATCCACATGAATCCACATGAATATCGACAGGTGTCCCATACAATGTACCACCTTAAAACTATTATTTTTAATTAAAGAACAAAAACATGTTAGTTGATTTTTTTGGTCATCAAGTTTTAATCAAACTAACTACAGAGATAAAGTAGGACAATGTAATAAACTTTATGGTAACAAGATCTGAAACAGAACATTAATGAATTTAATGTTTTAATACAGGAACATGTAAATACATGGGAACACAGAATATCATTTTGTGTTTTGAATGTGAACATACTTTGGTAATAACGTACAAACATATAAAAAAAAAACCCGAATTTTAATTCAACTTTAAAAATACCTAAAAAAGTTGGTTGCTTCAATTCATATTTTCTGGGACTACGACATGAAAAACTTGGACACTGGATGTTTCTAATATAAACACTCATATTATGCTGCAATATTGATGAAGGTTTGTGAAATATTGAAATATTTTGGATGGTAAAAAAAAAAAAGAGATACACTTTATAATTAAGTTTGTTTCAATATATAAAACACATGGTAATGTTTTTCATCTCTAGCTAACAAACTACAATAAATAAAATAGCATACATAATATACTAGTATGTGACATACAGACGGTGCTATGTGTATTTCTCATTCATGATAATCAAAATTATACAAAATAATTCTTGGACAACTGTTTGCCATAGTACACATTTATAATATAACAGTGTGATATGCATGTAGAAACTACCATGATAATAAATAACCAATGTGTTTAAAGAGCTTTAACAAATCACATAGATAAGCCTATTAATAAGATGGGACTTTCTTCTGTAGATGACGGGAGTTTCCTAAATTAATGCAGATAATATATAAGATAAGGAGGACAATGAGCAACCCTGTCTAACGCAAGCTTTGGTTTTTAACTGCATCATTATATATATAATAAAATAAATAAAATTGCAATACAATGAAGGGAAAAATCCTCACTAATATTTGAGCAAAAAAAAAAAAATTATATAAATAAATATAAATGCATTACCATAATGTGGGCTCCAAATACAAGTGTCACAATTTATTTTAAGAAAAAAAAATATAATTATGAGACCAAATCATTTCAAGACTGGAAGAGATGTGTTTGAGGAGCCATGATTCACTTGTTTTCATAACAGGTGCAGTACTTAATGTACAGGGTTTTTATCTTTATATAATCAGCACTAAACATTTTGAGGGGAGAGAAAAAAAAAAGATGAATATTAAATAAGATGTTCCCTGCAAATTAAAATACATGCAAAAATACAGGAACAAGTACATGTATGTAAAATACATAGTTATATAAATAGCTTCTTCATCAACAATCCCGTAACATATCAATGTTAACATAGTAACACAACATTGCATAACTTAAAGGAACTCTGTAGAACATGGTAAATATTATGCTATATAAAAAATATACATGTAGATGTAAATTTTGCATAAATATAAATTTTAAATGCCTGGATGGAAGCTTTTTTTGTGTATATACATGAGGGGATAGCTCTCAATAAATACCAATGTGGTCGGATCTTCAAGTTCATGTTATCTATCACAACCTAATGTGATATGTTGAAGAATAAATATTTACATTTTTGCAGTGTCTTTGCCTGTGATAACACTACATATTGATTTTGTACTTTACAGTCCACTGAATTCAAATGAGGTATAATTGGGGCACAAGAGGGGTTTGCTTATTTATATTCAAATATTTAATTAAAATATATAAATATAAGTTATAAGGAATCATTCTCTGAATATTATGAGGTGATCAAATCTATCATAAAGCCTTTTAAAGGACTTGATTGGATTTGATCACCCCCCCCCCCCCGACCAAAATAATCACCTCATAACACTTAAAGAAAGATTCCTAGCGCTTATTCCTTAATAAATATAATTCACTACCATATTATAAACACATATTCAGTTTCGGAAGATGTCGGGTAGCCTTTGAGGTTTTGAGATTTGATTTAATTTATATAATACTTTGGTTTCTTTTTCCTTCTGATCATTTCTTTTTGTCTCTTTTAAAAAATATATATATATATATATACATTCATATCACACTTTCTTTGATATACATGTATTCTACAGCAAAACATCTGAGTAACGAGAAAATTTGATCCATTGGTTTTATCACATTTCATGATAACTGTAAATAACATGACCGTGTAAAAGGCTTTCATCAACTTCATTTAAGTCTTTCAATTTTTTTTTTTTTTTTTTTTTTAGACAGAATTAAGGTTTAAAAGTCGAAGTGGTTGACAGGGAAATCATTCCGATATCAATGAAAATACAATGGGAGCAAAGGTTTATATTGACAAGCATTTAAATTCATGAAGCAATTGGGTAAACATAAACAAAAAATCGAAGATGATGATATGCCTGGGGGAGCAATAGCATTAAATTGATTTCATCTTCAACAGTTCAGGCTTTATTCTTGCTTTAACACACCAACTAAATTGTACATAAAAGTATGTCTTCAGGCATTTTTGACGCTGGATTAATGAAATGTGACATTGGGACTTTAAAACTTCAAAGATTTCACTTTGAATGTAACATGTATCTATTGGAATCTATAGAAAATTACTCTGAAGGTTATTGAAGCGATAAAATGAATGATATCTTTTTTATCTATAAAAATAAAAAGACAAGTTTTTGCACAAATGTACCATTTCCTAACTCGATCAGCTTTAATTAACAACTAAAATTCCCAAGCTTAATTATCATTAAAAAGAAATTAATAACTGAACATCTAAATCCAAACAGAAACCACAAAGGTTCACATTTCATTGTTACATGCGTACAATTTTAAAATCAGTTTCATGGAAATCTAAGCAAAACCATGAAAACTGACCACAATCTGCCCCCTTGGATTCTTAGTCTACACAATGACATATACATACATATGGTATACACTGTAGCACTATCATAATGAGACTTTCTAGATGGCAGACAGATGAACAATATGAACAAATTGCATAATAAACATGCTAATTGATAATGAATACACCTGAATTATCTGCTGGCAGGCTTTTGGAATTCTATATCACTGTCACTCTCGTCATGCATTGAGATCAGCGTCTGGCCATTTGAGTCTTTGTTGATCAACCTCTTCATGGCGAAGGCATCCTCGCCGGCGTAGCCCCCAAAGCGCCGGTGAAGAAAGCCTATCACTCCACCAATGCATAGAACGACAAGGAAATTGGCAGCTACGTGCCACGAAAAGAACATGGTGGCTATCATCAAATCGTCATGGTCGTCAGGTTTCCATGGGATGTGGTTTGGATTCGGATTGTAGAGAATGAAGCCTACTTGCCAGAACCAGGTTCCTTGGAGCAAAAATCCGTAGCACCTGGTCAGAGCACAGACAATATTATGTCGGTACTTCATTTCCAAAATAATTCCTATTGCATTGAGGGCTATTGAGTAAATCAAAAGCGTATGCAGAAGAACGTCCAAATGTGTTCGGCCATGTAGATGAAATTTGAAAAGAAGACCTTCAACTCCAATGGCCAAAATGTTCGAAACATAATCCAAATCCTTTGGTATTGGCACATTGAAGAAGAGAAGTAAATCTATCACGGCAGTTATTCCGAAAAAGAAAAACATTGTGGCGTGCTGTCCATTGCCAAGCGCTGTGAATTTTCCATCACTGGTCCCAGTGTAGATTTCTAGAGAGAAGCCTACCGACACCATGAACAGTTTGACCATGGCTTCCAGTGGCCATTCCCGCAGTCTGCCGGGACAGCAGAGGAATGGAAACGTGACGGAACTCTTGAATCTGGTGTCGTGCTTCAGAGCTCTGAAATATCGTCTAAAGATGGAGATGATCCACCATACGGACATCACAATGAAAAACGACCCTGGAAGGGCATGTCCTGCAAAACTTCCCATGATTCTCCCCTCTACGATTTCAAACTACCGAAAAATGCCAACTGACCCGGGATGCAAAGCTGAAATGAGAAAAAGCAATTGAGTTAGTCACAGTTGCGATGTACATTTAGACAATATTGATTTGAAAATGTAAAGCACCTGATGAGGTGAAAACTCTTTAATACCAAGACACATTTATCACCTGTTTACATACCAGTGATGAAAGAGAGACATGCATAAAACCTGGCATTTATCGCCAGTTGGCTATGATGATCAATGACCGTGTGGACAATCAACAGATCTATGGAAATTTTCGAATCATTGCTCTCTCAAAAACATAACCCTTATAAATCAGATACTACATCCACACAACATCCACCTTGCTTGCTGTCGTTATAGGTGATACCATTAGGTGACAGTCTGACAGACATCCGGCATTACAAAAGTATCAGTAAATCAAAACAATTTTCCCCCTTTAATACAGACATGCTTCAATACACACCCATATGACGTATTGAACATTATTATTGTAGATACATAAATCATCGCATTCTTCTCGTCACCACTATAAGTTTTTAAGTTATTAATTTAAACAATCAAAGCTTTCATTTATAATTATGATGATCATGAGAGTATTATGATGTTTTTTCCTTTCAGATGGAATAACAAAATACCTGAGTATGATTCCTTCAAAATCATTGTCCTTTTGCAGTAAACAGCTTCAAAGTACATTGTCATTAACTTAAAGTACATGCTGGTACTCTTTCCCTACTTGAATGAATTCTACAGAGACCAAATAATAGGCAAGGTGTATCGTGAAGCCAAGAATATTTTACATATTCAACTGTCGTTGTCTGTGATAGCGTTACGAATCAGTTTTGAAGCCTACATCCCAATAATTTCATAAAAGATGAGCGAAACAAAAAGGGCGTGTCTTATAGCATAACCGAGAAATGGTATTGGCTGCGCCGCATAGTAATACATGTGCTACATAAAAAAAAAAAGTGGTTTTAAAATTTGTTTTAAAGTGTACAAATTGGAAATAATATAAATATAAGTAATAAGGAATCATTCTTTCTTTGAGTATTATGAGGTGATAATTTCGGTCGGAGCGTAGGCAAATCTATCACAGGGCTTTATTGGATTTGACCACGCTCCGACCGAAATTATTACCTCATAATATTCAAAGAATGATTCCTTATTCCTTAAACATACCAGGACTCCAACCCGTCACAGCCTTAGTTTTACATGTAATACTTAATATTCATTTTCATTTTTAAAGTAGCGGTACTGTACTAACATCTAGATCAATGTATTTATTTTCTCACATTTAAAATGTTCTTTCCTCCATGTGTCTATATAGTGTTAACTGGTTACTACATTTACATACATTGATTTAAGAGTCTTTTGCATTTATAGTGCTATAAATGAAATAGCATCTGGTGGTTATCAAGTTGAGGTCAGAGTAGATATACATGCAGATGCAGATGGTGCCTTAATTATACATGTAGGTGGAATATTAATATATCAAACAAGAACAAAAGGTCAGGTATGTTCAACACATGTAAGTATTCAAGTTCAAGGTCATTTTCTGTGGTTTATCTTATTAATAAATTAAAACAATCTTCAAAGACATTTAGTATAGGGAAGTGACATAACAAGTCTAGAAGGTGAGGATGTTTATCATTATGATGAGTGACAACTTCCTCTCACCTCGCTCATATCAACAACATAGACAACCATGCAATTACACAAGATTTATATTAAAATCAGTCTGATCTGCATTGTATGATATTTGTTTATATTTTTTGATGGAAACAAAAGTCATTTCTATACACCGAACAGCAGTCAAATTCCATGTATATTCCAAGCAAATCAATCAATATCGATCTATCGCTGACCATGCACCAAAACCTTGCACTACCCGTCACCATTCTACCACCTCAGCATAAAATGGAAAAAAAAAAAAAAATCGTCAACATTTTATTGAATCAATCCATGAATCAATACTGCTATCAGGCAAACAATGTACTTGAATGAAAGTTAATGACTTTCCTGCGAGCCCCTCTAATCAATATTCATTGTATAAGCTAATGCTCCTGTTGAACGTTCGTTCGGTCAGCCATACCAACAGATACCTGCAGTTCCATCATAGAAAAGTCTGGGTTTTCATTTCTAAAACCAGTGATTGTTTAACTATAGGAGTACAGAAAGATCCACCCATATTATACTGCATGAATTCAACCCTTAATTGTTTTTCTTATGTCCGTTTAACATTTGCTATATTAATTAATTAACAGCATAGGGTTTATACTTCTTACAAAAATAAAATACTCTGATGAAAGCTAATGTATATCAATTAGGGGGGAGTGGGTGGGGGGAGGAGTTAGATAAGATGCAAATATTACACTTGAACTTGATTTATGCACACAAAAAAAATAAATTAAATTTTGAAATCATGTTTCCTAATACATAACTTGATTAGAAGTGGAATTGATTGTTGATAAATTTAATGTAAATTTAAATTTTTTTAAAATAATTTATTTATTGTTAGAATCAAATCAAGTTAAGTTACACTGATTTAAGCAACATGAAACAATTTTGAATAATAGCAGGAATAAAATTTACCGTAGTCAAATATCATATTCTTAATAAATCTTAAATAAAAAACACTAATTTTAAACATTTAATCTAAATTTCCCAAACATATCATTACAAATAATTGTTCAAAAAATTAAACTTTTGTTAATTTACGATTTTGAAGTTCTCGTATTTCTTTAACCTACAGTGTATAAAGCCACAGCTTTTTATCACCCAGAAGTCTCCTGTGGATTAATTGAAATTCCATTTGGGTCTTTTGAATTCACCACACTAGGTTTGTTTACCTTCAGTGTTTAAAGGCCAATCATGAATAACGCTGATCACTCCTACGTACCGTTTAAAATCCCAGATCACATGTCATTGTCACCAAAATAAAGTTGTAAAGAGTCACGCTTCTCATTGAATTCCAGATCATGAACATTGGTCTCGGACAAGGACGATTATTTATAAGCTTTAATATTTAAGACAAGGACAGGAACGAATATTAAGGGTATTGAGCTGCGACACCATGCTTATAACTACAGTACTAGTAATGTTCCACAAGAACTTACCTCGGTCCTTCTCTCACAGGTAAACAGAGATAATGGCACTCGCCCGAGACAGTACAATTAAGTGATGACTTGGTACTGAATACAGTCGGTTTGATAAACAGTCACAGATCTTTGAAGATTGGATGGAAGCTTTGTAGCTTGGGGTCCTGAGGTTAACCTATCTACCTCGCAGTATCGACCAGTTCATGCTTTAAATCACGTATCTCTAATTCACCTGGACAAAATCACTGGAGGATTTCAAAATACCTTTAACCACCCCCCATCCCCATTCTTGAGACACCCTTTTGAGGCTATAAATGTCAGCTGGGTAAACATTGTGCTTACTGATGACATTGTAAATTAAAGGAAAATACAAGCATTTTAATCTAGTCAGTGTACAACACTGCAGAATTAATCAAAAGCTTTTGTCACACATAGCTCCAATACAGATGTAACAAAACTGCATCAATTTTTTTCTTAATTCATTGCTACATACATGTACTTAATATTAAATGTATTATAAGATTTTTGTTTATTTTGCATTTTCTTAGTAAGCTAATTTATATCTTCAAAAGCAAAGAAAAGAAAAATTAAAATCAGTATATTAAATGGCTTATATGTATGAATTTTTAAATTCTGTTGAAATCAAAGTTGGTTTCTTCTTCAGAGTAAATTGAAGATGTTATTCATATACATATATGATGTCCACAAAAATATACCAGGATAAAACAGGGTATGACCATATAACATGAACAGGAAGAAGGATTTATCCTGACATAACATTCAGTCACCTGCATGTCAGGTCACAACATGGCCACTAGAAATTTAATCTCCTTTAATTAGTTTCTTTCTTTTGACTTTCAACGCACAAAGAACTGTTGTCCTATATACCAGTAGTCACCTTAGATTTCATCACAGTCTAGAGCACACCATGCATGGGGATTTATTAAAAAAAAATTCTGGCCATATTAAATTACATATTGGCTGTAAATATCTAATTTAATATATATATACTCTAAAGTGTACTATATATATTAAGTATTGTTCATGAACTGACTTTAAGCTGATCTGTTTAATCAAAGTTATTCATATAAAATACATTTCCAGGGCAATCTCCTAATAATGCTACATGTATCTGTAAGTTTATTTTTTCTTAATCAGCTTAGGCTTTCCCAATCTATAAATATTGAATTTTTCAAATATTAGATTCAATTTGTTGTGTACAGTAA
Organism: Magallana ariakensis; assembly: GCA_020458035.1. Taxonomy (NCBI): domain Eukaryota; kingdom Metazoa; phylum Mollusca; class Bivalvia; order Ostreida; family Ostreidae; genus Magallana; species Magallana ariakensis. The sequence goes on from CM035812.1 coordinate 37,435,641, forward strand.
TGTATTTCTTTATCAACATGACCAAGCTGAATATTAAATCCTCAGAAAACACACACATGTAACAATTAAAGCTTAGAATTTACATTTTTTCTACATGTGTACATGTTCGAACAAATTTCATTTTTGAAACAATAATACTTTATTAACAAAGTCAAACGTATTTGTTGATGAAAAAGACATAAAATGAAAGGAATGACGACAAGACAATTAACTTACAAGTAAGTTAAAACGTTCGCAGGTTCACTTGCATTACTGCAAACGCAGCTTTGATAAGCTAGTTATTAATATCAATAATCATTCCAATTCTGCATGAAAACATTTTTTTTTTATACTTATAGACACAAATTTTATCCCAATTACAAGTATATAACTGATATAGTCATAGAGCAACAAACAAATTTTACAATTTTACTTACAACTTACATTGTTTCCCTTTGATATCAATGTTTTAATCCTGACTGAGAGTAGATATATACAGTGTCAATGACATTTCCTTTACAAGACTCCGATTTCCTTCAAAAATTTGAGATAAACACCACTGTACACTTCCTTTTGCTAGCTAGCTTAAGTCCACAGTCCACCAGAAGCCACTGTGCGTATTTTGTATAGGGATTAAAATTACGTGACCACACTTGCTCATACACACGCAACAGAAAAGAAATTTTGCAATATCAATTTGTACACTCACTGCTGTGTTTTTAAACCAAGCAAGGGTGTTACTAGGCAGTAGTTAATTGTGATTACCACAGAGGGGACAATTTTCTATGATATCTTAAAAGGCTAAAACCTACCAGTACCTTTAGCCTTAATTCAAATTTAAACTTTTGATGCTTAATCAAGTGTAACAGAATTTATAGATATTAAATCACCTAATTTTAAGATCTTAAAGGTCATGCATTACCATTTCAATTTCTTATTTTACTTATATAAAAACACATCAGACTATATATAATCTTGGGCTGAATGCAGGGGCATGTACTTTAAAAACTTAGAAATGAGCTTTTCATAAGAAGCACTACAAACATATTTCATATATATATATAAAAGATCTACAGATGTAAGTATATGCATTCTATTTGGGTCTAAGTTTATAATTAGGTTTTAATATTGAATCCACTGACCTCTTATTAACCTTGGTCTCTGTATTAATTACTAAGTTTAAATTGTTTCTGAAAGTACATATATCAATACTGAAAAGTGTACGTAGCACCTTTTCAATATATATGTAAAATAAACTTAAAACATTTTTTTTTTTACAAATATGTGAATATTTTGGATATTAAGCTTTGTCAATTATGTTCATCCAAGTCAATGGTGGAACATTTATGTATATATAATAAGTTATTCTTACTATTCTAGAATATTCTAGTATATATCCAAGGAACATAATATAGAGTGTCCTATGTAGCTAGGGCCTATAGGCATGTCCTTGGGTGCACTTTATATGAACAAAAATAACTGTCCTCGTTGACAATCTTTTTGAGGAAAAGATAAACAAGAGAAAGCTGTCAATGTGACAGCAAACCAGATTTTCTTTTGTTTGAACATGCAGTATCCATAATCTATTTGTTCACAGTTGAGAAAAAAATAAATCACGTACAGTAATATGCTCATCTCTATGGTGCATATTGAAATGCCTTGAAAACTGTATTAAAGAGGAGTTACATGTATTTGGACAAATAATGCTCTAGATCCGTGCATGTCAGTTTTTTGTGAGCTAACAAATTCTATATCGTGAGCTAATCTTAACATATCTTGCATTATAAACTTATCCTATAATTGTTTCATCTTGTAAAAAAAAAATGTTATGGGTTAAGCGAGTTCACCATGCATCGGACACATACATTGTATCAGAGAACTTTGGTTTAAAATATATAAAATGAATGCACTCGTGCATGTTGTTTCTTTATCCTTAAATTATAGCTACTTAACATACTTATTCCGGTAATCAAGTTTGATTATAAAATTGTCTGAAAAATAACAATAAAGTGACCTTAAAATGAAGTACATGAGATGTGTCATCATAAAAAATTTAGTAAATATACCAAGATTTCTATATGATTTAGCAAAAGTTAAATTTTTTTTTTCCCCCTTAAATTTATGTATTCTACAAAACTGCATCATCTGCCACAAATAAATGAATTAAGATGTACATTTCAAAATACATTTTTTAATTTACATAAATTATCTTTGGAAATTTGATCATTTAATTTCAATGTCATAATTTTCGATCTATTCATTTCACCATGGATCTGACATAAATTCACAATTAAAGCATCAGACAGTTTTATTTTTTCCTTCTAATAAGCATGTGATGTGCCCATTCTTTTAATTACAACTTAAATTCATATTAAAACAATTAAATTTTTCAAAATAAACTAAGCAGCTAATTCTTCACCCAGCACTAAAAAAGTATTATGGATCAGGTTTTCTAAAACCAAAGTATTGTAGGTGCTGGTATGATAAAGAACCCTCACTGATGTAAACCCCCCTTTACACAGTTGCTTTCATTATGTCTTAATTTTTTGACTTAAAATCAAAGAATTTACATTGACTTGATCATAAAATATAAATTATTTATAATCTGTTTGTGACACACTATAAACGTTTTTGATGAGGTCACAATCGCTCAGGCCTAAAAACATACTAATCTGCCTCAACATTACAATTAAATTTTGTTCTTTTTCCTAAAAAGAATAAATTTTCGCAATTTCGAATGATATATACAGAATAAATTCAATAGCTAAAGAATAGTCAGAATCAAAACTCATTGAAAGTGGGTAGAAACAGTTTAAGCTTTTTTTTTTTTCATTATTCTTAACTGTATATTTTGTTTGATGCAGGGGTGAAAATTGAAAAAGCTTATTGGTTATTACTGCATCAATTTCCTTTCTTTTCTCTGTTTTATGCAATTTCACAAATTTTCTTTCATAGAGATACATGCAAGGTTGTGACATTTCAAACAAGTTTTATATATATTCAGACCACAGCGGACACATGAATATTTTTTAATGAAGTCTAAGAGTGTCCGATGCCTGGTGAAATCCCTGTACTGTAAAGATACAGCTGCAATGTATACAACATATCAATCTGTGAAATTGTCCATCAATTTGATTAAAATTCAACTGTCAATAAACCCAATGAAATTATACAAGAAAAAAAAATCTAAGATTTCCATTATTTCACCAGCAACAAGTTCCACAAATCAACAAATTAAATCCGGCCATGAACTTAAAAGCCATTTTGGGGTTTAGTACAACGTAGTACAGGCACGATCACCGTATTCTACCACGGGACTTGGCACTTTTATCTACTATCGCGGTATATAGTAAACAACATCTGCGACCTGTCGCTCGCGAAGCTCATAGCAGCTGCATAGATGTTGTTTACTATAATACTATACCGTGATCAGGTGATAGATAAAGTCCTGTGATTCTACCCACCGACTGTTGATCAAAAAAAGAACTGAGTGACTGATAAAAAACAAAACATGACTAGGCCTATATTAAAAAAAAGAATGCTTACCTCAATACATGTACAGTATGATAGTTTCATTCAGACATGATAGCACAATCCCAGATATCCACCCGATCTGAGTCTACGTGACATGCATCACAGACTTTACAAAAGTTACCGAAGTTGATCGAAACTTGTTGGAATCAAGAGCCCGATCTAAATTTAAGATTTCAACAACGAATGAAAGCAAGAAGGTATTACGGCATATAACGTTAGAGTGCCAAGTCAATTTTGCAAAAAAAAATTAATAAAATCGCTTAATACGATTTAGAAAATCGTTTAAGACTAAATAAAGGAAGATAGAGTAGACGAATGAATGATTGAATCAGTGAATGAATGAATGAATGAATGAATGAATGAATGAATGAATGAATGAATGAGTGAGTGAGTGAGTGAGTGAGTGAGTGAGTGAGTGAGTGAGTGAATGAATGAATGAATGAAGAAATAATTAAATGAATGAATACTTGAATGAATGGTTCTACATGAACAAATTTATCTATTAGGTATAATCTGGTATCATCAGCCGATTCAGAATTTTTTACGCGGAGGGGGGATGGGGGTGGGGTGAGGGTCCGTGGGATAATTGTGTTTACCGAGAGAATAGAGTGGGGGGGGGGGTCCGAGAGCTATCTGCGCATTGTACGATTTTCTTACTGAAAGTTTAACTTGTATCGCCAATTACTATAGTTTACAGCTTCAACATTATGAGATTTCCTAAAAATATCATGATAAGTTACAGTGTATGTTGTTTCACTTTAATCAGCTGAGGGGTCATACATTTGTAATGACTCAAAAACATACGATGTTTTGGTAAAGAAAATTCAGAAATGAACAATGTTCAAATCGGCAGAACACGAATATTGGATGAAACAGACAAAAATACACCCCTTTATAAAAAAAAGGTTGCAAAAAAAAAAATATTTATTAGGCTTCCTTGTCATCATGACAAGAAATAGTAACTGGAGGTATTGTGAACAAGTTCACAACTGATACTTTCCGCTATGAATATATAATACACATTGTAACTCAAGTATTTTTCTATTGTAAAGTAATGGATGTACCATTTTCTTATAGTGACATTGGACTTGCACAAACGACCATGCAAGGCCCATGTATTTATAGGTCAAAAATTTTAGTTTCAAATCATTTCCAATTACAAGATATGGCCCACAAAGGAATTATGCATTTTTTTTAAACAATGACATTGAACTTGCACAACTGAACTGGGTCAAGCCCATGACACACCCTCAGGTCATAAGCAATCTTTATGTGAAGTTGGAAAGTCCGATGTTTCTCCAGAAGAAACTATACCTAGACTAACACTAACCACAGATTATAAACGTTTTCTTCCAATAATCTCGAACTTGCCTAAATGACCTTGGGTCAAAATCTTAACACACTCTTAGGTCATAACTCATAAGCATTATTTGTGTAAAGTAAGAATTTCTAGGGCTTTTATAAGAAAGATATAGACCGGACACAAATATTGCACTTTTCCTTCCAGTGACCTTGAACTTGGCCAAATGAACCTTGGGTCAAAATCATGACACACCCTCAGGTCATAAGCAATCTTTGTGTGAAGTAAGAACTTCCAATGTTTCTCCATAACAAAGATATGGACCGGACAAGATTGTACACACAGATCCCCGACCCATTCTTTGAATATTATGGGGTGATAATTTCGGTCGGGGTGTGATCAAATCTCTTATAAAGCCCCTCGGGCTTTATTGGATTTAATCACGCTCCGATCAAAATAATCACCTCATAATACTCAAAGAATGATTCCTTATTCCTTAAATCTAACTAGTTTTCTGTTTTTATATTTGAATTTACTTTTTTTCTTTTTTGAAAAATATTTTCTTGCCAGTTTCAGCTATGGTATACCGGTTTCGAGAGTTTAAAACAATTCCTAAATGATTGTCTTATTTTCGAGTTTAAAAACGTTTCTGCTTTCTGATACGTCTGCAATGATTTTATCGGAGAGGTATGGGTGTTGTGTTCGCAAAAGACAACTTCATTGCGCGTGTTTTAGAGCAATCTAGTATAATACAGTGAATTTATACCTTTTAAGATTTTTTTTCCCGATACCATTTATGAAATTGAATACAATAAACAATATACAGATAAAAATATTTAGATTTTTTATGGAAAGGATGACTGCACTTAGCGTCGGGTTTTGGGCCCTTTTCGGTCGCTTCTGTTGCGTTTATTTCTTAACTTAAGGGTGTTGTTTACTCAGGGTTTGAGTTCTCAAATTCGGATTGTTATAAAGTTCAATGTAATGATTAAAATTTGTTCTAAACACAAAAAATATTTATGAAATTAATTATTATTGACATAACATTCGATAATTTTACTTTATTATGGAATTAGGCTCAAACAAAAATAGACTTTTAGCCAAACAGAGGAAATTCGGACTAAATTTTGCAGATTTTGTTTTCCGCTAAAACATTTTTGGCAGTACTCTAATATTAAAAGTTAAGATTTTATATTTTACTCTATATAATTTTGCATATTTTCTGTTGGTTTTACCTCACGTATTCATTAAAATAATCGTATGGCACGAATTGCAAAAATATTGTAAAATGCTTAAAAACGATAAAAGACACCATATCTCAAAATTTTGATCATTGACCTCATTTAGATTTTATGCCAACAGAAGAAGGTCAATATAAGTAGTTCAATACTTAAAATGTTTTTGTAATATCATCATTCAATTTTTTGTAAAATTGGATCAAAAATGGGTATGGATTTGAAAATTGATAGAGGAAATTCGGACTGCAATATTTTTTAAAATTGTCGCTGAAATCTTAATCTTTTGTATCTATTTGGTGCCACTACCATTTATAAACTGCATTTCATTTTTTAAAGTGTTTTATTATTTGCAATATTTTAACAATTAAGAAAATCTCAAAAGTAGTGTAAAATGTTATGGGATTTTTCTTGATTTTTCAAAAAATATTAAATGGCCATTAACTCAAAAAGTAGGTCATTGACCTACTTTTTTGAAAGTGAAAAATAATACTACAATCAAAGGTCTACAATATACAATAAATGGTTTTTCATTATCATCAGTAGATTTTTTTTTCATTCTGAGTAAACGTCATCCTTAATATCACTTTTGTTAAATATTTTTAAGAGTCTAGTCAATTTCCAACAATTATTAAGATTTTAGACTGTGATACAATAAGCTCATTCTATGTTTTTCTCCTTACAACTTTCGAAAAAAGGAGAATTTCGCTTATCTGCCCTTGATCACACATAAGATTGATATTAATATGCATGAGAGGTGGAGCTGACATTGTCAGAATGGTACTTAAATTAGACTAGCATGAATAACAATGCCATATATGAAAATTTATGTGATCACCCTTTCACCATAACCCTATCTATTCTATATGGTACAAGTATACTATTTACTATGGTTTCAACAATTAGACCACGCCCGGGTAAGTACAGAAGACTTTAAATCAATGTTTGACAACTTAAAACGTGTTCGAAAACATTGTCTTAGTTAGCACATAACATGCTACCTTACACGTCACGTTATAGAATTAGTTACCTGAGGTGAGAAATCACGTGGTGAATTATAATATTCAACATGCATCAACCCTAGGTTACAACAGGGAAAGCGGAAGTAAGAAGAAGCAGTTTTTTCTCATTTAAACCATGAGCGCATGTTTGTCTATTTATCTCCCTTTGACATAGCTTTGATAATGCAAATATACAACTACTGTTAAACGGAGAACATTAGACAAACATGCGCTGACTATGTATGAAGTCAGTATAAAAGTGGGCGTCCTCATTATCGTATGGAGATTCAAGAAATCGTGACGACCCCTGCCTATGAAAACAAATTCGTACTTCGTAACAACATACTTTTATTTAACGCAATTACGTAAAGTTGCAGTTTGGATGTTGAAAGAAAAATGCTGGTTTTAAAAGTTTATTTTCTCGCAAATATTGCATGTCCTTAAGTGCAGTCATCCTTTTTTTTAAAACGATATTTCCGTTGTTCGATTGGTGAGCGTTGTCATTGTGCTTTTATGACGTTATGACAAAATGAAGCTTTGTAGGAGTACGTTTTAAGAAATAACATGAAAGAGAAGTAAAACGTGTACGCCTTTGAAATTTTACAAACAGAATAATGCTATCCTCAGGGTTATTTTTCTTAAATTTTAAATAAATCAATTGTACCAATTTACAATCGTAATACTCCAAATATATAGCAAAATTTGGTGCATTCTGATAATATGAGATGACCCCCATTCCAAACCAGACGGTAAAATTTAGTATTAATCTGCTTCGAAGTGCGGAAAATGACAATTTCCTAAATATCCTTATAGTTAATGTACCTGTTTTTTGAGATGGCCCCTATAAAAATGGTCTTGAAACTTCGCAAATATATTGGAGTTGCTGTAAATAACATATAGTAAAAAAAATTAAGAGTTTTGCTATTGTAGTTTTTACGCCTTTATAAAGTAATCATTTTTGTTGGAGCGACTCATCCTGTGGCAGTATCATATAAATCTATAAATCCCAATTTCTTCCAGTAGTTGATGCTTGCAAACTTGTAATCTTGTTCGCACCTTGTTTCCTTTGTTTCTGTCAGTAAAAACTGTCACTATAGAAAAGACCACTCTCTCTCTCTCTCTCTCTCTCTCTCTCTCTCTCTCTCTCTCTCTGTACATTACAATGATATGAATGTCCTTAAACAAGTATAATTTTTTTTTCAACCAAACCAACAAACTGCGTATTACATGGCGACTAGCTAAAAAACTCAAATTATGTATATAAATAGATTCAGGCGTCGTTATCACATTCATAAGCATACATGTATACCATTGCCATATAATTACAGTGACACAGTGCCATATCGTCGCCAGTATAATTACACGGGAGTCGGCCAAGATTGACAAGCGAAAAAAAGGAATAGCAACCAAAAAAAAAATTATGAATTTTAATACATTAATTGACCTTGTCTTTTCTTTTCTCGCAAAAATCATGATGAAATGTGATTCACATTGAAACGGACGACTGAAATCTACACGATCCAATCTTATTCAGTTTAAATCTATCTATCTATCTATCTATCTATCTATCTATCTGCTAACATTCTGACCATTGTCCACTGTATTCCCCTTGGCTTGTCAATTACCTGTTTTGCGATTCAATCACTATTATAGAGAGGATGGACAAGAGTAAGCAGCCTTCTTTCACTCCAGTCTTTACCTGAAAAGAGTCAGTAAGGGATGCCAGTGACGGATTCAAGGGGGGGGGGGGGCGCACCCGCACGCGCCCCCTAAAATTGTCAAACTAAAGTTATATCATACTCCTTCTGGCAAAGAAAATGTACAACTTGCGAGTCTAAATTATCAACTTTTTGGACACTCATGGGATTTCTCTACATTAGACTAATTTCAACGGTGTAGTATGAAGAAAACCCGTGGGTTCAATGGTGTAACGTACATAGAAAGCCCATTTTAGTTACGCTTTCCATGGGTTCAAATGTGACCAGTCACCCACCTTTAAGTAATTGGTTATACTTGCTGGTGTTTTTTAACGACTCTTCCATGTTTATTATGATACAAGCTGTCATAGTTATCTTTTTTAAAACTTCATTTTCATCCCATTGAAGTATACTTTTTTAAACTGATTAATTTACAGCCATTCGTAAGAGAAAAAAAAGGAAACGTTTCTCATATTTTTGCAAGGCAGATGGTTTTGATGGGATTTCTGCAGGTCTTAAATCTACAAACCTTTAAAATTATAAATCATTTTATTACTTTTAAGTATAATCACAAGAAATATAACAAAAGTCTAAATATGAAACACCAATTTTACTCTACAAAATCTCTACAGCAGCTTCGGGGGCTTCGCCCCCTGGACCCCCATAAAAAGAAAAGGAAATGTTTCTTTATATTTCTGCATGGCAGAGGTTTTTAATGGGATTACCGCAGGTCTTAAATCTACAAACCTTTAAAAATTGTAAACAATTGTTTTACTTTTAAGTATAATCACGAGAAGAAATATCACAAAAGTCTGAAGACTTCATTTTTACCCTACAAAATCTCTAGAAGCCAGGAGTTTCCGGGGGCTTCGTTCCCTGGACCCCCAACCATGGCTTTGCCCTGGACCCACTGGGGGCCTCAAGACCCCCCAGACCCCCTGCCTAAAACTGGCACCCCTTTAACTTCAAATCCTGGATCCGCCCCTGGATGCTTCATGTATCCCTTGTACCGAGAATTCTTCATATTAAAGATCTTGATGACTATCTTAGAGGGTATTCCATAGTGTCTCAGCAATTGCCTCATTCCATCTCTGTTGACACTGTCAAAGGCTTTTTCACACGATAAAATTTATGTACAGTGATGATTGCCATTCAAAAGATTGCCTCATACTACAATTATTCTGAGAGCTGCAATTTGAAATTACACACCGATATCACCGGTCAGGTATTGTTGCCCATGACAATGAACTTTATTCGGCTGAAATAAAAGTGCAGAGAAAACGGTGTGGATGAAAGTTATTGTTAAATACATGAAGATTGTTACAATATACCTTCATCACCTGCATATGGTGATTTTGTCTCTCAGTTAATTCGATACGCAAGGGCATGCTCTTCGTATGAACAGTTTCTAAGACGAGGCAAGCTACTGATAAACAAGTTGATAAAACAGGACTATCAACAGTCTCGTTTAAAGTCATCTTTTCGTAAGTTCTATGGTCGATACAACGACCTTGTCAGCAAATACAATCTTCCACTGAGTCGCATGCTGACTGACGTTTTTCATACTAATTGTTAGACCATAATTAATTACCTAATTGTCTACGGACATTTGCGGTTTTTATTTTCCTGATTACGACAAAGAGCACACGGCGGGTGTGACCGGTCAGCAGAGGATGCTCAACTCCTCCTAGGCACCTGATCCTACCTCTATCTTGGAGGTCCGTGTTGTTCTGCTTTGAATTTGTATTTCGTTTTATGGATTTTTGAGATGGTTGACGGTTTGTTATTGTCATTTTTTCATTATACAATGAGAGCTAACTCTTTCAATTAGCGAGCGAAGCGAGCTCTAAAAACTAGTGCGCGCGGGAAAAGAACGAGCTAAATCTACAGATTCACCAAAAAAAAAATTTGTGTCTACGTCCCATAGTGCTCTCTAATGTTTTTTCCCGTGGTGCTATGCCAAAAATGGCTAAAATTTAAATCGTAATTAACGGTGCCTTGAGGTTTGAAGACACGTTTTGAGTAGCGCATAAGCTTTGGTGAGACCCAAGAGATTTTTTACATGCTTCCATTCCTTCGTATTGAGTCGAGATACGTAAACAAATGAATTTAGATTTGAACGTGTAACGTCACAGTGATCTCGCGCTAGTTTTCCCGGGATAAATTTAGAGGTGGATCAAACATCTGTAATGCGTGTTCTATAGCTATTTTAGTATAAATTTCGATACCTGCCTTAGATGATTTGTGGGGGTTTTTTTGTGTTTTTTTTTTAATTTTGATAGAGATCATTATATAATTATATATACAAGAAAGAGTTATGCTAATTTTTTCGTGCATGAACAATAAGTATAAGTAGGGAGGAAATTAAAGTCATTTTGAACTAAATAAATTAAGAATGCAGAGAAAAAATAAACAGTTAAAAAAATCCGTGCCGATATTGCATATTTTCTAGCCATTAATTTGGAAAATGGGAAATTACACACCTACAAACAGGGACCGGGGCACGGATACAATTTCTGCCAAAATAAACAAATTTCAGTTAAAAAAAATATGAATCAGGAATAAAAAAAAAAAATGAAAGTCAGATAACAACAAGGTACAAAAGAAAAATAATACATATGTACTGTATTTACACTTTTGACTGTAGTAAACAGAAATTACATTTTACAGACTGATCAATTTTCTCCAAAAGGAAAGAACGGTTTTAGGGGGAATTTTAAGCAAGTTAATGTATTTGGTAGGAATTTTTAAAACTTATAAATATTATATTATTCTCTCTCTCTCTATCTCCAAAAAATTCCTTTGATGTTAAATGATAACTGTCATAATATCACTAAGTTGACAATGATGCAAGGTATGTGTAATTCTTGCGCCGGGCTGCGCTCGCCACAACGGTAGCACCGTAAAACATATTATGAAAAATGTTTAAAAATCATTAGGATTAATAATTTTACATGACTTAGAACATTAGAATAAATGATGGAACTTGCACCAATATTTCATATCAAGTACATAATTTACAAATTTTGTTCTCTCTATATGAATATAGGTGTAGTATATCATCTACCTAATCACCATGTGATTCATGCACATATCTAAAACACTGTGCCGGATAATTATGCCAGTGCCAAGGTGGCATTTTTGCACCCGCTTAAGATGCAGTTTCGGAAAAATCCATATATACCAAATGATAGACCATTGTCTAGAGAGTATATAACCACTTTTGTTTTTGGTGTGTTTCACCTGACAGGTGAGATATTTACCTTTAAAAATTAATATCCCATAGGAAAATGATAATTCCCATAGGAGAAATGATTCTCCTACAGGAAATATTGACAATCCTATAAGATTTTCTAAAATCCTATAGGAATTATATTTCCTAAAGGAGAATGGTATTTCCTGAAGGAATTTGATTCAGACAGGTAGTTTTCCTATAGGAAATTAAGATTTCCTATCGTATTTTATCAAATCCTATCGGAATTGAAATTCCTATAGGAAGTTCATGTATTCCGACAGGAAATTTCAAATTTCCTATAGGAATATTGTTTTTCCTATGGGAAAAATTATTATCCTGTAGGAATTTATTTTTGAAAGGTAAATATCTCACCTGACATGTGAAATACAATAATAACAAAGGCGGTTGTAAACTCTTTAAGTAATGGTCTATCATGTGGCATATTTGAATTTTTCGATATATGCAGCTTAGACGGGTGCAAAAATGCCACCTTGGCTCTGGCATAATTATCCGGCACAGTGTTCTATACTTATAAATTAAGGCATTTTGCAAATGAACTACAAAATGCCTGCACCAGAGTACTTGCTTACACCTTTGGTATTGCAACACATGTGTGATGATGTCCGTAAGGTATAACTGAATTTTAACTGATAAGTAATTATTGTGAAATTAATCAAAAACCTACTTTCATTTTCGATAAACAAGCCCGAAATAGCAAAAATGAGAGTAAGGTGGTGGACACGCTTTAATTGGCGGATCCAAGTCAGGGATAGTCTCGATCAAAATATATACTTGCAATGAAATAATATTGAATGATTACGTAAAGAGTGAATATAATTACTGTGAGCCTATTTAGAGAATACATAGAAGTTAAGATTAGACAAATGTTGAATAAATAAAATGAGTCAATTCGTTTCTTTAGTGGGCGATTTTAGTTTTTGATACTCATTCGCTTGCGAAGCACGACCTCTGGTGAGAGAATGGGATAGAACTTTCCAGAACGGGGTAACCAAGAACGCGGATTGACTTATTAACGAAAGGTGTAGGACGAGTTCATCTTGCATCGCGGGCAGATACCTTGAATTGGACTTCGATTAATACAAAAAGTTAATAAATAAAATGGAACAATTATTGCGACTTTAGTATTAATGGAAAGAATTTTCTAGAGCGGGGTACCCAGAAAGGGGGGTTGACTAATTGACTGTAGGGCGAGTTAACCATCGGGCAGATACTATGAATCTTATTGAGGGTAATCGTGTTCAAAAATCCAGTCATGTAAAATTGTAAATCCGAATATGCAGTCATGTTGTTGTGTGAGCCTGAGTATGAATGTGTGTAATTCTGATCGTGTAATCTATAAAACTCGGACATAAACACTCTAGAGTTGACTCCACAGGCCTTCAATCTAATTCTTCCTACAGATGCACATTTGCAACTATAAAATGCTGTTTGTTATTTACATGTAACCGGTCACTATAATACGCATTTTCCATCGGTAGTCAATGCGTTTATATCTCCGTTTTCTGAAATAGTACAGTTGACATGTTGTAAAGTCTACACGTTTGTCGAATTTTGACATGACCATATGTGGAAACAGTGACGTCACCGATAGCCTGCAGGAAAAGGCCTGCCGTAATCGCCGGAATGGGCACAGAATAAACAAAACAATATTACTGTACATATCATCATATTATCTCTGGATAACAACATTTTTCAGGAAGTACGATTTTTCGAAAAATAATTTTAAGCTCGGTGTCCATTATATCAAGAGAATCCAGAAAAGATGCGAGTGAAGAATTCAATCGGCATCAGATAGTTTAGATCTCGAACATTTTACGTATCACTCCGATGACTTTGTTTAAATGAATACACGCATTTCTATTATCTTAGAGTACATGTAACAAATCGTTTAAGTATAGAGCTCGGGTGAATAAAGAAAATATCACCAAAAGCATCCTTATCGCTACCACAATGTTGGGACAAGAGCCCCCCCCCCTAAAAAATTCATGGGGTCGGCCGGCTGATTAATTAAAAAACTGAGTTATCAATAAGATTTTGATTTAGATGAGACATAAGTAGCGGCACCCCCCTCCCCTTTTAATGAAAAAAAAATTCTGAAGATAAGGTTAACTGTCGTGAATTTAAAATGTGTATAAATTATAACAAAAATATTTCATTTTGTCGGTAATATATAAAAAAAAGTAGGTGAAAATTAATTGGCAGAAATGTTTTGATTTCAAGCAATTATTACGGGATATAAGAATGGCGTCCTGAATGTCGATTCAATCTCGACACACTCAGTGAAGTTGGTTAATCAAAATTTTCCGGAAAGCTTTATAGCTTTACAGCCACTTGTGAACATGTACTAATTATCATAAAGCAGCTACTTCGTTTTGTAAAATTACTGTCAATATAGTATATATTTTATAAGATTTGATAATTAAAACTTTACCAGTTCATATACGATCAAATCTGTTTAACCCACCCGTTCCTTAATTTCAGAAATTCGATTTTCGAAGAAAAAATATAATTATAAAAACATAAACATACTAGTATCCCTTTTTATTTCTTCAAAACCTTTCAATTTTTGACAACATTTTGTACTTTAATTAATGATTAAAAAACTTTTTTTATAACAGTTTCAGATTGTTTTATTATTTATCATGCACAACAAAGTCATTTTGATATTTGAAAAAACATATAGATGCATACATTTTTCCGCGAAAAAATTACCAAATTTCTTTGCAAGTCGTTTAATTCTAAATAAATGATGAATATAAAATTCACTCCCAAAATTCTTAGCATTCAGGTAAGCAATGAACTTACATGGGGCCTCAAGGCGGTCTCCAAATCCCATGCCGCTCAAAATATGCATTAAACAGGGAAGTTCAAAGGGGATCCCCCTACCCCCTCCAGATTGTTTTTGTCTGAAATTCTTATTTGGGACAGTAATAGAAATTATATTGAAAATTGACCTTAAGAATCAAATTTAGAGAGAGATACACTAAATACCCATTCACTGGTGTGAAATAAATACAATAAAAAAAAAAAACAGTTTGTTTTTTACTTCAATTTTAGAAAATAAGATAAGGAAAAAAATCGGACAAGGTATGTACAAAAAAAGTAAACAAAAAAATGTGGTTCAATATATTTAGCATTATATCATAACAATGTGTAAAGTGTTAATTCTCACCCTTGCGCGGGTTATCATCTAGTGACTTCTGAAAAACTAGTAACTATAATACAATAAAATCATATTACATGAACATGGGCGGATCTAGATTTTTTTCCCGTTGTGGGGGGGGGGGGTAGAAGATAAATTTGATTGGCGGGGGGGGGGGGGGGGGGCTATTTCAGTAAGTTTGAATTTTCCAGGGCAGGGAAGTCTGTCTCACATTTATAAATACGATTAATAAGTTTTCGCCTGGGACGCGCAATGATTTGGTGCAGTTATCGCTCCTCGTATATCAGTCAGTAGAACTTCACATTCAATAAATAATTACGTAAACACCTTAAAAGTAAAAATCTTCATACTATCTGTAGGGCATCATTATAAAGCTACTCAAAGAAATCAATTTGCCTAACCATGATAACGTAAAAAATCTGCAAAACGAAGATGGGACAAAATGACTGACAAACCGCGATAAAGACTAAATAGTCCCCCCCCCCCCCCGCTCCCAAACCGGTAGGGGACTAATAATTGCCGTCGAAATGAATGAATAACATTTTGAACTAACCAAAATAACTATGTTTTTAACGGAACTTATCAGTTAAGCTTAAATGTTTTCAAATCAGTCTTATTTTATCGTCTGCTCCTTGACACCTGACCTTGTCCCCCCCCCCCCAAAAAAAAAACCAAAAAAAAAAAACCAAAAAAAAAACCCCAAAAAACCTGAAACCACTATATAACCATTTCAATAACCAAATTTTGCCTACGCAAAACCCGGTTAGTAACAGATTAATTTGCATTGGCATTCAAAATGAAAAGAGAAAGAGGAAAAACCAGCAAGCTACTTCCTTTCACATCAGTCGTTTTATTTTATCGTCTGTTCCTTGACACCTGACGTTGTCAAAAAAAAAAAAAAAAAAAAAAAAAAACCCACCCCCAAAAACAAAAACCCCGAAACCACTTTATAATTATATACATGTAGTTACATATACCGAGTTTGATTCCCTCTATTTCTTACGGAAACTTATAGTTCATTCATAGCTCTGTAGAAACAACCAGACTGAAATCTACACGCCCCGTTTATTGATTAGTCGAAACCTACAGCGACCTAAGAAAAATCACGGACTGCACGAAATAATCATGATGATGTCAGACTCAGATTCCCATTAGATACAATTTGGCTGTTTCTTTTAGCTGACGAACTGATGTACTTTAACAGTAATTTAGTTAATTTAACTTTTTTTTTACAATAAATTTATTAATTTGTTAAAAGAAAGATGTAAATATAAACAATAAAAAGCTTTCTTTGACGATTCATGCGCGTATTTTTTCTGCAATGTCGCCACCTTCATATTCCACATGAATCACCAAAGAAAGCATTTTATTGTTTAAATATTACATTGAGCTAAACAAAGTTAAATAAATTATTCGCTCTATTTAAAAACATCAAGTATATCAACCAAACCCTGCAAAATTTTCAAAGTGCGTTGTAACAGACCAGTTAAATGCTTGTTCATTCTTATTGAAATTTTAAAAAAAATTAACTTTGAGGGAAGTTTAAGTGTTTTGAAATAAATTTAAAACAAAATGAATGAAAATATTAAAACATGATAAGTTATTTCCTTTCTGCAACACAATCCACTCCATTATTATGTAAACTAAAAGTGTTTGATAACATATGTCGCCAGTGTCCTTAAATACGGTACCGAGGTGTGGGGTTTTCATACAGGAAAGGACGCTGAACGTGCCGATTTTGTAAACTAATACTAAGAGTGTTCAGTTCCACGACCAATTTTATGATATATACGGAACTGGGTCATTTGCCTTTAATTATTTTCAGAAAGTTAAAAATACTGAAATATATTGGATGAAAATTTTAAATACGCAAAATTGAATATTAAAAAAATATATATGAGGATATGTATTTCACCCAATGTGAAAATTCTTGGATTTTTATGGTAAAAGAATTATTGTGCTCTGATGGTTTTAGCAATGTTTGGTATGCACAAAATGTTCCAAAACCAAAGAAAACTGTTTTTAGAAATTAAGCAAAGACTATTTGATGTTTTTGTCCAGGAAAGAGACGCTTTCTTTGCATGTTCCTCTAAATGTTACGTATACAAATATTTGTACGACCCTTTCGGTATTATTTTAAAAAATTATATCAGAAAATATTGTTCACCATCTGACAAAATATAGATTGTCTGCACATAGACTAACAATTAATAGAACAAGGTCGTTATAATCAAACTGTACGCCTGCGTCGCATTTGTAGATTTTGAACTCTTAATAGGATTGAAGATGAATTTCACTTCATCCTAGAATGTCCAAAGTACAGTCATTCACGGTATATCAATATCAAAAATTATTACTGGTCAAATCCCTCTTGTTTCAAGCTTGTTCAGTTGCTGATTCTGAGAAATAAGACACAATTAAAAAACAAACTATGTATTTTTTCTTAAGAAAGCCACAGAGTATAGAAATAATTTGCTTTAGTTTATATTTTCGTCCTAATGTAATGATAAAAGAATTATATATATATATATATATATATATATATATATATATATATATATATATATATATATATATATATATATATATATATATATAAAGCGCACAAGGAAAATTCGCTTTGTTGGAGCTCCACCTCCGCACCGGCCGAAGCTTGAACTCACGACCTCCGGAACCCATTCTCCTAGCAGTGAGCGGCCACCGCTCTAACCACTCGGTCATCTAGGCAAGACAAAAATCTTGCTTTCGATGACAAACGGAACCTAGCGCGCTGGCCGCGCACAACACGGTCGTTTGAGATACAAGTGGAATACAGTTAAACGACAATTTGAGAGGATCGAAACGATACACATTGCATAGATATACATACATGTATATGATAAGCACAAACATTGCAATAACTATGCAATATGCAATATATATATATATATATATATATATATATATATATATATATATATATATATATATATATATATATATATATATTATATATATACTATTTATTATATATAAAATTTTCGCTAATACCTCTTGTCGTACTGACAATTGTGTATACCTCATCAATTGTAAATTTTGTCAGAAACAATACGTAGGGGAAACAGGAGACCTCCGCAGGCGCATCAATAACCACCGTTCCACCATCAAAACTAAGAAAATTAAAGAACCCGTCGGGGAACATTTTAACTTAGATGGTCACAAATGGGAGGACATGATGGTTTTGGTTATTGATCACAACCCAGACTGGACAGATGCGGAGAGAAAAAATAAAGAAAAATTTTGGATGCATAGACTGAAGTCATTCCGCCCTGACGGCATGAACAAATTAAGTGACTTCACTAAAATGAACATCAACTAAAGCATCCTGATTTTTTTCTATGCAGTGTCACCATCATCATCTTTTTGGTTCCATGTACAAACTATCATTCACGTTAATTATTCAACTTATTAGCTCGTTCCTTAATCGGTTTAATCTGTACGGGTTCTTTTTGTTTACTTTTTAATTTGCTATTTTTAATTGTTGTTTTATCCATTTTATTTTCTTTATTTAACTCCTATTAGTTTTTACACTTTTGTGTATATTTATGTGGTCATTTACAGAACCTGTCTCCCCTACAAACCTTCATTACGAATTATCTTACTAGTACAACTTAATTAACACCAACCCCCAATTAGCTAATTAATTCGTTCGGGTTATCTCTCAGCACTTCTACACAGACCGTCCGCTGCGTCGGACGGGATTTTTCTTTCTCGGGCTTATGATCTTTAATACAAAGATGTAGTTGCCACGTTCCCATCCGGTGTTTTATATATCATTTAGTTTTTAGTTTAGTGCTAGTTTTGTAGATGTTTTTCTCCTTTCATATGTAGTTTTTACTTTGTTGTCCTGAAGAAGGGACGGGTTGTCCCGAAAATTTGACAATATTTTTCTTTATTGTTCGTGTCGTTGGTTATTTTTAGTGCTTTTATATATATATATATATATATATATATATATATATATATATATATATATATATATATATGTATGTATGTATGTATGTATGTATGTATGTATGTATGTATGTATGTATGTATGTATGTATGTATATATATATATATATATATATATATATATATATATATATATATATATACCTTTTTACATTATATAATTATTACAATGTACATTTGTACATACTATACTATACTATACTATACTATACTATACTATACTATACTATACTATACTATACTATACTATACTATACTATACTATACTATACTATATACTATACTATACTTTACTATACTATACTATACTATATTATACTATACTATACTATACTATACTATACTATACTATACTATACTATACTATACTATACTATACTATACTATACTATACTATACTATACTATACTATATACTATACTATACTATATACTATACTATACTATACTATACTATACTATACTATACTATACTATATGCTATACTATATACTATATTATACACGTGAATGAGAAAATTAAGGATATTTCTCAGTCTCATTTACTCTCTTCTTGGTTAATCGCCCGATAGTTGATGTCCTGTAAACATTTTAAAAATATTTCTTGCGCATGAATGAAAAGCTCAATCCCTTGAGTGCTTATTGCAAGCATCCGGCATCTGTTCGACGGCATGCAATAAAAACAATAAACATTATTTGTTCTCTGAAAACACTTGAATTCGCCCCAACAATGTTGTTAAAAAGAGAGATAATATTAAAAAATGAAGGAGGAGCTATCCGTACAAAAGGGGTACCATTTTGGCAGCCGCCCGCCCGGCCGCCATTTCAATAACCGGATTTTTCCTACGGAAAACCCGGTTAGTAACAGATTAATTTGCATTGGCATTCAGAATGAAAAGAGAAAGAGGAAAAACCAGCAAGCTACTTCCTTCTAATAATAAAAGAAAGTCTAGTGGATATTTTTCATTAAACGAGAATTAAAAGATACCCCAAGAAATAATTTCCCCCCTCTTTCCCCGTACAGAATAGAGTTTAACAGTGCTATATTACTATTTCATTAGTGTAAGCTCATGAAGGAACAAAATCGACATAACCAAGGACATGAAGGGTTCACTTGATGAAGTGAATTAACAATTGACAATTGTGCTTAAGCAACAAAATTAAACACTTCCTTGATTATAGTTGTTTTATATCTAAAGTCTAAAGCTTGCGAACATTGCCGAAATATTCCCATCAGTAGCGTTAGATTGCTATCATTGTTTTCTTTATATATTATGATTGCAACTTATCAAACAAGAAAACAAACCCTCGTTATTGTAATATATTTAAGTCTGTCCTTTCTCACTTTAAATCAAATGGGTAACTTACTTATGGATGAAAGAACACAGACATTCAAATAAAATTTAATGTTGTTAGGAGTGAGGTCAAAGGTTGAACTGTTTGATTAGAGTCTAATTTCAAATAGTTTCGACAAAAGGGCTGAGGTGAGAGTGAATCACGTTATGACGACTCCTATGACAACAAAAATGTCATTGAAAATGCATGATGTACGTGGACATTTCGATATTGGCATTTGAAATGTTTGTAATGAATGAACAGATATTTTTAAAGTACATGTAATTCCAGCCTATTAAATACGTAATAATTCGATCTGGATTTACATTCATCAGGTAATTATAATGGGGTAGGGTAGGGGTGTTGATGTCAACAATTTGTGTTAGGTTTCTAGTCACACATTTAAATGTTGACGTCATTTGATGTACGATGTTAGGTCATCCTATATGATCGGGTTGATAACTACGTTGATAAGTTGGGTCCCGTTTAGGTCGAGTATACACTGATCGCAAATAAATTATACACAATAATGTAATATTTACGTCATGTGTCTTTTTATGGTTCCATGAACCATTTCTAGGCTTGATACACCATTTCGTTATAAGAAGAAAAACATATTTTGCAAAGTCATGCAAATAGTTACTTTTATAAAAAGACATCTAGAAATGCATATCATTTTATCTAAGTTTTAATTTTTGAAATGTTAAGTGCTTAAAAAATAATCAACACAAGTTCACAGAAACATATACTTAAACAAATCAACTAATTTGTAAATGAAGTAATGATCCGCTAGTCGACAATTTGACCATCGATCTTGTAGCTCTAGCCACATCCTTTGAATTTCTTTCGGTGTATAGTGATGTCCTGTTATCTGATATCTGAAGTTATTTCCACAAGGACCTCGATTTCGATATCCACAACTAAACCTTATCATACAATTTTCCACACCAATTCACAAAAACATATACTTAAACAAATCAACTAGTTTGTAAATGAAGAAATGGTCCACCAGTCGACAATTTGACCATCGATCTTGTAGCTCTAGCCACATCCTTTGGATTTCCTTCGGTGTATAGTGATGTCCTGTTATCTGATATCTGAAGTTATTTCCACAAGGACCTCGATTTCGATATCCACAACTAAACCATTTATGTTCTAAAGCAACAGCACCAATGTGTTTTCTACATAAGCCTGTTATATATACGTCTTCAAACATGAAATACGGAACATTCCGTGTTGCCTGATATAGGTTCGAAATGATATCCCCACTGATCAGATAAGCAGTTCCTGCAATATAATCTGGATAATAATCATTTTTGTAATCTGATCTCGATATCTTCCATTTCGAAAATGCAAATCGAAATGGAGAAGAACCACTGACTTTACAGCCGGATATGGAGTTTGTTTTCGGATGAGCGTTTAATTCGTTCAAAAGTCTCGGAAGATTTAGGAACATGTCGTCATCAATTTTCAAAAGATATCTCACTCCTTTACAGTTTGTGGAAGCCCATCGCAACAACGCTATAGATTTTTGTGACAGATTTTCATATGTTTCTAATATTTCCTCGAACAAAATATCATTATAAATAGAATTTTCAGTTTCTGCAAGGCTCTGGTGAACAGTATCCTTACTTTTACCTAACACAAATTTCAACAGAACAATAGGTTTTGTTGTTGAAACGTTTCCCCACGTTTTACGAATAGCGTTTCTCTGTTCAAAGTTTGACACAGCGCTTGGGACCATGATGACCAGGAATACGTCATCGTTACTACATGTTATATGACGTATCGGCGGCGTCTCTAACAGGCCAGATTTTACGTAGGCCTGTAAGAGTTTGTAAGATGTTTCTTCTGCTCTCTTTTCTGATTCTCGGAAAGGTAAACAAACGATGTAAGTCAAAAGAAATATGATTACAACCCATTTCACAGTGTGTTTAAATGTCGGTGTCCTCCTTTTTAAAGCTTGCATCTGTAAAAAATAAAACAAATTATAAACATTGCATTTATGAATCATTTTTTCTTGTAGACGACAAGAAACATAAATGGATATTATTGTGTATATATCGTTTTAGTAGTGAAATACAATTTTTACAAAATTGGATAGATTTCTTTAAATAAACTGTTTTATATCATAGCTATTATGTAAAAGCAAAATTTGAAACTATAGTTAAAATTAATTATTTGAACCAAGACGAAGAAAACCAAACAAAGTACTGAAAGTACTGGAAAGCAGTTAGCAAGCTAGTTGTCAAGTTGTTGGAAATATTTGCATTATGATTTCATTTTGGGATACCGCAGAATCCCAGTTTACAAGCTAAAACAAAATCAGCATAGAAGGGTAAGACCAGCCAAGATTCTCCTGTTCCTGGAATACCAAAGTGTTTCATCTCTAAAATGATTTTCAAAAAAGAAAGAATCAAAATAATAATTTTTTCTTATATCCCGATTGCTAGGATATGCATTTATAATTTAAAAAAACCCAAGTGTTTTAAGATTCAACCCACCTTGTGCCAAGTTTAGGATTACATTTTAAATTAATAAATTCACAGGTCGGATAACATAAAATTCTCCTGCTATTAAGGACGGCGGACCCAATTCATTTCTACAATAGATTTTTTATTCAAATTTTTATAAAATTTTAATCAGTTAATGGTGAGTTAAAATCAATAAAAAAATTACACTATTATCGACTTCCCTTTTTTACTAGGAGCGTTACAATATTTGGGTACGAAAATCGGCAGATATAATAGAAGTAATGGGAATTTTCTAGGGCGTGGTATAAAAACTGATATTTTACAAATTCTGCAATATATTTTTTACTCTAATTGAATTGTAATATGAAGAATTCAATTACCTTACCGATGAACAGAAAAAAATGTAGGTCATCGACCTAAATTTTTTGAGGGGATGTGTCAAAGTTCACTGCATGGTTCATTTTTCTTCAGAAATATCATTAAAAAAACGACATAATTATTTATTGCCTGACGTTACATTAACTGCTGTATATATAAATATTGTTAAGCTAATGTATAAATCCAATATATACCAGAATATAAGACTATAAACTTCCTTTCGGCGTTGTATGATTTATAAACCGTGGAAATATAACGGACTTGTCGCAAACAGAGGAAATTCGGATTATTTTTTTTAGTCCGTAATTTTTCTCCACTAAAAATATTTTGGCATCACAAATAATGTTAAGTATAATGAAAATTTTATTATTTTCTCTTATTCTGATGTACCTAATTACGACAGTCTTATTAAAAAATATAGCATATGCGCGGCTTCTGCGCAAAGGTGCGAAATCTTAAATTGGGTCCGTTGTCCTTAAAATTATTTGCAATACTAGTATTCAATAGAGAATGAAAATAAAGAAGTCAAGAGTAAAAAGAATATCATCTATAATAGATAATCAACTCCATTTAAACGCACATAATACATATCTACATGTAATTGCATTATATAAATATATAGGATTATAACGGTTTTGTTTACAACTTGCGACCACATTTTTGTTAAGTTAAGAACTCTTTTTATCATCGAGTCATTAAATGATCGATATTTTCATTACGAATCTTATTTTAGTGCATACATCACCAGAGGACTGTGTCCTAGTTGTCATAAAATATGACAAAAAGATCAAAACTTAGTAAATGCTTGCTTCATTAAAAAAAAAACCGATCACTTTTTTAGATTAAAATAGTCAATTTGTCATGTGATGTACACATATCAAGCTGACCCAGCTTTCAGTACTCTCAATACTATCATTCATTATAAGTAGGGCTTTGACTAAGCATCCGGTTGTGTAATTTTATTTTTCCATTTTCCGCACTTCGAAGTAGATTATTTATATACTACAATAGTCATTATTCTCAAATTGTAATATGATTTTAACATATTTTTATTGTACACAAATACAATTGGGATTGAGCACAAGTTTCAAAACTTAGACCGCCCATCTCCCAATATGTTACATCTGATTGGTAATATCATTGTCTACCTTTTATGTAAGAAATATGGAGGGTAATCGTGTTCAAAAATCCAGTCATGTTAACTTGTAAATTCGAATATGCAATCGTGTTGGTGTGTGAGCCTGAGTATGAATGTGTGTAATTCTGATCGTGTAATCTATAAGAACACTCTAAAGTTGACTCCGCAGACCTTCAATGTAATTCTTCCCACAGATGTACATTTGCAACTTTAAAATGCTGTTTGTTATTTACATGTAACGTGTCACTATACTATACATTTTCCATCGGCAGTCTCTGCATTATATCTCCGTTTTCCGGAAATAGCACAGTTGACATGTTACAAATCGACAAATGTAAAGTCTACAAGTTTGTCGAATTTTGACATGACCATATATGGAATCAGTGACGTCACAGATAGCTGCAGAAAAAGGCCTGCCGGAATCGTCGGAATGGGCACAGAATGAACAAAAGATATTACATATCATATTATTTCTGGATAACAACATTTTTTTAAGAAAGTACGATTTTTCGAACAATAGATTATAGGCTCGGTGTCCATTATATCAAGAGAATCCAAAAAAGATGCGAGTGAAGAATTCAATCGGCATCAGATGCCTTAGAT
Organism: Magallana ariakensis; assembly: GCA_020458035.1. Classification (NCBI taxonomy): domain Eukaryota; kingdom Metazoa; phylum Mollusca; class Bivalvia; order Ostreida; family Ostreidae; genus Magallana; species Magallana ariakensis. The sequence goes on from CM035812.1 coordinate 37,460,725, forward strand.
CTGGAAAATTTTAAATATCATGCTCTGTTTAAATGTATACACGCATTTCTATTGTCTTAAAGTACATTTAACAAATCGTGTAAGTATACTTAGAGTTCGGCTGAATAAAGAAAATATCACCAAAAGCATCCTTATCGCTACCACAATGTTGAGACAAGAGCCCTCCAGCCCCCCCCCCTCCCCACCCACGAAGAAGAAAAAAAATCACGGGGTGGGGGGGGGGGGGTCGGCCTGCTGATTAATTAAAGAACTGAATTATCGATAAGAAAAACTATCTACTGAAAACAGTAGTTTTAAGATTTTGATTTAGATGGGACATGAGTAGAGGCACCCCCTCTCCTTTATATGAAAAACAAAATTCCAATCGTAAGGTTAACTGTAATAGCAAAAATGTTTTGATATCAAGCAATTATTACGGGATATAAGTATGGCGTCCTGAATCTCGATTCAATCCAGACACACTCAGTGAAGGTGGTTAATCCAGACACACTCAGTGAAGTTGGTTAATCCAGACACACTCAGTGAAGTTGGTGAATCAAAATTTTCCGGAAAGCTTTACAGTGTCATGTACAAATTTTGACTCCCGATAATCTAAATTTTTGTAAAGGACAGGTTATCGGGAATCAAAATTTGAATTGTCATGTACAAATTTTGATTCCCGATAATCTAAATTTTTGTAAAGGACAGGTTATCGGGAATCAAAATTTGAATTGTCATGTACAAATTTTGATTCCCGATAATCTAAATTTTTGTAAAGGACAACAGCTTTACAGCCACTTGTGAACATGTACTGATTACCATAAAGTAGCTACTTGGTTTTGTAAAATTACTGTCATTACAGCATATATTTATTAGATTTTAAAATTAAATCTCTACCATTTCATATAGAATCAAATCTGTTTAACCCACCTGTTCCTCAATTTCAGAAATTCGCTCTTCGAAGAAAAAGTACAATTATAAAAACATACTAGTATCCCTTATTTCTTTCTTCAAAACCTTTCAATTTTTGACAACATTTTGTACTTTAATTAATGATTATAAAACTTCTTTCATAACATTTTCATATTGTTTTATTATTTATCATGCACTTGAACAACAAAGTCATTTTGATATTTGAAAAAAATATATAGATACATACATTTTTCCGCATAAAATTACCAAATTTATTTTTGCAAGTCGTTTAATTTTAAAAAAAAGAGGACTATAAAATTCACTCTCAAAATTCTTAGCATTTAAGTAAGCAATGAAGCTCTATGGGCTTCACGGCGATCTCCAAACCCCATGTTGCACAAAAGATATTCACCCCCTAGGAAATTTCTTGATCCGTCTCATTTCTAGAAAAGAGCACCTATTCAACTTTATATTTTTTAGTTTAAATTACATGTCAATTTATTTTAGCAATATTGGAATAGATTTTAGGCAGTTTTTTTTAGTAAAAGTTAACCCTTATCGTATATTACATGTACTAGTGACCGTGTCCATGGGAATTATATTACAGAAACCAGCGCATTCGTCACACCGGCACCGATTTTTACAAATATTCACCTTTTCTTGTTTGGTCCAGTTTCAATCAAACCTCAAAATCTTCTTTTTAAAAATCAAAATAAAAAATATTTTTGATCCAAAGAAAATAGTATCGTTCATTAGAACAGTTTAACTGAATTTTGTGTTTATTTTAGTCCATTCCGGCGATTGCGGCATGCCTTTTCCCGCAGCGAGCATTTGCCAAAATTCGACAAACTTGTAGACTTTACATTTGTCGATTTGTAACATGTCAACTGTGCTATATCCGAAGGTGAAGATACAAATGCACAAACTATGGATTTTGAATGTGCAAAGTTGAAGGTTAAATTAACTAACAAAAACAATTAAGCAGCAAAATGTGCATCATACAAAGGAACTGAGTCAAAATTTAAAGTGTTTATGCTCGAGTTTTTATAGGTTACACGATCAGAACCACATACATTCATACTCAGACTTACACACCAACACGATTGCATATTTGAATTTACAAGTTTACAGGTCTGGATTTTTGAACACGATTACCCTCCATAAAGAAATACTCAATTCTACTTACCATCTGGGTTTTAACGGGGGTCATCTCAAGATATCAAAATGCACTAAATTTTTTTCTATTTATTTGGAGTATCGAAATGTAGATTGGTATGATGCATTCATTCAAAAATTAAGATAAACTAGAGACGAGCTCGTTGCAAAGCAACGAAGAGGTCTTCCGTTGCAGCTTCCTGTCGGAAAAGGATTGTCAATCAGTCTGATTAAAAGCACCCTCTTCTCCTTACAGGGTCTGACAGGTATTGATAGGGGGTCATCTTCACCCGACCTAAAATTCTGACCAATCAGGGCTTTAGAAAATGTATTGGAATTTTTTAAATGGAGACAGGTAAATTATTTCAATCCTGCTTTCTGTGTAACCCCCAGACTGAGTATTGAAGAGTTGCACCTCTCATTAACAGATAAAGTCATGTATTTGGTAAATGAAATATATATTTAGGTTGTGTGCAAATATAGAGGTCATGTGAAGATGAATTGTTATCGATACCTATCAGACCCTGATGAGTGTAAGCAAAATTAAGGGTAGTGATTTTAATCAGACAGGATTGTCAATATGATAAAAGTAAGTTCAGAAAATCAAAAATAAACGATGACGGCTACTCCAACCTGATGGTGAGCTGTACGAGAGGTGCTCAGTGGGAAGGACAACTCTCCGTATAACGTTTGGCCATGCAAGCACTCAGCATCGTTTTTGCTTCGGGGAACAAATTTATCCGAAATGTATTAACAAGCCAATAAAAGAAAAAAATTAATCTTCAAAATCTAATCCGTGGTAGTGGTAGGGGAGGGGGGGGGGGAGTTGTGAGGCAGCTATAACTTATTTTGTTAAATATAATTTGTTTTAAATTTGCCATAAAAATTTATATTGCCTTCTACTAAAATGTGTGTTGGGGGAGGGGGGAACAATGCCCCAAAATTCAATTTCCTTTAAGTTAATTTAAGGTGAATTTTGGTTGCGAGAAAGGGGAAGAGTGCTCTCAGTGGAGTAACTGACGGTTCTGTGAGCAACCTCACAAATAATTCCTCCCCTCCCCACTAAGAAAAACAAAATCATAACTAAAGTATTTATCTATTAGAAAATAATGGATGCTTCTTTTTCTTATAGTGACACTGAACTTGCACAGATGATCAAAGTTCAAGTCGGGACATATTTAAGTACATGTCACAAGCAATCTTTGTGTCAAATTTTAGCTTCTAATCATTTCCATGTATATTACATGTAGATATGACAGACAAGAAAGAAGCATTTATTTTTCAAACGACCTTGAACTTGCACAACTGACCCTGGGTCAAGTTCATGACACATCCTCAGGTCATCAGCAATCTTTGAATAAAAAAGCAATATCCAATGTTTCTCCTTAAAAACAGTATAAAGCAGACAAAACTTATGAAATTTCTTCCAATGACCTTGAACTTCACAAAATAACATTAAAACAAAATCATAACACACACTTAGATCATAAGCAATCTTTGTGCCAAGTAAGAACTTTCATTGTTTGGAGGGCGCCTTGTTTAGAACGCTACATTACAGAAATAATTTGTTCACTAAGGTCTACTCCGTGCCCTGGCGCCGGAAATCGGTGTCACTAGTGCCTAATTTGGCGCCGGAATCCTCAAGGGATTACCCGTCCCCCGAGGAATCCGGGCTCACCTAATGAGCACAAGTCCTAGTTTGGGCGCAGGGCGCCTTGTTTAGAACGCTACATTACAGAAATAATTTGTTCACTTATGGTCTACTCCGCGCCCTGGAGCCGGAAATCATTGTCACTAGTGCCTAATTAGGCGCTGGAATCCTCGAGGGTACATCCGTCCCCGAGGAATCCGGGCTCACCTTATGAATACAAGCCCTAGTTTGGGTGCAAGACGGCCTAATAATTTCAGTTGTTTAACGTCGGGATCGCAAAACGCTTGAAAAATAGTCGATAATTTTAACTAATTTTTTGTTAGTGCGTTGGAGTTAGTGCTGGCAAGCTTTACTCTGGTAGTGAACTATCATGGTACATGTATTTCAAAGAAACAAGAAATCTGTCGACACTTGCAGTACTTTGATGATTTCTATGGCGACCGACTGCGTTGCATAATGTAGTCCAAGTTGTCGTTCGTTCCTCTCTCAGACACGTGAATGTATGAGTGAATGTAGTCGTATTTCATAACTTCTTAATCCGAGAACAATTTTCTTTTGACTTAAAACTTTTAAGTATAATATATTATTCCGTTCACATCTGTAGAAGTTTAGCGTGTTCAACAGGTTGATTTATTAGCAACATTATCCGATTACGATTTCGCACCTACATGTATAATGTGAAGATGTTTGACTTCGAATAATAGCCTTATTGTTTAACAATTGACCACTGTAGTGAAAGCACACTTCGATACTCAATAATATTCGATAACCTTCAGTACATTGTTACTCAATTACATAACAATTGATGATCTGCAGCCATAAACATAATCCGGCTGGGGCTACAGATGTTCTCAGCTGTGTGCGCTGAAGCGACACAAGATTTTCGGTCGCACGCTGCGATTGAAGTAACACAGACTGACCGAATAAACAAACGGGTGGGAAAGTGAAAATGTTACACATAAGAAGAAGTCGCCAAAAAATGATTTTCGTCAAATCTGATTATTTTTTTACCAATTAAAAAAAATCCGAATGCCTCAATTCAGGACATCCTTTTATCGTGCCAGCACCTACCGCAAACATGAAACATGGGCCTTTGATTATAATAAACAATACCTTGTGCGCAATCGTATTAATCATTGCTAAATCAACTGTACGTGTAAAATAAATTTATCTTTACATCTTAAACCAATATCATAGTTGAAATCATAATAAAAGAAAATAATTGTGTTCGTACAAAAGTCTGAAACATGCACGCGTGATAAGGTACATGTAGAAGAACTCAAACCTGTACACTCCTCGGCCATGTGCGAGGGATGATCATCATTTAAAAGTTTAATATTTGTGGGTTGTTTGTTGATTTAAAACAATATTTGTACAGATTTAAAAACATTTTAGACTTACAAACCAACCATTAATTTAAGTCTGACGAAGTTTCCGATTTGTAGTAATATCGCCTTTATAAATTTTCAGAACGACTTCTTAATTTACACTCTAATGTTTAATTAAATAAAAACAAGATGGACAAACTCTTATAACATGAAGAAATTAAAACAGATCTTGTATTTTATTTACGGGTATATAAACTAAAACAATTCTAGAGTTTGCGGCTAAATAAACTCATATATGAGCGACGCAACTCTCGTGTATTAGATAACCGCTGACCGCTAGTTAGCCCCGTCACGACCATGGTGACCGATTTTCCAAGGCCGCGGGTGCGGGATAGCTTACGTAACGGTACACACACAGCTCTGATTTAAGGTAGATTTTAAATGCATGCAGTATGAAAACTCAAATGTAATACATAGTTTTATTTTAAATCCGTACTTTGTGTTTTACTACAAAGGAAGAAGAATGTTTTGTTTTCCGATTCTCGTTTTAGGGGTTGTGCACTATAAGAACTTAACAATACTGACATAAACTCCAAAAAAAAAAAAATCTATTCTAAAAAAAAATTTCCTGTATAAACCAGCATACTTTCTGTTGTAACTTTATGCCAGTTGCACGCACATAGACTTTCGTTAACTTGCCAAATTAAACGAGGTACATGTTAACATGTACAGCTTTTTACACTCATACAACACAAATCACCAACAAAATAACATTGTAACGATCTTTATGAGATCCCAACAAACAACTTTTCCAGCGACAGCCATATCGAAATCCTAACCGTTTTAGAGTTATTAAGCAAAAACTTTCAAGCGTTATTGGCCCTTAATTTTAGGGGCCAGCCCTTTTTTATTGGTGTCAAATAAAAGCGCTAAACATTTTGCACAACTTTTATTCTACATGTCTTAACAAAATATTTTTCGTTTAAAAGATACAAAGAAAAATATGTCTAAATTTTCGCACTTTTTGGAATCCTATTTTTTGACCCCCTACCTTTTTCTAAATAAAAAACGTAATCCAAAAACAAAAATCGATGTGCACAACTTCAATGTCTCTGTTATTCAAATTCGTTGGATTCCCATTCCCTGCTATCATAGTCTCGGAGCCTTTGTCTGGAAACCAAAGGCCCTAAAAAATTTTTAAAAGGGGAATAACTCGTCAACGGAAGAGGAATTTTAAAGTTTATGAAATGTTTTAGATAGTGTTTTGTAATGTCTATAAGCCCTTAAATTTGAGCAAAAACCGTTCAGAAATGAGCAAGATATGAAGCCTCAAAGTTTGCGTCTAGGAAGAAAAAAAAAAAAAAAAGAAAAATAAGAATAATCTTACAAGCACAATAATAGTAAGGTCTTCCGTTGGAAACGGAAGACCTTAATAACCCTGAAGATAGCAATACTTCTGTGTGTAAAATTTTCCAACGCGTACACTTTTTACCTTTTTTTAAAATGTCATTTCTTATAACGTACTCATACAAAGCTTCATTTAAGGAATGAATATAATGGCTACCCAATTTATACAAGTATAAAATGGGTTGGAGCAGTTAACGTTTTTATAAACAGCGAAAATTTAAATCAAAAGTAAAGTATATACATAAAAACCACTCTGGAATAATTACTTAACCACTGGAATCATTTTTTTTGTAAATTTTGACATTTTTCATTTTTAATTGATTCTTACAGAGCCTTTTCTTCTGGTTCTAATCATATATAGTTACTGTATTGCTTATATTTCTCATTATTACGGTGGTGCAAGAGCGCATTAAAATGAAAAAGTATATGCTTCGACGTCGACCGCGCAAATGTAGGCTACAGATAGAGTTGTTGCTATAATAACATATACCGGTATTTGAATAGCAAAATATTCATATTCACTGTCTTATTTTGATTCAGTGTACATGTATTTCAAACAATGAATAATTTTTGAGATATGGAATGGTACAAATGATTAAAAATTTATAAATAAACACACACACACACACACACACACACACACACACACACACACACACACACACACACACACACACACACAGATATATATATATATATATATATATATATATATATATATATATATATATATATATATATATATATATATATATATATATATATTCATTAAATCTCCGCATTTTTCTTGAAGATGATGAAAATAAAACATGTATACAAAACAAGATAAAAGCACATGTCATTTCATATTATATAATAGTGTTGTGTTGTGCATGTACTATGCCTAACAAGTACTAGTACTCTGGGTTTGATATATATGTGGTGCATGAGCCGGAAGCTTAAAATTTACCTACTACGCATTTGCCGGGCTCTATTTTGGAATAATATGCTTACGCTACATAAACCTTTTGTATACTACCGGTATGCACATGTAGATGAGTATTTAATATATATTAAAAACTGACACGAAGCATAATAAATCACGCTATCAGATACATAAAACCCAATATTTTTATTAGCCCCTCATTCCCCCCGGCAATTTGTTTGGACCGCGCATGTTACATTGTAATGTTTCAAAATGATTTACATATTAGCTAATATATAAGTTTTAATATTCGTTGTGAGCCGGGGAACAAGTACAATAGTAACATCTTTTCACAGATCGCATTTTGTTTTTGAATTATACGTGTAAGACCTCATAGTTAAATCTCTCAAGGTCGCACATCATGATCTAAGTGTCGAACATCAGATTTAAAAAGATTCAAGGAAACAACCGACCTTACCATCACTAAAATGTTTTATTATGTCAAAATGAAATAAATAGGGTTTTTTTCTCTGACGCCCGACCACCCCTCGATTATCTGCTAATCCACACATATTTTTACATGTATAGTGTTGTATAGCAGCTTTCCCCGCATATATATTAATTACCCCCCCCCCCCCCCCCGAAAACTTGCTGTACTCTTTCCAATCCCCCGGGTGAAAAAATACTTTATGTAGTAGGCTTTTCCTCAACGCTTTTATTTCAGATTTTAGAAAAATATTTTAAGAAAGCCAGTCGGGCTTAAACTCAATCAATTTTTTATAACAGCCTAATGTTGCATATTAACGGGATACATCTTTACAAGTTAAGGTGTCTGTTTCTGGTTTATCATTTCATATAGGCAAAATTATTATTTGAAATGCATAAAACTGAACTGCATCATATTTAAAAATCTACAAGGTATGACATGTTCTGCATTCATAAATAAATGTGTTTTTAATTTATAAATAAAAATGCCTTTGGAGTTTTAGATAAAAACGTAGTTCGCCGGTCTGTTCGTGTAATATTGTTCGGTATGTATATCTGTTCTAGATATGGAGTTATCGGGAGTACATGTATTACTCTGCCTGAGTACTCTAATCTTTTATCACCCTATAACTTGCCACTTTTGTATAGGAACATTTAAAACGTCAAAAACAACAGAGGAGTGATTTTGTGGGTTTTTTTTTTATTTCATTGATTTAATCTCATCTTTTCAAAGCTATAAGAAAATACACGTATGACTATATACCTGGGAAGATTGTACATGTTACCTACCACATGTTGAAGAATAAAAAGCATAATAAAACTTAAATAATCACTCGGAGAACTGCCGCATACATCGTTCAGGTCCCATTTCACACTTTCTAGAATTTCTACTTATGGTTTCGACAGATCATGCATATTTCCAGCAAAGAAATTAACTTCTAGTTGTAAAAAAAAAACTTTTGTTTTTTGCTATATTCATTGTTAATATTGTATAAACTTTCAAGACACCAAATCAACCCTGAACTAGTTTGCAATAAAGTAAATATCGTGCAGTGGTTGATATTCAGTATGTGGAGGAAATGGGTCGTTGACCGCTTCATAACTAGGACACGAATTTAGGTAACCACTTTAAAAAATGAAAGATTAATTGTGCTGATAATTCATTAAAGGTAATTGTTGTGAAAACTTAACCTCGGACGGAAGCGTAACTCTCTCTCTCTCTCTCTCTCTCTCTCTCTCTCTCTCTCTCTCTCTCTCTCTCTCTCTCATAAACAACCGTATTTTGTTGGGTTTTTTTTTCTCAGGAACTCATACACATTGATTTTTTTTAGAAATAAATATGAAATAAAAATTGTAATTAATCTTATAATGAAAACAATTTAGAAATCATATTTTTTTCTGATCTTTTAATTGACGCATAGCTCTTTTTTTGATTTTCCTTGATTCTTTAAGGCTAGCGAACAGAAATATGGTTCAACGCGGAAAAAATCCCGATGTGAGGTAATTAATTATATATATATAATAGTTAATTAGAACTTTAGTGAAATGGTATTAGGAAACAAACTGAAAGCTTATAACAGAATTTGTCATTTAAGGAAATAACATAAACCTTCTCACAATAATAAAATATCTTAATGAGAAAAAATCCAGTTACTTTGATGAAAACAAACACAAAAGGAATAATTCTTTTTGCAAATAATTCAAAATTCAAACACCAGCCTTGTTCAAATATAAAAAAACATATGAGTGGGGAGTTATTATACAGTAGGTTGATGGAGCTAGGTTGATCACAAATGAAACATGTGCCTATGGATCCTCTAAAAATACAATAATAGTTGACGTTTGATTTTTTTATACTTAGTCTTAAAAATATGAAATACGATAAGATACATTAATAGTCACTGCATGCATGGACATTGTCCATTGTAAGTTGGTTTTTTCTTTTTAAGAAAGATAAAATATATAAACACATGAAAACAAGAAAAAGATGAATTTAAAAAAAACATGCATTCAATATTTTACCTAAACGTGAGATAGGTATAGAGATTAAACTTAAGTACTAATTTCCTATTTGCTTTCCCATAATACCTTGCTAGTTGCCAGTAACTTTTATACACTCACATTCTGTTATCCCTTTGAATGCTTCCTTTTACTTATTGTTCATGTTGTCAAACAACAATTGGGTCAAAACTTTCTCCTCATGACAGTATACATGTAGGTTATTAGACATTTCAGCAAAGATGTGTCTATTGTCTCAACATGCACATTATTTCAAACTTATTTTGATCAGATTAAATGATTATTTTAAGTATGCAGTCCCAATTGCCAAGATAAGTGTGAAGAAAATTGTTATTTCCTAAATTTCGGAAGATATTAATCTTGATGCAATGATGAACACAAAACGAATTATAGAAATAGAGATACATTTTAAACAGTTTTTATCTACTGTTAATCGTGTAGTAAGTAATGTCAGTTATACTTTTCCCCCGCCATTTCATTTGGTCGCTTGCTTCGCTCGGCACCAAATCTCACCGTTCTTTGAAAAGGTTTACCCCCCCCCCCCAAAAAAAAACCCCCTCATATTTAATATTTACTATAAATAATTAATTCTAAGAAAGTTAATATCTTTTCCTACCTTGTTCATGGCATTGATTAAGTATGACGACAGTCTAAAACTGACTGCAACAAGCTAAAACGTCCAAACAGAAAGAGTTAGATGGGATGAATACCATAGCGGAAGGAAACTGTTCGGGAAACGAATGAAATCAAGGCAACATGAAGTAAGTGAAGACGCATTAATTTCAGTCAAAAAAACGATATTCAGCGACAACTACAATGAAAAAACCTTATAATTATCATCAACAGTTTCAAAAATATTTTGTATGCTTCAAACTAAAGCTGTTTATTTTAAAATGACACTTTTTGATAAATGGACGATAAATAATCTCATCACATGCGTCACAATACTTACTAGATAATCATTAGTTTCTGTTGGCAATAATAAAACAATTATTTGTATTCAAATCAAATTAAGCAAAATCTTTGAATGTTGATCTTGATTTAGGAAGCATAGTAGCTTGAATTATAACACCACGCTATATAATGGACATCAGTATTATTGATTACAGTGAATAAATATACATGTATATATATTCATATTTTTTTATGTATCGTAAAGTTTATAGATTTACAAATACTAATAACACTGTGCCGGATAATTATGCCAGTGCTAAGGTGGCTTTTTTGCACCCGTCTAAGCTGCATATATCGAAAAATTCAAATATGCCATATGATAGACCATTGCTTAAAGAGTTTAAAACCACCTTTTTTTTATCATTGTATCTCACCTGTCAGGTGAGATATTTACCGTTCAAAACTAGATTCATACGGGAAATTTTTTTTGGAAAAGAATTAAAATGAGCTATTATTAATAATAAAATGTGAAGAAAGTCAATGTGACCTTGAATGAGGATATACAGATATGAGGATGCTCACATAGTTAAATAACTAAACGCAGCATAGTATTTCTCGAGAAGATTTCGAAATAATTTTCCTATATACTTCTATGTTGAACTTTAAATCCGTTTTAAGGCCCCAGTATTGGTCAAGGGGTCACAGTTTTCACAATTTAGAATCTACACTAATTGAGGATGCTTGCAAATTAATCTCCAGTGGCGTAGCTAGGACTTTTTTTAGTGTATAAAAAATCGACAGGGAGTGCAGGACCTGGGGCAAAGCCCCCGGATGCTCCTGGATTTTAGGTATTAGCCTTTGGATTTTCAGGTTTTTTGATGATGAGATATTGTCTCAGAATGTTACAATTTTACATACTGTATGTGTAAGGGAGATGTTGAATTTTAAAAGAATGTGTATATGAAACACGGATGCCCTGTTACAACGCACTTTGAAAAATTATGCACTTTGCCAGTTGAAAACTTTTTTCAAAGTGCGTTAATTTTGAGACCAAGTCAACGCACTTTGAATTCTTTTTTTTTTCAAAGTTAGATGATATCGTCGATATTAACGCACTTTGAAAAAATATTGTTCAGGGTTTACTCGAAATAATATTTAATTTTATATACAATAAATGATTGTTTTAACCTTGTTTAGCTAAATGGGATATAATTATTAAAAAAAAAAGAACCCAATGCATTCTCCGCTAACTTATAAACAGTTTCTCGATTGGATTTTGTTCTTTTCTCATAAGCTTACGTACTTTGACAATTTACATAAAGAACAACTCGGGAGATTTGAATTATCCAAATATGATATAAACTGCATCGCTTAGCAACTGTATGCATTTTCCTTTTTTGTGTATGCAGCAAATTTACTTCTTATCTGGTACATTGGGCTATGTCAGAAACGAAATTGATTTAATTTATTTATTGATAAGGGAGATAATGTATAACATATTTCAACTGGCTTCAATTCCACTCAAAATTTATTGTGTTTCCTGATTTAAGTATGAATATATAAACTGAAAAGAATTAAATTTGTTCATCTCATTTTAATATTTTTATGATAGATCATTCTTTTAGCAAATAACATGATAGGCAATGCTATATAGTTCGTCCATACATTGACTCAAACAATTTTATGATAAAAATTAGGTACATAAATATGCAGATTATTCCGTGGAGCCTAAAAGGCAATTCGATGTGTTTACGTACAACCAATAGGAACGTCTGAATACCTATGCTTTGCAAAATTCTGTGTATTCATTTGCGTTTTTGCGTAAAGGGTGCTACTGATCTCAAAACTTGTAGCATTGTAGATCTCGAGAAGAAGAATTTTAAACACTTTTCTTATATCTATCTATATTAAACTTTACATTCCTCTTGGAACCCCAGTATTGGTTCGGGGATCACGCTTTTAACAATTTTAAATCTTTAATATATATATATATATATATATATATATATATATATATATATATATATATATATATATATATATATATATATATATAAAGCTTTGGTTTGATATCGCATTTTTGGTGCAGTGGTTCTTATGAAGAAGATTTTTTGGACACACACCCATTCCCTTTTTTGTAAATATTAAAAAATGGGTTTACCCTTTTTATCATAATTAAAAATTCTATTTCCATAAGGATGCTTTGTACCAAGTTTAGTTAAATTTGGCCCATCGGTTCTAAAGAAGAAATAAAAAATGTAAAAGTTTACAGAGAGGGACGGACAGACAGACAAACAGACGGTGCGATAAATGGACGACAAACAACAGGTGATCAGAAAGGCTCATTTGAACCTCTGTTTCAGGTGAGCCATAATCTGACATGAAATTATTATTTAGTTTTTTCAGCACACCATTTTTTGGGGGCAATCGACATATTTTTTTGTTCTGCTACCGGACCTGTATATCATATCATGCCTTGAATATTGAGATGCATATAGTGTTCTTTTAATGAACTGATGAAATCAGACTTAAATTATTCTTGGATGCCGAGAGGCCACAATTTTTCTAAAACATTACCTAGAATAATGTAATTTTCTCCAAAGCTAATGGAAATAATTTGACCTTAGCTTACATTGTCAACCGCCTGAAAGTACATTAACGTCTCAGCTAGATCTAAATTTTATAAAAAAAAAACAACAAAAAACCAACAAAAAAAAACCCACTGTTTACATTTCATAAATATATTATGTTTTCTATTAGTATATAAATTGCATGATATTAAAACAAAACTATTTTGTCTAAACACATTTTTAAAAAAAGTCCAAACCTCAACTAAACGAAATATAACTTTCTTCATCTTTGAATTGCAATGTAAACGAATTAAACCTGACATTTTCTTTAAAACAGATTGAGCATTTACGCTACACAAATGCCAATGACATTAATATGGTTTTCATTTCAGGGTCCAAACGTCACAAACTTCCCTGACGTGCAAATTAACAAAGCTGTTTGGAGTCAAATATAGTATCGTCAAAATGATGTTTTAAAGTAACAAAGGAACAAGGATGTCTGATATATATATTTCGTGACATAATTCCTGGTATCAAGGAATTCAATAAATAACTGAAAACCATCCATGGACGGAATTGCATTGATTACAAAAATGAAATCATTTAGAGTACTTATAAGAAATAAGAACTAAGAATAATTAAGTACTAAGAATTTTCCAGAGACACTTACAAGCAATCAATGTAAAGGCATTTTTTAATTCAAAGTTCCTTCTTAAATCAATGATACCTATCTTAATTCTTGGTAACAAGTCAAATCTTTATTGTAGAACAATTATATTAGTCTTTAATTGAGATGAACCCATGATTAATGAAATTATATTGAATAATTTGTTTGGGAAATAGGACAAATTATTTAACACGAATGGACGAACGGTAAAAATAGTTAGTTGAAGCTACATATTATAACAAATATCAATGAACGACATATCTGCCTTCAAAAAGTAATGTTACATATAGAATTAACATACTCTGCCAACTTTCTCTCAAAATTAAAAACATCGCCATCTATGTGTAAATACTATTCACTTACGCCAACCCATGAACATGCATGAGAATCTAAACTTTTTCGTGATATGTACATGTAAATTAGTCCAATTTTCAGAGTAAGTTTCCGGTTAAGTCAGGTGTTGACGTAAACCTTTAGAGAATCGGGCACATAAAATAGCAGCAATCTAAAGATCGAGATAGGGGTTAGCTCCTAGGTGCATAAAATATTAAACAAGATGAAAAACACACATGGAATAAAAAGCGGGCTTAGTCCGCTTTCACAACATTTGTCCTAATATTCAACTTTAGGTCCTTGATGACATACATACTAACAATAGAAAAAATCCACCAAAACTATTTGAGAAATGACGTGTATCTTTCTACGGCAGACTCATTACCAGATCCATATATATTTTCAATAGGGAATATTGTTAGGTCATAATAATGGTGATTTATAACAAGCAAAACAGTAATGCTAGACATTTTATTATGCTAGAAATTGTATATTGATTTAGATTTCATTTCATTTGAATCATGCATCATGTTTCTTACAATTTTCCACACCAATTCACAAAAACATATACTTGAACAAATCAACTAGTTTGTAAATGAAGTAATGGTCCACAAGTCGACAATTTGACCATCGATCTTGTAGCTCTAGCCACATCCTTTGGATTTCCTTCGGTGTATAGTGATGTCCTGTTATCTGATATCTGAAGTTATTTCCACAAGGACCTCGATTTCGATATCCACAACTAAACCCTTTATGTTCTAAAGCAACAGCACCAATGTGTTTTCTACATAAGCCTGTTATATATACGTCTTCAAACATGAAATACGGAACATTCCGTGTTGCCTGATATAGGTTCGAAATGATATCCCCACTGATCAGATAAGCAGTTCCTGCAATATAATCTGGATAATAATCATTTTTGTAATCTGATCTCGATATCTTCCATTTCGAAAATGCAAATCGAAATGGAGAAGAACCACTGACTTTACAGCCGGATATGGAGTTTGTTTTCGGATGAGCGTTTAATTCGTTCAAAAGTCTCGGAAGATTTAGGAACATGTCGTCATCAATTTTCAAAAGATATCTCACTCCTTTACAGTTTGTGGAAGCCCATCGCAACAACGCTATAGATTTTTGTGACAGATTTTCATATGTTTCTAATATTTCCTCGAAAAAAATATCATTATAAATAGAATTTTCAGTTTCTGCAAGGCTCTGGTGAACAGAATCCTTACTTTTACCTAACACAAATTTCAACAGAACAATAGGTTTTGTTGTTGAAACGTTTCCCCACGTTTTACGAATAGCGTTTCTCTGTTCAAAGTTTGACACAGCGCTTGGGACCATGATGACCAGAAATACGTCACCGTTACTACAGGTTATATGACGTATCGGCGGCGTCTCTAACAGGCCAGATTTTACGTAGGCCTGTAAGAGTTTGTAAGATGTTTCTTCTGCTCTCTTTTCTGATTCTCGGAAAGGTAAACAAACGATGTACGTCAAAAGAAATATGATTACAACCCATTTCACAGTGTGTTTAAATGTCAGTGTCCTCCTTTTTAAAGCTTGCATCTGTAAAAAATAAAACAAATTATAAACATTGCATTTATGAATCATTTTTTCTTGTAAACGACTAGAAACATAAAAGGATATTATTGTGTATATATGGTTTTAGTCGTGAAATACAATTTTTACAAAATTGGATAGATTTCTTTAAATAAACTGTTTTATATCATAGCTATTATGTAAAAGCAAAATTTGAAACTATAGCTAAAATTGATTATTTGAACCAAGACGAAGAAAACCAAACAAAGTACTGAAAGTACTGGAAAGCAGTTAGCAAGCTAGTTGTCAAGTTGTTGGAAATATTTGCATTATGATTTCATTTTGGGATACCGCAGAATCCCAGTATACTAGCTAAAACAAAATCAGCATATGAGGGTAAGACCAGCCAAGATTCTCCTGTTCCTGGAATACCAAAGTGTTTCATCTCTAAAATGATTTTCAAAAAATAAAGAATCAAAATAATAATTTTTTCTTATATCCCGATTGCTAGGATATGCATTTATAATTAAAAAAAAAACAAGTGTTTTAAGATTCAACCCACCTTGTGCCAAGTTTAGGATTACACTTTAAATTAATAAATTCACCTTCCAGGTCGGATAACATAAAAGAGGGGGGATCTAATTCTCCTGCTATTAAGGACGGCGGACCCAATTCATTTCTACAATAGATTTTTTATTCAAATTTTTATATAATGTTAATCAGTTAATGGTGAGTTAAAATCAATAAAAAAATTACATGATCATCGACTTCCCTTTTTTACTAGGAGCGTTACAATATTTGGGTACGAAAATCGGCAGATATAATAGAAAGTAATGGGAATTTTCTAGGGCGTGGTATAAAAACTGATATTTTACAAATTCTGCAATAGATTTTTTACTCTAATTGAATTGTAATATGAAGAATTAAATTACCTTACCGATGAACAGAAAAAAAATGTAGGTCATCGACCTAAATTTTTTGAGGGGATGTGTCAAAGTTCACTGCATGGTTCATTTTTCTTCAGAAATATCATTGAAAAAGGACATAATTATTTATTGCCTGACGTTACATTAACTGCTGTATATATAAATATTGTTAAGTTAATGTATAAATTCAATATATACCAGAATATAAGACTATAAACTTCCTTTCGGTGTTGTATGATTTATAAACCGTGAAATATAACGGACTTGTCGCAAACAGAGGAAATTCGGACTAATTTTTTTTAGTCCGTAATTTTTCTCCACTAAAAATATTTTGGCATCACAAATAATGTTAAGTATAGTGAAAATTTTATTATTTTCTCTTATTCTGATGTACCTAATTACGACAGTCTTATTTATAGCATATGCGCGGTTTCTGCGCAAAGGTGCGAAATCTTGAATTGGGTCCGTCGTCCTTAAAATTATTTGCAATACTAGTATTCAATAGAGAATAAAAATAAAGAAGTCAAGAGTAAAAAGAATATCATCTATAATAGATAATCAACTCCATTTAAACGCACATAATACATATCTACATGTAAGTGCATTATATAAATATATAAGATTATAACGGTTTTGTTTAGAACTTGCGACCACATTTTTGTTAAGTTAAGAACTCTTTTTATCATCGAGTCATTAAATGATCGATATTTTCATTACGAATCTTATATAGTGCATACATAACCAGAGGACTGTGTCCTAGTTGTCATAAAATATGAAAAAAAAAATCAAAACTCAGTAAATGCTTGCTTCATTAAAAAAAAACCGATCACTTTTTTAGTTTAAAATAGTCAATTTGTCATGTGATGTACACATATCAAGCTGGCCCAGCTTTCAGTACTCTCAATACTATCATTCATTATAAGTAGGGCTTTGACTAAGCATCCGGTTGTGTAATTTTATTTTTCCATTTTCCGCACTTCGAAGTAGATTATTTACATACTACAATAGTCATTATTCTCAAATTGTAATATGATTTTAACATATTTTTATTGTACACAAATACAATTGGGATTGAGCACAAGTTTCAAAACTTAGACAGCCCATCTCCCAATATGTAACATCTGATTGGTAATATCATTGTCTACCTTTTATGTAAGAAATATGGAGGGTAATCGTGTTCAAAAATCCAGTCATGTTAACTTGTAAATTCGAATATGCAATTGTGTTGGTGTGTGAGCCTGAGTATGAATGTGTGTAATTCTGATCGTGTAATCTATAAGAACACTCTAAAGTTGACTCCGCAGACCTTCAATGTAATTCTTCCCACAGATGTACATTTGCAACTTTAAAATGCTGTTTGTTATTTACATGTAACATGTCACTATACTATACATTTTCCATCGGCAGTCTCTGCATTATATCTCCGTTTTCCGGAAATAGCACAGTTGACCTGTTACAAATCGACAAATGTAAAGTCTACAAGTTTGTCGAATTTTGACATGACCATATATGGAAACAGTGACGTCACAGATAGCTGCAGGAAAAGGCCTGCCGGAATCGCCGGAATGGGCACAGAATGAACAAAAGATATTACATATCATATTATTTCTGGATAACAACATTTTTTTAAGAAAGTACGAATTTTCGAACAATAGATTATAGGCTCGGTGTCCATTATATCAAGAGAATCCAAAAAAGATGCGAGTGAAGAATTCAATCGGCATCAGATGCCTTAGATCTGGAAAATTTTAAATATCATGCTCTGTTTAAATGTATACACGCATTTCTATTGTCTTAAAGTACATTTAACAAATCGTGTAAGTATACTTAGAGTTCGGCTGAATAAAGAAAATATCACCAAAAGCATCCTTATCGCTACCACAATGTTGAGACAAGAGCCCCCCAGCCCCCCCTCCCCACCCACGAAGAAGAAAAAAAATTACGGGGTGGGGGGGGGGGTGTCGGCCTGCTGATTAATTAAAGAACTGAATTATCGATAAGAAAAACTATCTACTGAAAACAGTAGTTTTAAGATTTTGATTTGGATGAGACATGAGTAGCGGCACCCCCTCTCCTTTATATGAAAAAAAAATTTCAACCGTAAGGTTAACTGTAATAGCAAAAATGTTTTGATATCAAGCAATTATTACGGGATATAAGTATGGCGTCCTGATTCTCGATTAAATCCAGACACACTCAGTGAAGTTGGTTAATCCAAATTTTCCGGAAAGCTTGACAGTGTCATGTACAAATTTTGATTCCCGATAATCTATATTTTTGTAAAGGACAGGTTATCGGGAATCGAAATTTGAATTGTCATGTACAAATTTTGATTCCCGATAATCTAAATTTTTGTAAAGGACAGGTTATCGGGAATCAAAATTTGAATTGTCATGTACTTTTCTTCGATTATTTTATGCGTACTAAATCTTATTATAGTTTGCCTTGAGTGGCATATAAAAAGGATTCAGATTGCCGGGTCCTTTCTTAAAAAAAAAAAACAACAACGAGTGCAGCGAGATTTTGTTTCTATGCACTCCCCCCCCCCCCCCCAAACTTAAAAAAAAAATCAATCGATTTACGGCCGAGTTCATTACAAATCTATATATTTTAACACAAATTCTACATGCTTGCTATGAATTCGGGTTTTCAAGACAATTTAACGACATAATTCGTGTGCTATTGTTTGGCTTTGAAAAATCAAATATTTTTAAAAATTGTTATTGTAACCTATACTTATTGCATCATACTGTACAGTACCTGGCCATAATACAGTACGCAAAATGGCGGCCGTGTCATTAAAACTTTTTCACACTTGGAAGTTTTGTTTGTTATTTTTTCACATCAATAAAAGAAAATTTTTCTTACCTTATCAATATTTGTAATATATCCCTTTGCCTTTATTACAGCCCTTATTCTTTTGGGAATTGACGTATATATACTTTTTATAGCATCGGAATGTATCTTTGCTTCAAAATAGTGACCCCCACTCTCTCTCTCTCTCTCTCTCGATGTTATGTTACGGCATTTATAAGGAATAATTAATTCATTAGGAATAATTAATTCATAAAAATATTTGTTAGAAATCTATATTTATTTTTTAATTAATGAACATTAAAACACTGATGTTATGTCATTCCTTTGTTCCAACAGTCAAAAATGTTACCTTTAACAGTCCGATACTAGTGAGCTTCTTAATATCAGACCGTTACCAGTGGTTACAATATTGGTATCCGTCTCAGGTAAATCAACAATGAAACTCAACGGCAGTGTTTTAAGTAGATATATGCCCCAACCACTTCTGTATGAACAAAATATCAGACAGTTTTCGGCCTTAACGGGCCTCGAAACTGTTTTATAATATTTCGTACAGAACTGTTTTCGGCATATATCCATTACATATACACAGTCGCTGAAATGTTCTTTGTTTCCACTAAAACGGCGAGTAAACGGTGAGCACACGGTGAGTGCACTCTGAGCGATCGGTGAGCGCACGCTGAGCAAACGCAGGGCAAAGTAAACTGTGAACGATATGTTAGCTCTATGTGAACGCAAGATGAACGATTTATTCGGAGTGCCCCGGGAGTTATTGTTACATTGTGTTTCATTGGCAATCAGGAAATAATAACAATAAACTACATGTATGTATTGTTATCAGTCTAAATATAATATTATGTGACTAAACAATAAGTGAACACTGAATGAACGGTGAGCTCAAGGCGAAAGCTTTGTGAACGCACGGTGAGCGCATTGTGAACGATGGGCGCGAACGGAGAGGAGCCGAGAACGCAAGTGAAAGCACTGTGTGCGCACGGTGAACGCACGGAAAAAAGGGGAACATAGAACGTTTCAGGGACTGAACCCAGGCAACTTAACTCTATAAAACGCCAAGTTTGGGTGAACATATCAAGTAATAAAATAATCATGCGGAATAATGTACACAGACTGTTACAGTAATGTATAAAAATTCGATCTAGATTACATTAACATGTATCTCTGTTAAATTCAATCACCATATTTCTGTCATATTTATATATTTATTTTTAATAATTTGTTATATCAGTAGAATTAAATAATTAATCTTCAGTTATACACTGCGCATCAAATAGCAGAAAAAAGATCTTTGAATACACTACACCGACATATTTAAATGTACCGTCGTGATATTGACCTTCAGCACTGGTCCCTGCATTTTTTAAAAACATTATTGTAAATAAGCTTTTCATGGTATTTTTATGAATAAATTTTTTTAAATAAATTAATTATAATGTCTAAAAGATAATTTATTTTGTTTTTGTTTATTTTACGAGGGTTGTCCCAAAATAGCGTAGACAAGTGGCGTTATTCAGTTAATCGAAGACACAGGAAGGTGAAACTTGTGCCACAAAGGGTTCAAGTAATTTGCATTCAATTTATGTTTTAAAATCAAATATTGTTTGAGATTAAATTAGTGAAATGAAAGCATGTTAAATCATATATTCGACATGCGGCGCAATGTCAAAAACGAAAAAATAAAATCAACATAATGAAATGAAAATTGCGAGGATAAGTACTTTTCGAATGAAAAAATTCAAGTATAGATATACAGTAATATTTGTTAATAATTCTATTATTTACTCAATAAATGTTTTGGCTATAACAAAACTTTTAAAGATTTTATAGCGCGTTTTGTGACAAGTTAAAGTGTTAAATCGTAATAAAATGACGACGTCAGCGTTTAAGGCGGCGCAGCAGTAACTGATAAATTTTTGTAAAGTCATTGAATCAAATCCTAAGTGGCTTTTGAAGTAAATAAATTAACAAAATCCCTTAGAAATGTATTTTGTGAATTAGTAGCTTAACAACATTGAAAATATTCGAACAAGTATGGTGACAATAAGTGGAAATATAAACCCCGACCGATAGAGATGGACGTCAAAATGCTGAACGACAAATGTCTGTAGGACGGTCGTTAGACAACAAATAATACAGGGCAAGTTTGGAGTCGGCAGACCGTTTGTACTTAGAAACTGTTTTAAAAAATAAAACTAGAAATGCATGGTGAATGTGCACTCAGGCTACTTGTTCAAAGAAAATATTTTTCCCCAAGATAGTTTTTGGAAAAAAAAACCCCGTAAATGTTATCGTAAACGATGTGGAGGGTTTAACAACAACGTAAAAATTGAGAATTTTCGACGTCGCACATTGCGCCGCCTGACAAAACATGTTGTTAATGATTATTCATTTTCTCAAGAAATAAATAAAGTACAGATTTGAATTTTTCATTATTATTTGCCAAAGGGTTATTGAAGAAAACAAAGAAGTCTAATGAAATTGCAGTGAACAGATTTTAAGTTATGTGTTCTGTCTACGCTATTATGGGACAACCTTCGTATTTAATTCAACTCATGCGTAGTTTTGTCATTTCATGACGTTACTTAACAAAAATTACGTCTGTTTTACAATTTTTCATCAAAATAGTGCCATATTATAAACTCTATTTATAAAAAAGTATAATAGATATCGAAAAAAGAAAAACAGTTATGAAAAGCTTAGATTCTACACTCAATTTCACCAAAATATGGTGGTTTTTTATCATAGGGCATATTTTGATGCTTCGTGGCTCTAGCTCTTTTGATTCCCGATAATCTAAATTTTTGTAAAGGACAACAGCTTTACAGCCACTTGTGAACATGTACTGATTACCATAAAGTAGTTACTTGGTTTTGTAAAATTACTGTCATTACAGTATATATTTATAAGATTTTAAACTTAAATCTCTACCATTTCATATAGAATCAAATCTGTTTAACCCACCTGTTCCTTAATTTCAGAAATTCGCTCTTCGAAGAAAAAGTACAATTATAAAAACATACTAGTATCCATTATTTCTTTCTTCAAAACCTTTCAATTTTTGACAACATTTTGTACTGTAATTAATGATTATAAAACTTCTTTCATAACAGTTTCATATTGTTTTATTATTTATCATGCACTTGCACAACAAAGTCATTTTGATATTTTAAAAAAATATATAGATACATACATTTTTTCCGCATAAAATTACTAAAATTTTTTTGGAAAGTCGTTTAATTATAAAGAAAAGAGGACTATAAAATTCACTCTCAAAATGCATAGCATTTAGGTAAGCAATGAAGCTCTATGGGCTTCAGGGCGATCTCCAAACCCCATGTTGCACAAAAGATATTCACCCCCTAGGAAATTTCTTGATCCGTCTCATTTCTAGAAAAGAGCACGTATTCAACTTTATATTTTTTAGTTTAAATTACATGTCAAATTATTTTAGCAATATTGGAATAGATTTTAGGCAATTTTTTTTAGTAAAAGTTAACCCTTATCGTATATTACATGTACCAGTGACTGTGTCCATGGGAATTATATTACAGAAACCAGCGCATTCGTCACACCGGCACCGATTTTTACAAACATTCACCTTTTCTTGTTTGGTCCAGTTTCAATCAAACCTCAAAATCTTCTTTTTAAAAATTAAAATAAAAAATATTTTTGATCCAAAGAAAATAGTATCGTTCATTAGAACAGTTTAACTGAATTTTATGTTTATTTTAGTCCATTCCGGCGATTGCGGCATGCCTTTTCCCCGCAGCGAGCATTTGCCATATAAGGTCATGTCAAAATTCGACAAACTTGTAGACTTTACATTTGTCGATTTGTAACATGTCAACTGTGCTATATCCGAAGGTGAAGATACAAATGCAGAAACTATGGATTTTGAATGTGCAAAGTTGAAGGTTAAATTAACTAACAAAAACAATTAAGCAGCAAAATGTGCATCATACAAAGGAACTGAGTCAAAATTTAAAGTGTTTATGCTCGAGTTTTTATAGGTTACACGATCAGAACCACATACATTCATACTCAGACTTACACACCAACACGATTGCATATTTGAATTTACAAGTTTACAGGTCTGGATTTTTTAACACGATTACCCTCCATAAAGAAATACTCAATTCTACTTACCATCTGGGTTTTAACGGGGGTCATCTCAAGATATCAAAATGCACTAAATTTTTTTCTATTTATTTGGAGTATCGAAATGTAGATTGGTATGATGCATTCATTCAAAAATTAAGATAAATAACCCTGAAGATAGCAATACTTCTGTGTGTAAAATTTTCCAACGCGTACACTATTTACTTTTTAAAAAATGTCATTTCTTATAACGTACTCATACAAAGCTTCATTTAAGGAATGAATATAATGGCTACCCAATTTATACAAATATAAAATGTGTTGGAGCAGTTAACGTTTTTATAAACAGCGAAAATTTAACTCAAAAGTAAAGTATATACATAAAAACCATTCTGGAATAATTACTTAACTACTGGAATCATTTTTTTGTAAATTTTGACATTTTTCATTTTTAATTGATTCTTACAGAGCCTTTTCTTCTGGTTCTAATGATATATAGTTACTGTATTGCTTATATTTCTCATTATTACGGTGGTGCAAGAGCGCATTAAAATGAAAAAGTACATGCCTCGACGTCGACCGCGCAAATGTAGGCTACAGATAGAGTTGTTGCTATAATAACATATATTTGAATAGCAAAATATTCATATTCACTGTCTTATTTTGATTCAGTGTACATGTATTTCAAACAATGAATATTTTTTTAGATATGGAATGGTACAAATGATTAAAAATTTATATATATATATATATATATATATATATATAAATATAGTAAAAATGTATTAAATCTTAGAAAATCTTCTCTACTCCCAAAGATATTTGTTAAAAACTAAATGCATGGGTCAGGGGTTCATGCTCAAAATGGCCATATAGTAAAAATATATTAAATTTTAGAAAATCTTCTTCTCTACTCCCATATATATTTGTGAAAAACTAAATGCAGGGATATGATGTCCATGAAGTCTTCTACCTAAATTGTGATATTTATGACCCCTGGGACAGGTGTTTAGGCCCTAGGGTGGGGCCAATATGGCCATATAGTAAAAATGTATTAAATCTTAGAGAATCTTCTTCTATACACCCGTATATATTTGTTAAAAAGTAAATGCATGGATATGATGTCCATGAAGTCTTCTACCTAAATTTTGAAATTCATGACCCCTGGGACAGGGGTTTAGGCCCTAGGGTGGGGCCAATATAGCCATTTAGTAAAAATGTATTAAATCTTAAAAATTTTTACTCCCACACATGTGGGCAAAAAACTGAATGCCTGGTTATGAACTCCTCTGCCTAAATTGTGAAATTCATGACCTCTAAGCCAGGGTTCACGACCTAGCATTTGGAGAGCATTTGGAAATGTTGAAGGGGGGGGGGGTGGGTAAAAAGTTAATGGAGTTATTTCCCTTTGCTTCTTCCTAATGGAGTTATCTTCCTAAGCTTGTTCAATCATTGAATATAGAAAATAATGAAGCTGTCCATTAAAGTTATTGATAAGATATTGTGAAAGCATTTGAAAAGAGTTCAGGGAAGAGGATTATAACAGTTAATGGAGTTATCTCCCCTTGCTTCTTCATAACGGAGTTATCTTCCTTGGCTTGTTCATATTTAGTAATAAATCATTAAATAGAATTGTAATTATAAAGTTTAATGATCAAAATAGTTATGGAAGTATTTTTATCATTTGAAACAAAAACAGTTTTTAATTTTTTTAAGATAAACAAATAGATTTGTTAATAGTAAAGTAATAAGTAGTATACAAGCCACCTTGTTTTAGTTTATCTATGAAAACATATAAACATAAAACCTATTTCGTAAGTTAACATACGTGGGATAAATAAATTGAATAGAATCTGGGCAACTATTCTATTGTATGTTATACACTCTGTTAAGAGCTTCAAGTATTGTGCTTAACTATAGGGTTTAGAGTCCTTTCCAAAAGATTTAAGGCTGGGAGGTGGATGTCATTACATTATAATAATCTTCTAATCCATTATGAAACTCAATTAAATGCATTTATGAGACTCCTCGACCATTTTGTGTATGGGCTATGGTACTCAGATGACCGTTAAGGCCTATTGGCCTCTTGTTTTTTTAATTCCATTGATTTAATTTCATCTTTTCAAAGCTATAAGAAAATACACGTATGACTATATACCTGGGAAGATTGTACATGTTACCTACCCCATGTTGAAGAATAAAAAGCATAATATAACTTAAATAATCACTCTAAGAACTGCTGCATACATCGTTCAGGTCCCATTTCACACTTTCTAGAATTTCTACTTATGGTTTCGACAGTTCATGTATATTTCCAGCAAAGAAATTAACTTCTGGTTGTAAAAAAAAACCCTTTTGTTTTTGCTATATTCATTGTTAACATTGTATAAACTTTCAAGACACCAAATCAACCATGAACTAGTTTGCAATAAAGTAAATATCGTGCAGTGGTTGATATTCAGTGTGTGGAGGAAATGGGTCGTTGACCGCTTCATAACAAGGACACGAATTTAGGCAACCACTTTAAAAAATGAAAGATTAATTGTGCTGATAATTCATAAATGGTAATTGTTGTGAAAACTTAACCTCGGACGAAAGCGTAACTCTCTTTCTTTCTTTCTTTCTCTCTCTCTCATTAACAAAAGTACTTTGTTGAGGTTTTTTTCTCAGGAACTCATACACATTGATTTTTTTTAGAAATAAATATGAAATAACAATTGTAATTAATCTTATAATGAAAACAATTTACAAATCATATTTTTTTCTGATCTTTTAATTGACGCATAGCTCTTTTATTGATTTTCCTTGATTCTTTAAGGCTAGCGAACAGAAATATGGTTCAACGCGGAAAGAATCCCGATATGAGGTAATTAGTTATATATATTTAATATTTAATTAGAACTTTAGTGAAATGATAAAAGGAAACAAACTGAAAGCTTATAACAGAATTTGTCATTTCAGGAAATAGCATAAACCTTCTCACAATAATAAAATATTAATGAGAAAAAATCCAGTTACTTTGATGGAAACAAATACAAAAGGAATAATTCTTTTTCAAATAATTCAAAATTCAAACACCAGCTTTGTAAAAATATCAAAAATATATGAGTGGGGAGTTATTATGCAGTAGGTTGATGGAGGTTGATCACAAATGAAACATGTGCCTATGGATTCTCTAAAAATAGAATGATAGTTGACGTTTGATTTTTTTTACTTGAGTATTAGTCTTAAAATATAAAATGCGATAAGATACATCAATAGTCTCTGCATGCATGGACATCGTTCATTGTAAGTTTTCTTTTTCTTTTTAAGAAAGATAAAATATAAAAAGATGAATTAAAAGGTAAAGGAAAAAGATGAATTTAAAAACATGCATTTAATATTTTACCTAAACTTGAGATAGGTATAGAGATTAAACTTAAGTACTAATTTCCTATTTGCTTTCCCATAATACCTTGCTAGTTGCCAGTAACTTTTATACACTCACATTCTGTTATCCCTTTGAATGCTCATTTTTACTTATTGTTTATG
Organism: Magallana ariakensis; assembly: GCA_020458035.1. NCBI lineage: Eukaryota > Metazoa > Mollusca > Bivalvia > Ostreida > Ostreidae > Magallana > Magallana ariakensis. The sequence goes on from CM035812.1 coordinate 37,487,965, forward strand.
TTGTCAAACAACAATTGGGTCAAAACTTTCTCCTCATGACAGTATACATGTAGGTTATTAGATGTGTCTATTTTCTCAACATGCACATTATTTCAAACTTATTTTGATCAGATTAAATGATTATTTTAAGTATGCAGTCCCAATTGCCAAGATAAGTGTGAAGAAAATTGTTCTTTCCTAAATTTCGGAAGATATTAATCTTGATGCAATGATGATCACAAAACGAATTATAGAAATAGAGATACATTTTAAACAGTTTATATCTACTGTTAATCGTGTAGTAAGTAATGTCAGTTATAAATTCCCCCATTTGGTCGCTTGCTTCGCTCGGCACCAAATCTCACCGTTCTTTGAAAAGGTTTACCCCCCCCCCCCAAAAAAAACCTCATATTTAATATTTACTATAAATGATTAATTCTAAGAAAGTTAATATCTTTTCCTACCTTGTTCATGGCATCAATTAAGTATGACGACAGTCTAAAACTGACTGCAACAAGCTAAAACGTCCAAACATAAAGAGTTAGATGAGATGAATACCATAACGGAAGGAAACTGTTGGGGAAACGAAATGAAATCGAGGCAACATGAAGTAAGTGTAGACGCATTAATTTCAGTCAAAATAACGATATTCAGCGACAACTACAATGAAAAAACCTTATAATTATCATCAACACAGTTTCAAAAATATTTTTCGTATGCTTCAAACTAAAGCTGTTTATTTTAAAATGACACTTGTTGATAAATGGACGATAAATCACCTCATCACATGCGTCACAATACTTGCTAGATAATCATTAGTTTCTGTTGGCAATAACAAAAACAATTATTTTTTGTTCAAATCAAATTAGGCAAAATTTTTGAATGTTGATCTTGATTTAGGAAGCATAGTAGCTTGAATTATAACACCACGCTATATAATGGACATCAGTATTATTGATTACAGTGAATAAATATACATGTATATATATTCTTATTTTTTTATGTATCGTAAAGTTTATAGATTTACAAATACTAATAACACTGTGCCGGATAATTATGCCAGTGCCAAGGTGGCTTTTTTGCACCCGTCTAAGCTGCATATATCGAAAAATTCAAATATGCCATATGATAGACCATTGCTTAAAGAGTTTACAACCACTTTTTTTTATCATTGTATCTCACCTGTCAGGTGAGATATTTACTCTTCAAAACTAAATTCATACAGGACATTTTTTTTGAAAAGAATTAAAATGAGCTATTATTAATAATAAAATGTGAAGAAAGTCATTGTGACCTTGAATGAGGATATACAGATATGCTCACATAGTTAAATAACTAAACGCAGCGTAGTATTTCTCGAGAAGATTTCCAAATAATTTTCCTATATACTTCTATGTTGAACTTTAAATCCGTTTTAAGGCCCCAGTATTGGTCAAGATGTCACAGTTTTCACAATTTAGAATCTACACTAATTGAGGATGCATGCAAATTAATCTCCAGTGGCGTAGCTAGGACTTTGTATAGTGTATAAAAAATCGACAGGGAGTGCAGGACCTGGGGCAAAGCCCCCGGATGCTCCTGGATTTTAGGTATTAGCCTTTGGATTTTCAGGTTTTTTGATGATGAGATATTGTCTCAGAATGTTACAATTTTACATACTGTATGTGTAAGGGAGATGTTGAATTTTAAAAGAATGTGTATATGAAACACGGATGCCCTGTTACAGTGCACTTTGAAAAATTATGCAATTTGCCAGTTGAAAACTTTTTAAAGTGCGTTAATTTTGGGACCAAGTCAACGCACTTTGAAAAAATATTGTTCAGGATTTACTCGAAATAATATTTAATTTTATATACAATAAATGATTGTTTTAACCTTGTTTAGCTAAATGGGATATAATTATTAAAAAAAAGAACCCAATGCATTCTTCGCTAACTTATAAACAGTTTCTCGATTGGATTTTTTTTTCTTTTCTCATAAGCTTACGTAGTTTGACAATTTACATAAAGAACAACTCGGGAGATTTGAATTATCCAAATATGATATAAACTGCATCGCTTAGCAACTGTTTGCATTTTCCTTTTTTGTGTATGCAGCAAATTTACTTCTTATCTGGTACATTGGGCTATGTCAGAAACGAAATTGATTTAATTTATTTATTGATAAGGGAGATAATGTATAACATATTTCAACTGGCTTCAATTCCACTCAAAATTTATTGTGTTTCCTGATTTTAGTATGAATATATAAACTGAAAAGAATTAAATTTGTTCATCTCATTTTAATATTTTTATGGTAGATCATTCTTTTAGCAAATAATATGATAGGCAATGCTGTATAGTTCGTCCATACATTGACTCAAACAATTTAATGATAAAAATTAGGTACATAAATATGCAGATTATTCCGTGGAGCCTAAGAGGCAATTCGATGTGTTTACGTACAAACAAAAGAAACGTCTGAATACCTATGCTTTGCAAAATTCTGTGTATTCATTTGCGTTTTTGCGTAAAGGGCGCTACTGATCTCAAAACTTGTAGCATTGTAGATCTCGAGAAGAAGAATTTTAAACACTTTTCTTATATCTATCTATATTAAACTTTACACTACTCTTGGAGCCCCAGTATTGGTTCGGGGATCACGCTTTTAACAATTTTAAATCTTTAATTTATATATATATATATATATATATATATATATATATATATATATATATATATATATATATATATATATATATATATATATATAAGCTTTGGTTTGATATCGCATTTTTGGTGCAGTGGTTCTTATGAAGAAGATTTTTGGACACACACCCATTCACTTTTTTGTAAATATTAAAAAATGGGTTTACCCTTTTTATCATAATTAAAAATTTTATTTCCATAAGGATGCTTCGTACCAAGTTTAGTTAAATTTGGCCCATCGGTTCTAAAGAAGAAATAAAAAATGTAAAAGTTTACAGAGAGGGACGGACAGACAGACAAACAGACGGTGTGATAAATTTACGACAAATAACAGGTGATCAGAAAGGCTCATTTGAACCTCTGTTTCAGGTGAGCCATAATCTGACATGAAATTATTTACCTTTGAATCTAACGCATATGAATCTCGAGTTTTTTCAGCACACCATTTTTTGGGGGGAAATCGACATATTCTTTTGTTCTGCTACCGAACCTGTATATCATATCATGCCTTGAATATTGAGATGCATATAGTGTTCTTTTAATGAACTGATGAAATCAGACTTAAATTATTCTTGGATGCCGAGAGGCCACAATTTTTCTAAAACATTACCTAGAATAATGTAATTTTCTCCAAAGCTAATGGAAATAATTTGACCTCAGCTTACATTGTCAACCGCCTGAAAGTACATCAACGTCTCAGCTAGATCTGAATTTTATATATAAAAAAAACAACAAAAAACCAAAAAACCCCACTGTTTACATTTCATAAATAGATTATGTTTTCTATTAGTATATAAATTGCATGATATTAAAACATAACAATTTTGTCTAAACACATTTTTAAAAAAAGTTCAAACCTCAACTAAACGAAATATAACTTTCTTCATCTTTGAATTGCAATGTAAACGAATTAAACCTGACATTTTCTTTAAAACAGATTGAGCATTTACGCTACACAAATGCCAATGACATTAATATGGTTTTCATTTCAGGGTCCAAACGTCACAAACTTCCCTGACGTGCAAATTAACAAAGCTGTTTGGAGTCAAATAGAGTATCGTCAAAATGATGTTTTAAAGTAACGAAGGAACAAGGATGTCTGATATATATATTTCGTGACATAATTCCTGGTATCAAGGAATTCAATAAATTACTGAAAACCATCCATGGATGGAATTGCATTGATTACAAAAATGAAATCATTTAGAGTACTTATAAGAAATAAGAACTAAGAATAATTAAGTACTAAGAATTTTCCAGAGACACTTACAAGCAATCAATGTAAAGGCATTTTTTAATTCAAAGTTCCTTCTTAAATCAATGATACCTATCTGAATTCTTGGTAACAAGTCAAATCTTTATTGTAGAACAATTATATTAGTCTTTAATTGAGATGAACCCATGATTAATGGAATTATATTGAATAATTTGTTTGGGAAATAGGACAAATTATTTAACACGAATGGACGAACGGTACAAATAGTTAGTTGAAGCTACATATTATAAAAATATCAATGAACGACATATCTGCCTTCAAAAAGTAATGTTACATATAGAATTAACATACTCTGCCAACTTTCCCTCAAAATTAAAAACATCGCCATCTATGTGTAAATACTATTCACTTACGCCAACCCATGAACATGCATGAGGATCTAAACTTTTTCGTGATATGTACATGTAAATAAGTCCAATTTTCAGAGTGAGTTTCCGGTTAAGTCAGGTGTTGACGTAAACCTTTAGAGAATCGGGCACATAAAATAGCAGCAATCTAAAGATCGAGATAGGGGTTAGCTCTTAGGTGCATAAAATATTAAACACGATGAAAAACACACGTGGAATAAAAAGCGGGCTTAGTCCGCTTTCACAACATTTGTCCTAATATTCAACTTTAGGTCCTTGTTGACATACATACTAACAATAGAAAAAACCCACCAAAACTATTTGAGAAATGACGTGTATCTTTCTACGGCAGACTCATTACCAGATCCATATATATTTTCAATAGGGAATATTGTTAGGTCATAATAATGGTGATTTATAACAAGCAAAACAGTAATGCTAGACATTTTATTATGCTAGAAATTGTATATTGATTTAGATTTCATTTCATTTGAATCATGCATCATGTTTCTTACAATTTTCAACACCAATTCACAAAAACATATACTTGAACAAATCAACTAGTTTGTAAATGAAGTAATGGTCCACCAGTCGACAATTTGACCATCGATCTTGTAGCTCTAGCCACATCCTTTGGATTTCCTTCGGTGTATAGTGATGTCCTGTTATCTGATATCTGAAGTTATTTCCACAAGGACATCGATTTCGATATCCACAACTAAACCCTTTATGTTCTAAAGCAACAGCACCAATGTGTTTTCTACATAAGCCTGTTATATATACGTCTTCAAACATGAAATACGGAACATTCCGTGTTGCCTGATATAGGTTCGAAACCACTGACTTTACAGCCGGATATGGAGTTTGTTTTCGGATGAGCGTTTAATTCGTTCAAAAGTCTTGGAAATTTAGGAACATGTCGTCATCAATTTTCAAAAGATATCTCACTCCTTTACAGTTTATGGAAGCCCATCGCAACAACGCTATAGATTTTTGTGACAGATTTTCATATGTTTCTAATATTTCCTCGAACAAAATATCATTATTAATAGAATTTTCGGTTTCTGCAAGGCTCTGATGAACAGTATCCTTACTTTTACCTAACACAAATTTCAACAGAACAATAGGTTTTGTTGTTGAAACCTTTCCCCACGTTTCTCTGTTCAAAGTTTGACACAGCGCTTGGGACCATGATGACCAGAAATACGTCACCGTTACTACAGGTTATATGACGTATCGGCGGCGCCCCCAGAAGACCAGATTTTACGGAAGCCTGTATGAGTTTGTAGGATGTTTCATCAGTATTCTGTTTTGATTCTCGGAAAGGTAAACAAACGATATATGTCAAGATATATATTATTGCTATCCATTTAACAATATATTTAAGTGTCTGTGTCCCTGATCGCGGATGATGCATCTAATATAAAGAGTGTACTTAATACGAGTCTTTACGAGTTATTTTGAAACCTTTGAACGAACTGGATGTTTGATAACTAATTTAAAATTAGTAAATGTATTGATCAATGATGTGAAAAATTTGAATAAATTCAAAGAAGTATAATATTTTTCTGCTATTTGCATTTTTTTACCATTTATAATTAAAAGTGCAAATATCGTTACAACTATATAAACGAACAAATTAAGAATTACAAGAAGGAAACATACTCTGACGATTATTGTCATAATAGTTTATATATCACAATATTTTAGAATATTAGTCATATTTCACGTAAGTATAACCACATAACAGGAAGGAAAACGTTTTAAAAAAAACTGGAGTTGATTTGTGGAACCGTTCAAGAAAAGTTATTTGTGTATGAGGAATATCTTTTGATGTTTACAAAATATTAGACGTCATTTCTGGATCTTTAGCGTTCTGGTAGAACTTCATAAATTACTAGATGATATCCCGCGCAAGGGCGGGGATTAACAATAATTCACATATTATATTATATTTACATATTATATTATAATACAATGCTTAATATGTTGAACCAGGTTTTTTTGTTCATTTTTCTATGTTTTGTGTCCGAAATTTTTCTTAATTCCTTTTCTTAAAATATTCTATAAAATTGAAATAAAAAAGCAACTGCGTGGCTGAAAATTTAGAGGAGAGGACAGGGATGAAAATCTAAGCTGAAATGGAGTATATACACATGAACATGTACATGGCCTTAATTCTTTTTGTTGCAGCTGACTGGAAAAAAATAGACTATTATCTTATTTCAAACCAGGGTGTGGGTGTATAGTGCGTGGTATCTCTTTTTAGAACTTTGTTCTTTATGTCAAATTTGACTTATTATTGCCCAAAATAAGAAATTTAGATAAAACACTGTCAACAAATTAATCTATAAGGTTTACTACCAATCTGTTGTGGTATAAAAAAAATATACAGTGGGGCTTCAGATATCCGGATGCCAGATATCCAGACGCTTCAGTTTACGGACTATTTTATTTGGGAACAGATTTTGTATACGATATTTTGTCTCATATATCCGGAATTTCGCGTTCCAGATCCGGACGGTCTGTTTTTACCACAAAATACTGTTTAACTATAAATTTTGCTTCGTTTAACCGGACGGTAAAATTTAATGATACTCCGATTAATACAATAGAAAGATTAAGTCTATCAATTGAGTTTCACACTTTTTCACCTGCTAGCCCCCATGAGTAGCTTGTATAAACACTCTGACTTCTCAAATAACTTTCAAATACTACCGACATTGCTGGTTAGACAGGATTAGTCGTGCCTCACTGCACTTGGCTTGGGTATCTTTACACTGTGCACCTGTCAAGTGCAATCACTTTTTAAAACACCCCTCTATTTGAAAGGAAGAATGTGCTTAATATATCTAGGAAGTTTTTCATAGCTTTGTGGTATCTATATTCAAAAAAATTATTTTAAACGAAGTGTCTCAAGAGTGCTTTTTTAGATAAAGTCAAAACCGGAAGAATAGGAAGAAAACAAAAAGGAAAGCATTTCAACTGATCGGAAGTGCATTGGTTAAACATTGACGTGTCTAGATATAGATTGTTAAAAACAGAACGTAAATAGGCACATTTCACACTTGGACACAATATATTTAGCTACATTTGGCTATTATTATAGTTTGGTTAATATTTCCTGATTAAATAACAATATAAAGCAGGGTTCCTTGTATTAAAAACAGGTGAATTTTAAAGGACAACTCTAATTTGTTGCTATTAAGTATGAAAGGCAAAGAAAACAGTATTAACACCCATAATAAACATATAAATTATCATTTATGACAACAATAGACTCATTTCAGATATCCGGACGCCTCACCTATCCGGACGATTGGACTTTGGAACGAAAGAGTCCGGATAACTGAGGCTCCACTATATATGTTATTTAAAAACGTGTACCCAATTTTCGCCATACCGTTAATTAGTCAACCCCATTTTTTTTGGCATCCCGTTCTGTAAAGTTCTTTCCATCAAAAATAAAATCGCGTCTATTGGCCCATTTTATTTATTAACTTTCTTGTATTAACCAGATGTCCGATCTGCCCACAAAGCATGGTGACTCATCCTACATTCTCCAACAATACGTTAATTAGTCAAACCGCGTTCTTGGTTATCCCGTTCTGGAAAGTTCTATTCATCAAAACAAAAATCGCACATTCAAGAAACGAATTGGCTCATTTTATTTATTCAACATTTGTCAAATCTCAATTCTTATGTATACCCGAAATAGGTTCCCAGGATATGTATTCACTATTGACATAATCATTCAATATTATTTCATTGTAAGTATATTTTTTGATGCAAACTCCGACCGCCAAAGCGTGTCCACCACCTTACTCACATATTTGCTATTTCGGGCTGGTTTATCGAAAATGAAAGTAGGTTTTTAATTTATCTTATAATAATTACTTATCAGGTAAAATTCAATTATAGCTTACGGACATCAACTCACACATGTTGAAATGCCAACGGTGTGAGCAGTTACTCGGGTGCAGGCATTTCGAAGTTTATTGGCAAAATGCCTTAATTTATTAGTATAGATTCCTTTATAAAAAAATTGGCAACGATGGAGTAGTATATTGGATTATTTGATGTGCGATCAGTTTTATCAATAGTTATTAAAAAGTCATTAGAATAAATAAAGAGGATACAATATTGTAAAAGCAGACACCATTTATCAAAAAGAACATAAATAGTTTAATAGAGTGTCCTAGAGTCTTAAAATGTTATTCTATAGAATCAATGCAACAGAAATAAGATTATTACGATAAAGTCTTTTCAATATTTAGATTCTAAATTGGTGAAACTGTGGCCCCTGGTATCAGTAATGGGTGTCAAGAATAGGTACCAATTAAACTCAACATAATTAATTCTCGGATAAACGAAAGTAAATTCGTGATTTACCAGCACGTCCTTCTTTAAGATGAGGTAACTTATGCTTTTAAAGTAAGTTACATGTATCATTTATCGAAGTTAATGTAATTTTTATGTAGGTTACATTTCTCGGCCTCGAAGGTAGGTAATTGTTGTCCTCTATTAAAATACCATACTATACTTGTTTTACCGCCTATATTTCTGTAAAACGTAAATAGCAAAATACAGACGAAACATCAAATAGAAATTAAAACTTCCTCCAATTTACTATCGTTTGATTTAAACAAGCAAATTAATGCAATATGATTCTACTTATTTTGAGTATCTGATTTAACAAATCTTAAAAAAATTGGTACGTTTAACTAATTATAATATTTTTTGTTAGGGAATCCGTCGGTAAAAAGAAAAAAAGGACTTTCTGAAAATCTACAAAAATGTCTGTTCAACTGTTTGCATGGACTGTAATATCTTCCTCCTCTTAGTCGATTGGGGCGTTAAAATACCATAATAAAGATGTCATCTTTTTAAAACCGCAACTTCTAGTGTAAGTGTTATCGGTACGAGTTCATCTTATTGAAACAACTTTTGGCGTTTTTGTCCGTTTTGTTTTATATCAGCTAACATCTACAAACATTTTGTAACTGAATTTCTTTAGGGTCAATAACTTCCTCACGGTATTGCTGTTTTACAGACACAGTGAACTGACTTAACACAAACCATGTTAAACTACAAATTATTATGCTTCCTTTCAGTTTGTCTCTTTAAATTAATTTCTCATCTATTTTCGCATAGTTTACAAGGGGTTTATATAGCGTAAGCATACTATGCCGAAATAGAGCAGATGTGTGTTTTAGAAACATTAAATTGAGATCCAATATATTTCATAAACGACCCATATTATACCCCGGTATATCGCTAGTTTTGAAACAAGAGGCCCATGGGGCCCAATCGCTCACCTGAGCAACAATGGGCGTTCAAAAGATATTGTGCCATGTGGCCCCTCAGTAGAATAACAAAAAATAAATATTGTAAAGTATTCGAATTTTACACTTATTTTTGCATACACGTAATCTTTGACATTGTATCTTTATGGAATACTATTTTTACACAGAATAAGAAAATCCTACGCAAGATATAAAACTAAACATTTGGTAGGGGTACACTGTTAACTTCCAATTCCCTATATTTTCGTTCTCCCCACCCCCCCCCCCCCCACACTTTATAAAGCGATCAAAATATATGAGAGCATATAGGTACATTTTCTTCCTCAACTACTTACTAGTTATTGCATTTTTTTTTTAAATATCATATAATAGTTATTGCATTTTATTAAAAAAAATCTTATAGATGTGAAGAAGAAAATTGTACCCCAATCCGCTCAATTCCTCAAATTAAAAACATTCAAAAATTTAATTTGTCTTCTCCATTATAATTAAATGACTGTTGTTTACCTGGCGTAAACTCGTGTGACTTTTATAACTTTACTCTCATTTGATTGATGAATACACTGGAATAAAAATTGTTGTCACGTGACATGTTAAAGAGCTATAAAAATCAATGTTACAGTATTGACAGGCACACCACTCTATTTTACTAAGGCCCATCCATTATTTTCGTCTTTATTCAAAAGTAAAAAATGGCTACAGACCAGGATAGTTTTCTGCTGTAATATTTTCTTAGGAATAGCGATAATTCCTTTATCGCCGCAACAGAAATGTGTCAGAACTATGGAAATTGTTTAACGGTATCGTTTTTATTTACTCGTGTCTGAAAAACTATCAAAATTGATGTAGATTTCACATTATTCATTGTATAAAGAGGGGGCCCCAGAGAGTAGTTATATACAGCATATCATCCTTTAATTTTTTTGTACAAGTATTTAACATTTAGCGAGACATCTCTAATGATCAACCAAAATTTCAACGTCAATCGTAGAATGGTAAGCAAGATACAGAGCTCACAATTCTGCTAGGTTTGAGTCATATTTTGTTCACATAAGTTTATTACATTCAGCTAAAGATTTTTAACTTGGTATTTCCTATTCAGCATTTAAAGTGGAAAAAAAGAATGGCCTCAGATCTGTGTACATAGAATTGTGAGCAAATCTCTGTATCTTGCTTATAATTCGAAGCTTAACACTCAAATATGGTTAGTAAATAGAAATTGTAAACAATTAAACATAAGAAACATGCACTATAACAAATAAAGTGCACAATTTATTTTTCAAAATGAATCATATACATGTATATACCTACATATTTCCGTCAGCGATATTAAACTCTATTTAAGCTTATGAATAAACTCGAGAAAATGCTAAGCATCTCAACAAAACACATTGCATTAATCTAATATTACGCAAAAGATCATACCGAATTACCGATAGAATGAATAGTATTTTAGTACTCTTTTAATACATCAGATTTTGCTTAATTTGCGAAGATAAACAGTTAACTGTCTGATTTACCGAAGTCTCTGTTTGATTTGATACGTAAAAATTACAAAATACAGGCGATAGTTCCTAGGTTACAAAGCATAGATAATGAAAACAAAACGAAAATCAAAACAAGCTAACACCACCGTCATATGTGAAAACTGTCAAGGCATTGAAATATTTAACCTCAATTTACTTCACAAAATCGGCACCAATGTATTTTGCATGTTTCAAAGATCCCCTTCGTACGCGAACTGTTGCACAACAAACTAATTCATCATTGTCAGATCGACCCGTTTATCTTAAACAAAGAACCTCGTTTTAGAAGTATGGAATACGAGTCTTGGTAAAATGGGTGGGCAAACCCGGGCAAACCCGGGCCGGGGCAAAATAAAAGCCGGGGCAGACCGCCAATCGTCAATTCCAAAATATGCATTGTTTTGCAGCAATATTTACATCGAATACAAATATACTGGTCCGTAACATATCCTCAAACGTTTAATGAGATTGGCATATTAATAGCTGCCAATCTTTTGTTTTGCCCCGGCCCGTGTTTGCCTACCCATTTTACTCATGGAATACCGACCCCGAAGCTATAAACTGATCGTAACACACCTTTCCTTTATTATTTTTTTTGTTATAACTCAGATTTGAAACAGAATTAGCCCATAATTTATTGCAATTTATATTTTCCTTTCCATAAGGATTATTTATGCTAAATTACATTGAATTTGACTCAGTAGTTCTTGAGAAGAAGATTTTTTAAAATGCACCCCCTTTTTCTACAGTTTCGAGGTTTTCTCCGCTTTGAATAAAGATCGGTCTTTCATTTTTGCAATTTATATTAACCTTCCCATAAGAATGCTTTGTGCCAAATTTGGTTGAAATTGGCCGAGCAGTTTTAGAGAAGAAGTTCAAAATGTAAAAAGTTTACAGACGGACAGACAGACGGACAGACGGACGACGGACAAAATGTGATCAGAATAGCTCACTTGAGCTTTCAGCTCAGGTGAGCTAAAAAAGCAAAACAAACATTTATTACATGTGTATTATAAACAATTTCAGAAAATAAATGTCCTATTTTTATAAAATTTTGCATTTTATAATAACTACAGGCTATATTATAATGTTAATAAACGACAGTTAAAGTAACCCATTGACGAGATATTGGGTTTTGAGGTGTAAAATAACTAAGGAGTACTATGATACATACAAATAAAATAGTAACATAACTATTCTTACGCTGTTCTTAGACAAAGGATTTATCTTAGGTATCGGTCCAAATCGTTTACGTGAAATCCTCAAGTGATGGGTGGATAAGACGTGGAAATGCCTATATAAAGCCGGATACGATATTGTAAAATATAAAAAAATCTGATAATTTTTTTAAAAAATCATTGAAAGCATTGTTATTTAACATAACATCGATTAGTAACCTTTGAAAATGTCCAATACTTGGAATATGTTGATTTAAACTGGAGTATGCGTCTAAAAATCTCCAAATAGCGCATATTTTAGAACTTCAACACCTAGTATTTTATAGAGTGGGTCTGTGCTCCATATTTTGTCATAGTCTAAACAAGGTATAATGAAAAACAAACCGATTTCAAACATCAAAAACGTGGAAAGAAGACCCATTAAAAATATCATTTTGTATCCCAACAATTGAACGTTTAAGAAAAATAATACAAGTACGTAAGTTCGAGGCCAACGTCGCATTAAGCATTTAAACAACACACTTTTTTTATCACTGTAATGGTTCAGTAATTAGAGCACCAGGCATTAGGTAACCTTTTGAAACTAGGCTTTATTAGTTCGGGTAAACTATTATATGTTACGTCGGAATAAATTAACTTACTTAATGAGGCACTGACGTAATCGACAAACTGACCAATCAGCAGAATGTCGGGTTGAAATGCATCATGGGTTACTACAAAAAATACTACGTTTAAATAATGCTACTTTTCTCTAATTGCTTTTGGAAAGGCTTATTCAATTTTTTTAAGGAGTTTGTACACTTTAAACAAAATTTACATCATCAACTACTATATCCATGCTCACATTTACAAACACTCATTTTACAATGGTAAAAATATGGTTTCATCAACTGCATTGTATAAGTCCGTTTGTTGACAAAAGCCTTACTGCCAACGCTGATTTTTTTTTTAGTGAAGACAGACATGACTTCATGGTCCTAAGCATTCGACTCGGAGGTGTTCGTACATTGTCAGGCATTCAAAAGACCTTATGTGGCCATTTAAAACCTAAGTGTAAATGGTTACGAGATGCGTGTATGATGCTTACTCTTGATATTAATCAATGTATTTTTTAGACAGTACTAACAGTTAGTGTATGCATCAACTCAGGCTTAAAGCATTCTATTAGAGCGAGTATGTACAAAGATGACACATACTACTTATATATGCATGCACATATGTACAATGATCAATATACATGCGTATTGATTATTACTATAGTGTTATAAAAATGTCATACAACAATAAACATGTATCAAAATGAATTCAGTTTTAAATTCTCGTCAACAAATAGCAATACAAAAGCGAAAAGCACAAAGTTCACAAAAATCAAATACTGGAATATAATGACTTGTGAAGACTTTGTGAGAGGTATTTCAATGTACTTTTTAACATGGAAAATGGGCAATGTTTGTTAATGTGAGCATGAAAAATATTTGCATTTTTTACAAAAAAGATTAAAAATTTATATAAATTGACGTTCCCGCAGTCATTTGAAATCAGGTCGTAAATTATTCTAAACCACGTGTTTATTGTAAACATGTAGTAAATCACATGTGTTGCTATTTATTCACTGATTGGACAGTTCGCGGTACGCATCGCTCTGCGCAATGACAACAATATCCATATAAGGTAGTTTCCCCGACCTGTTTAAAGGTTGTTGGTTCGATACCGCTAAACCTTAAAGGGGCATGGTCAAGATTTTGGTCAAAAACTAATTTTCCGAATTTAATGTTTATAATGCTACAGTAAGGCATTTTTGATAGGCAACCAAATTTTTGAGTCTCATTCATTGAGTTATCAGCGAGTTACAGAGCTTACAATTCTTTGCTATGTAAGCAAAGCTTTTGTTTTTTACATTTTGAATGTTGAGTGAAAATTCCAGTTGAATACCTCAAATAAATGTGTTAAACGTAAGGAACTGTTTATTTATGATGAAAATGAATAAAAATCAGACAAATCAGCTTGAAAAATATTTTTACCGGTATATTGAACCTAGTATGTAAACAAAAACAGAGCACGAGCCTTGTTTACAAGACAAAGAATTGTGGACCCTGTATCTTGCCTATAACTCTATGTCTGACTCTCAAATTTCATTTGATCATTAGAAATACATTCTTAACGCATTGTAAATAATAAAAAAAGAAAAATAGAATTTGACCAAAACCGTGACCATGCCCCTTTAAGGCAATATATTTTTACTTATCGTTTGTTATTCTATTCAAAACTGAATATAGTTAGAAATTGTGCCTTTACAAAATCGTATTATTACATTATCAAATATATTTAATTGGAAAAAAAAATTAAATTTGAAATTCTGTATTGTACGACTAAACTAAACCAAATGGACAGTTGCACTATCTTATTTAAAAATAGCAGAAAACTTTATTATTTCGAATGAGTTAGATGACACATTTGTTTGATTCAATGACTTTGGAACGAATAAAACGGGACTTATGTTTTCCCAAAATGTGTGTTTCAGCATTTTGTCGTCCATTTCTATCGGGTTTTTTTCTCTTCATATCATTATACTCGTCCAATTGTTTTCGATGTTGCTTGACCACAAATTTACAAAACGCATTTATAACAGATCTTTTATTTTTTTTCTTTAAAAACGGCATAAGATTTTTTTCAATGCGTTTACAAAACTTTATTAGATACCGGTGCCCCGCTTAAAGCGCTGAAGTCGTATTTAACCACGAGTTCACGCTCTAACCTGTCAGAAAACTCGCTATAAAATCTGTAAAATTTCCGTTACAGCAAAAATATCTATTGGGTTTGCATGTCGATTTTATAATCTACTATACTTTCAATTTACTAATTTAATTTCATACAATATTTGATATCACAACTTAATGTTTATGTAAATTACTTACACCCTTTGAGGCACAAATTCATATTACTGTGTCTTCGATTATCTAAATATCGCCACTTTTCTACTTAATTTTGGGTCAACCGCATATTTGTTGTTGTCTTTTTTATTTTTCGTGATCAGTTAAATCAACGGCTCTACAAAAAAAATATGAGCGTAGCTTATAAATTCGTAGATCAGGTAATACGCTGGCTTCTATTGTTCTCTGACCGTCTATCGCTCGACTGTCTACTATATTTACAAGCGTGCTATATACGTTTATAAACCATTGGAACAACTTCGAAGGCATTCTGAACACACATTTTCTATTACCTTTAGTTTTTTATTTCATTTTAAATACCAATTTTAATGATTTGTATTAAGTAAATCAGATTTCAGTCATATTACAGTCATTTAAAAAAAAAAAGAAATCTATCTATCAATATATATCCAATATTTTGACGAAAAAGACGAATTTTATAAAGTGTTTACTGGGTGGCTTACGATATCCAGTCGTTATTTGCCTCATGGGAATGTTGTACTAATAAATTTGTTAAGAATGTTAGACAAGTGGAAATCTTTAAAATACTCCTCTTAGAAGCAATGCAACAGAAGTTACATCATTTGCGACAATGCTTTTACTATATTTTGTTTAGACACAAAATTGTTTACACTGTGACCACGGTACCAGTAATTGGGCTCCATTAGGGACAAATTAAAAAAAAAAAAGATTAAGGTGTATAGTCAACTATTGGGAGATCTCATAATGGGATAACAAAACTCTCGTTTTGAACGACAGATTTGTGTATTATATATCTGTTTTGCCCTAAAGATTCATTGCTTGGACTCATACTTTCAAAATAGTTAACATACAGCTTGTTTCACTAATAATATTTATATAGAAACATTAAATAGCCAAATACAAATAAGACATGAATCAGGAAAAAACCTTCACCCCATTCACTAATCTAGTATTGGATTAAATCAATCAATGTAATGGATCATGAACTTACCTGAATTCTGAATATCGGATTTTACAAATCTGGGATATCTTAAACATTTGTTACACCAACAATTTTTGTTAAGATGTTAGTTCAGCTATGTCCATGGCTTACAAAATTTTACAACTCTTAGTCGACCGGGACGATTGCATGCATTTCTAAAATTTAAACATCTTGTCTATTGTGTCATTGTGAATAAGTTCATCTTGTCAAAAAATTGAGGGTTTCTTTTTTTTTACCCCTTTTGTTTTATATCAGCTAACTTATACCAGCTTTTTGTAACTCAATTTCTGTACCAGAAAATACTTTCTGTTAGTGTTATTGTTTGGGTTTAGGTTTTTGCAGTCTGATTAAAATCAAACCTTCCACTCGCTCCTTTATTGTGATGGACGCGACCATCAAAATAAAGGAGCTAGTGGAAGGTTTGATTTAATCAGACTGGGGTTTCTGTGTCACTACGAAAGCACAATTCTTTGTTTTTTTTCAAACATATGTAATTTACACCAAATCTATAATTTTTGTGAAGTTTCAAGAGAATCTACCATCTGGTTATTTTAATGGTTCAACTAAAACATACAGGTATATTTACTATAAAAATATATATGAAATTGTCATTTTCCGCACTTCGAAGAAAATTTCAAAAATACTACAAAAACAATTTCCCCAAAATTGTAATATGCCCATCATAATATCATTTTCTACCGTTTATTAAAAAATACTAAGTTTATCGTTTGGTCTTAGTGGGGGTCATCTCAGAGTATCAAAAGCACCAAAATTTTGATAAATGTAGATTGGTACTATGGATTCATTAAACAATTAAGAAATTTTAAAGGCGTACACTTTTTACATTTTCTTTTATGTTATTCCTTACGTACTCCTACATAGCTACATTCTACCATAACGTCATAAAAGCATAATGGCAATGCTCACTTACCAAACAACGGAATAATCGTTTAGTAAAAAAAAAGTTTCCTTAATAATAAACTCCAAATTTTTTTTATCTGTATTTTGTTTTATTGTGTTCAATTTAATAAATGGTATCGAAACAAGTTCAAATAAAGTATAAACACCCTGTAGTACACAAGTCGGTCTACCTAAGGGGCATGTGCGGCCATATTGTACGTTTGAGAATAAAAATGTAAACATATCCTAAACTGGCTTGTTTCTGCCCAAAACTAATCGTAACTATTGTCTAAAGATGAAGAAGTAATATATATGAGATTCGACAAGTTGTTTTGTATGCAAATTATGTACGCATACAAAAGCAGAAAAATGCCCTTTAAATCACTTAGAACTGCGCAGATAAGACTTAAATTCAATATTTACCAATCTGAATATATAATAAAAAAGGTAATTAGTGTCCATTTTACAACCATTTGTTAAAGTAAATGTTTAAACTTGATTATTTAAGTTGTAACTTGGTCTCGAAAGAGGATACTCTATTCTTAAAATAGGTCACAAAACCACCAATTTGCCCGAGATAGTTTTCTCCGTGTTTATGGGAGTAGACTGAAATTATATTTTCATATACTAGTATATATATTATATTTAAGACAATTAATTTCTTGGACCCCTATTCTAAAAAAAGAACTTGTACTGTTATAGAAATGTCGGTCACATTCAACACAGATTGTTTTGAATTGACATTTTTATGTTGTTTCTATGAAATTATAAACGTCAATGTGCCCACAAAGACGCAGTAGGTCTAAGTACAAACTGAATATTTCTTGTCCTAAAAAATAGATCCCATTCCTATTGATGAAAACAGGATACCCTACTTTCAGGCAAAGTTACTACGATAATGTGCAAAGTTAATTTTTTTTTCTCAACAAATGGTTGTAGAGAGGACACCAATGAACCCCTTTCTTATTTTTTCAGATTTTAAAACCTTTTAAAAAAAGGTCTGCAGCTGTACAGTAAGTGATAAAAAAGGCATTGTTCTGTTCTTGTATGCGTAATTTGCATACAGAACCCCATATCTCTTGCTTTTTCATAATTAGATAACAGTTTTGGGCAGAAACAAGTCAGTTAAAGAAATGTTTACATTTTTATTCTCAGTTGTACAAGATGGCCGCACATCCCCCCTTAGTTGAAACAGGGAACTGATACATCACAAAATTGTAATTCAGTTTGATATTCTGATTTAGATTTAGTAAAGTAATAATTACAAAAAAGGATTCTGTTTATCTTTTGCACTCCCTGCGAATGTTATTGTCATTTAAATTTAGACCACATGGTTTTATTTGACCCTTTCAGTTTCGCTGTAAAATTCGTGCCTCGTGTTTATAGACCATTTCCTAATATCTAGGTACTTGTTGTCAAATATAAAATTTAGATATTTATTGATTTTTAAACTTAATCTTCATGAATTGGTGAATAAAATAAATTCTAGAAATCAATAGGACAATAGAAAATATAGTTTTTTTCTGCTGTTGCAACATGCTTAGTAGCAATCCCTCCTAAGAATTATTTTTCGATCCGCGCCTGACCTAGATATAGCATCAAAAGTGAAACAGACTATACTATTTTATGCAGAATGTTCCTTGAAAAATGGCTCGATATACTAAGTTTTTATACAAAACAGACACCCATTCTTTTTTCAAAAAGCATGGTATTGCACACCAAAAGCATCAAACATGGCTATGATTTTATCAAGTAATCCAATGTTTATATTTTCATTTTTAACTAAGTGTAGAGTGGTTGAACACTAACGATAACTCTGTTCTAAATATCATCGTTTAGTTTAAATAACCGCTAGATGATAAAATAAGACATATATCGTTATAGATTTTCATGTTTGAACATAAATCAAAGTAGGATTTGATATGAAAAACAAACGGTACTTACGTATTTTGAGAATAATATCCGAACACATAACATAAATCAAAGTAGGATTTGATATGAAAAACGAACAGTACTTACGTATTTTGAGAATAATATCCGAACACATACTTCCGTTCGAAATTTCACAGGAACTAAACAAATCTATGAGAAGTCTCGTGAACTTTCATTCGAGCACCTCTAAATTTATTACATACTTAGCAACGATAAAGAAAACATTCCGAACACATCCGCAGGGGTGTTTTGGTTAACGGGAGATCCATTGTAATACTTTGACTAATGGATACAGGGAAATATTCGCCCCAGTTTTATTTTCGCCCCTTTCGCCAAAGTTGTCAGGGAGCGAATTTAAGACTGGGCAAGTTGCAATGTTTTAAATTACCTTTCTTTAAAAAAAAACCTATGTCTGAGCGAATTCAGGACGGGGCGACACCGTTTGCAAGTGAAGAAGATCGAAAATAACACGGGGCGAAAATAACCCTGTATACAGTAATTACAAAATGTACTCATATTAATTCAAGACAAAATCTTTGATTTTAAAACATTAAAAATGTGATCCATTAGATTCATGATAGAACACAGTTAACCTCAAGTACATGTTCAATTTATTTTATATCAAAACAATTTGAAAGAATTATTTTTCTAAATTTAAGATGATATGATATCGGTTTTTCAGAGACATATATAATGTTAGTATATACGTCCCTGGTTTTGTCATTAAAAGTAACTACAGATCTTATTTTTATGTTAATAAACGGCGGTTAAAGTAAACTATTTAGTAAACAATTTTGTTATGTTAGGGTTTTCAAAACCGTAAGTATCAAAACGCATATGTATACAAGAGTAACAATATTCTTACACTGTTAGACAATCAGGATTAAACTGAGGATAAATCCAAGTGTTCTCATGAAGTCTACAAGTGAAATGTCTTCCTGAACTGAAATTCAGGCGGTTGCTAAACAATATTTTTAAATGACAGATGTATTTATCACTTCAGGGGCACGTTTCACTAGAAGGCGTACGCCCCGCATATACATTCATTAGATTTATTGACTTAATTATAAACGAGTGTATCATTCATCTACAACACGATAGAAACATGAACACTTTCATAACCATTAGTATACATATATGCTAAAAGAATTAAAACAGCATTAATGATGTAGATGTTCAAAAGTAAATATTTTATAATTTAAATGTATGATGCAAAACAGTTTAGCATTTTTTATGATTAATAAGAAATGCATTTTAGTTCTATGTAAACTGTAGATGATAGAAAGTATAAAACCAACATCTAATATTATATGTGGGTTTTGGTCTACACAATATCCAAATAAGATTCAAAATAAAACGTTTTAAATCAAAATACTGATGCATATCAACTTTTTTGACTATTAAGTATGCAAAAGTGTGTAAATTCGAGGGCCTCAAATGCGATTGAAAAGATCATGAAAATTTTCTCCATCTTAATGATCATACATTTGGTGTATAGCAGACGACGCATTCGGCTTTTATAACTATAAAAGACAGAATTTTCTGTCGTCAGAAACGTACCCGTAAAATTAATTTCACGCTCTAGGGAGAACAGATAAAATGAACTTTAAGAACTTCATGCAATAAAATAGAGAAGCTTGTGTAACGTGCAAGGGGGTCACTGCCTGTGTTCCCCCGCGGGCCCGTACCCGAGATAGAATCGGATAGCCCTGATTGCTGCCAATATTTACAAGTGAAGACTTCAATCACCGCGCCTGCACCTATATAGGGACTCAACGTTACGCAGGCAGGGATGCCCACACACCTACGCAACTCAACAGGTACCAACGTTAACACAAGCAGGGATGACCGCACACTTGCGCCAACAACGAAACCTAACGCAAGCAGGGAGTGCCGCACACTTGCGCTAGAAAGGCCAGAACACCAGCAGGGATGACCACACACTAGTGCTGCGCCGCAACCACCACCAATACAAGCAGGGATGACCGCACACTTGTATTAATGCGATACAGAGCAGGGATGACCGCACACTCAGTATCGTAGGTTAAATCACACGTAGATTAGTTGGAGCAGGGATGTCCGCACACTTGATCTAGCCGTACCTGTCTAAGTTTAATCCCAAACAGTCGTTCTTTTCACTCGCAATTGACACTGTCCCTATATATGTGCCGGCCTAAATTTAAAGTATCTTAAAATGGAAAACCAAAAATAAACATACTATCTAGACCTCACCCAAAAGATCTTATACAAAACAACTTATTTACAATGATTATTTATTATGGTATAAAAAATGATTATGAGGCTGATTGGTATTTATTGGAAACATAGATCACATTATTAAAAATCAATAAATCAAAGGGCAATAACTCTGGCTAAAAAAATACATTAATAAGCTGCCCGCTTCACTATCCCCACCTCAGATTTTTGCGTCCTCGCAAAATAAAACTCAAACCTCCATCTTCACAAAAAGGTGAAGTGGTATCCCAGGTAGAAAAAAATGCCCCCCAAAAATGGTTTTTAAAAAAATCTATACAATGCCCTTCTTTCCTGGGCCCAAGCTTCATCAATGTATATAAACAATGTAAGTTTTTATTTACAAGCAGGCGATAGCCTATTATTCCGTCTTCTAGACGCCTTTCGTCTTTTGTGGAACTTCTGCAGCTGACTTTCTTTTAAGTCAGGACTTTCCTGCGCTGCCTTACCAGGTAATATCTCCATTACCTGCATGCTATTATCATTTGCATATACACCTTGGGGTCTCATCAACAATTTCTTAGGAACACGGCGCATTTTCCTTTTACGTCGCCTTTTCTTACAATTGTCGCAGCGTCTGCACGGGTTCTTGTGCTCTTTTCTCTCATCAAAATCATGACCAGGACTTGGGTCCTTGCAATCAACAAAGGTTCGTCCAACCATCGAACTTATCCTGTCTGTAGCAACCTTCTCTTCAGTACTCCCAATTTGGCCCTCTACCATCAATTTCCTGTCAGCGCAATTTGACATTGCAACTACGCGGTAACATGCATTGGTTCTCCCTTTAGTCAGTTTTTGCTCCTTTTCTTCTCCATCAGTTCCATCTGATTGTATGGGCTGTTCTGGATTGACAACGCATTTAGCTCGCTTTCTGACCGTGCAAGCTTTCCGCAAGTGCCCTGGTTTTCGACAATAATAGCATATTCCATGCAGTTTGTCATTTTTCCGCCCAGTATCTGTCAATTGTCGCTTGCTAAGACGTTTCACGTTTGTCTGTAGTGAATCGACTTTATCACTCAGCCGTTCGATCATTTCCACAACATTTGTATATGAAGGATTTACATTTATATTGCGTGCATAGCCATTGCTCTCCGCTCTTTGGATCGCCTCCATTTCGTCTCTCTGGTTTCGATATCCACCATCCTTGGCATAATTTTCTCTTATCCTGTTCTGTCTGTAAGCTCTACAGTCCCTTTGAATATGTCCGTACTTTCGGCAGTAGTAACAGAGTTTCTGCTGCTCCTGTACTCTGGCTCTTAACTGCGCATCATCCCCGCCTTGTCTCTTTAAAGACTTCACCTCTACCTGTAGGGAGTCTATCCTTGCGTTAAGAGCATCTAACGTCTTTGCCAACGCATCGTTTCCTGGATCCGTAGCAGTGGGACGAGCATAGCTTTTTCTCTCGGCTTTATTGTATGCCTCTAGCTCCACAGCCAGTTGAATCGCACCATTCAGGTGTCTAGGGCGGGACTGTTTTATGCGAATGCGCATCTCTGAGTCTGCCAGTGCGTCTACGAATAGGTCTTTGGCCAACGTTTCCCGAATCTCCGCAGAGGCAGTAGGGTATGCCAAATAGGCGAGTCGCTGAATGGCTTGGCCTAGCTCGGGAAGAGTCTCACCCGCTCTTTGACGTCTTTCTCTCATCTGGACTCTATAGAGCTCGGTTTGGCTTTGTGGCGCAAATCGATCCTCTTAAGCTTGAACCAGGGAATCAAAATCAGGCTTTGCACCTCTTTGCATATTTCCCAAGACTCCTTGCGCATTGCCACGTAAGGAAACTGCCAGGTATAACCCTTTAGTGGCATAATTCCAGCCGTTGATTTTGGCGCAAGCTTCGAAATCCGCATGGTAATCAAGCCAAGGTCCGCTTTCATCAAATGTAGCTGGCTTGATAGATTGCTTGGCAATGGTATTGTCTGTCCCATTGCCTCTTTCAGGGCTTTCAAATCTCACCCGAGAGCGTCTGCGCGTCACGCCGGGTAAGAGCGAGTCAGCCTGCCAATTCAGATCTGGCTTGTGCGCGGCACCAGTGCCGCTAGCGAGTAGCCTATTGACGATATCTCTTTCCACTTTTCTCTCTGACTCTTCGTAAAGCTCATATGAATCAGAGAACTGGTCGCTGCTGCGCGGGCGCACTTCTGTTCTCCTGTTAGAGCGATGCGCGGAATCAACCCCTGTCTCATACGCAGCAGTAGCACCTTCGAAATGTAAAGCCGTCATTTGATCAGTGCGCAAATACAGCTCTCCTTTCTTCCGAGAAGTATCCGAGGCTATGCGCATAGTGTCTACACCAGAATCTCTGCTTGCAGCGGGTCTTGGCGTTGAGGTTTTCATGATGTTGCTGCGCTCGCGTATCTCGGCGATCTTCTCCTCCAAGAAGGATATTTCTTTGTCGAGCTCTTCCATTCTCTCCACAGCAACTGCAGGGTATCCCACCGCTGCCACCAAATTTTTATGTAACGTGCAAGGGGGTCTCTGCCTGTGTTCCCCCGCGGGCCGTACCCGAGATAGAATCGGATAGCCCTGATTGCTGCCAATATTTACAAGTGCGGACTTCAATCACCGCGCCTGCACCTATATAGGGACTCAACGTTACGCAGGCAGGGATGACCACACAACTACGCAACTCAACAGGTACCAACGTTAACACAATCAGGGATGACCGCACACTTGTGCCAACAACGAAACCTAACGCAAGCAGGGAGTGCCGCACACTTGCGCTAGAAAGGCCAGAACACCAGCAGGGATGACCACACACTAGTGCTCCGCCGCAACCACCACCAATACAAGCAGGGATGACCGCACACTTGTATTAATGCGATACAGAGCAGGGATGACCGCACACTCAGTATCGTAGGTTAAATCACACGAAGATTAGATGGAGCAGGGATGTCCGCACACTCGATCTAACCGTACCTGTCTAAGTTTAACCCCAAACAGTCGTTCTTTTCACTCGCACTTGACACTGTCCCTATATATGTGCCGGCCTAAACTAATTTAAAGTATCTTAAAATAGAAAACCAAAAATAAACATACTATCTAGACCTAGCCCAAAAGATCTTATACAAAACAACTTATTTACAATGATTATTTATTATGGTATAAAAAATGATTATGAGGCTGATTGGTATTTATTGGAAACATAGATCACATTATTAAAAATCAATAAATCAAAGGGCAATAACTCTGGCTAAAAAATACATTAATAGGCTGCCCGCTTCACTTATTCTCATGACGGTTTCTTTTTTGCTAATTTGATTCAAAACGTAATATTATTTTAATTTACATATCAAACATACTGACTTTGTAAAACCGTTTGAACTTCAAAAAAAACATATTTCATCTTAATTTTTTTTTAGAAATAAAATAATATTTGCATGTGGGAAAATGTTTAGATAATCTACAAGGCATCATAACCTGGTTTAAAACGATATTGCAACTCTATTTGTGGAGGAATATAATAGTCTAATTGCATATTTTTGTATTTAAGTTTAAAATAGGAAAAAAGAGATGGCCTTTAGTATCAGCCGAATTAGGTTGACAGGGTTCTCAGGGAACGTAATCATTTTGGTTAATTAAGATGACACGTAAGTTTCTATCATTTTGATTTGTTATTAAAATTTATTTAAAATTCCATGGAGACATGGACACTTTCATAATAATCGTTATGCATAAAATTATATTTTTTACGTAGATTTTCCAAGTTAAATAATTTATACTTTTTTTTCAAATACATGATGCAAAATTGAGTTTTACATTTGTATGAATAATAATTATATTAATTATTCAAACAATTAGATTGATTGATTATGGATTGAACAATCCTATTGCTGATGTGATTGATTTAAATTTATTGATTGTTGCTGTGATGATTGATTGATTTATTTATTGTACCGCCATATACCTGCTCACCAATTGGGTGGCAGGTCGGTTGTTAAAATGCATGTTCAATTGAATAAATATGCCATGACCAAAAACGCCAGTTGGTGTTCAGCTGTTGTTTTTTATAATTTGAAAATGACATCATATTGGATAAAACTAAGGCGACCGAAAAAGGCTTTCGGAAAAAAAAAACCATGACTATCGAAAACACACGACGGCACGATATGTTGTTTTTGCTCCACACAACATCCAAATGAGATTTCAAATAACAAAATCAACGTACTGAAAAAACTGTAAAATGTGCACTTAAAAGTGTTACTCAGAGGGCTTCAAGTTTTTACGATACGACAGATGCATTGATCCTCATTTCCTTCACCTCACTGATCATGAATCTTGTGTTCAGCAGACGATGCATTCGACTTTTATAACTATAGAAGACGTAATTGTCTGTCGTTAGAAAGGCACCCGCAATACCACGTAAAGTGCATATGACTACTAATTTCACGTTCTAGCGAGAACAGGTAAAATAAATTTTAAGAACTTCATGCAATAAACGGGCAAAGTTTATTATCAAGACGGTTTGAAAAAATAAATAGCTATTCCTGGCTAATTTTCATTCAAAACTTAATATTATTGTAATTTATATTTAAAGCATACTGACTTTTTAAAACAGTTTGAAGTTCTAAAAAACATAGTTCATCTTAATTTTGATGTTTGTTTAGAAATAAAATAATATTCGTATGTGATATTCTGTAAGGCATCATCATAACCTGGTTAATAACGATTTTGCAACTCTATCTGTGGAGCAATATAATAAAGTCATATTGTATATTTTTTTGTGTTTAAAGCTGACATGAATTTTTAAAAGCATTTGGTGGCCATATTAGTTTCGATCGCTCCTCTACTGCCACTGGGGTATATATACCGGTCGAGAAAGTTACGGTCGGTTGCTTTCCGATCGAGGCATTCAGGTTGCACGGACTTCAAAATGCATGAACTACACATTGTAGTAAAATGTTTGTAAAAAAGGATAAAGGAAACAACAATCAATAAAACACAAAATATATTTATTCTTTGAAAGAATTTCTAAGGTATCCGTATCATTTTGCACAGATAGTGCTGCCTTACTTCGCATGCTCATCGAACACGTGTGTTGTTCATACAGAGTGCATAACGTCTGCTTCTTTTTGAAGACCACATCGGCACTACATCCAACACAGTAGATAAATGATAGTAAATCCAAGAAAGTAACAACGTAACATCGTTTCCATGGGTTTCTACAAAAACAGCCGTTTCTAAAATCCATGCGAACATTGACATTGCTCGATCGGCCACAGTGTGTAGTTTGCGCATGTGCGATGCTATATCTTGCACAGGAAAACGTTCTACAATTATCGAAGATTTTGAAATTTGTGTTCCTAAGATTTCAGTCTGCCTTGTTTCGTAGTTCTTTGGATATTCCTTACCAGTGCAGTGGATGTCATAGTATTTTTGTTCAATACGCGTTTCTACAAGTCTTTTCGTGCAATGTAACGTTTTCGGGTGAATGAAATACCTGAATGCGGTGAAGCATGAATAGTGCTATCTGTCTTATATAGGGGGAGTATAGCGATGAGCAAAACATAGAAATGGACAACTAATATGGCGGTAGTCCGAGATAAAAGGGAAATAATGCGTATTTATGAATTCATGTCAGCTTTAAGTTTTAAAATAGGAAGAAAGAGAATTAGTATCAGCCAAATTGGGTTGACACAGTTATCAGGGAGAACCTATTCATTTTGGTTAATTAAGATGACACGTTATTAGATTCTATGATTTTGATTTATTTAGAATTCCATGGAAACATGGACACTTTCATAAATATCGTTATGCATAAAATTATGTTTTTTACGTAGATTGTCCAAGTTAAAAAAATCATACTTTTTTTCAAACAAATGATGCGAAATTGAGTTTTACATTTGTTTGAATAATAAAATTGCTTAATAGTAAAGTGGACATGATACAAATGTTTGTACAGAAATTATAAAACCAACACCTAAGTTTGTAGTCTGGCGTCATATGGGTTTGTAGCAACCGTTAATGATACAACGCCGCTTAACGATATAAATAGCATTAAGCCTTGCAATTGCAACGCTTAATGATATAAATTCTTGCATTAACAGTTGACATGTCCAACTGTTAATGATAATCGCCGCTTAATGATAGAATTGCATCATTAAGCGTCACAAATGCACTGCAACCTTAACGCTTAATGAAACAAGCAAATATCGACACCCTCAACCGCTAATGATACAAACTTTATATCATTAAGCCTTGCAGTCGCACTCTTTAATGATACAAAATTGTATACATGAATGAAATTAAATCTTTTCATTTTCTTCAATTTGCTCAACAATCATAATTTTAGTTTTTAATCAAAATTGTATATAGGAGTCCGGCACCCATAGTCAATGCATACAATGATTGTTGTAATAAGAAGCTAGATAACATAAATTTGTTGCTAAGGGCTACTGTTGTCATGGTACCGGAGACCAAAAATACAAAAATTGCAAATCCTATCAACTTTAAAGTAACATAGGAAGTTATTTCAGCTTATTTTCACATATTTTCGTATTTTTAAAATATCATAGAAGTTATTTTTGAACCAAACTCATAGATGTATTTCAAATATGCACATCATGTAAAAATTTGAAACATACTTCTATGGAACAAGGTTAAAAAAATGAAGTAACTTAGTTAATTCCTCTGAACAAATAAATTATTCATCCGAACAAATCCTAATTCGTCCGAACAAATAACTTCTTAATTAATTTTTTTTCATCTGGCTCTTCCATGCCGAATACAATCATGTCATGGACAAAAAAAATGAAGAACTAAGATTATGAAAGGGGCAATTTTTTTTACTACCGAAAACTATTTTAATGACCAAAATCAGATTAATTATTTCATTTTTAGTAACAGTTATATTTATTTAAATTCTATCAAAAGGACTTCTTGGTCTGTATGTTTTTTTATTAAGAAATAAAGGAATAAATTACTTTGTGATTGAAATATCAAATAAAATAACTTAGATGCATGTAAGTGTTAGTTATATTATTACAACGGTAACGATCAAAAGGGTCGGATTACGTGGAGTTGCCAGGTGCATACTTAGATCAGAAGTAACCCATAGCGTCGAGTTTGATCTAATGATCTTCGCCTTGCAACGAGACGTCATCTGATTCTTTAGATCATGATCCTCTATAATAATTAATTTATTTCCTTTCCACAAGGTAAAAAAAAACAACAAACAAAACCACTATATCTATTGAACACAAATTATTCCAAAAATGCAAGTAAAAATATTTATTGTGTACTACGTCATAAGCTTCAGATAGTGGAGGTAATACGTGTAACTTTGCTTCGCTCCGCGTCTCGTTTGATATGATGATACAGACCTTGCGACTCCAAATGATCATAGACGCAAGGACTTTATTTCGCGATTAACTTCCGATAAACTAATCTAATTCCGACGACTAATATTCGCAACCAAGCCTTATCCAGACCCGTGTTGTTATACATGTAACAACCACGTGAAAAGGAATGGTTCGTGGCGCAAAAGAAACACCTTAATTTCCCCGGTGATAGTTCACTATCACCGGGGAAAATCAAGTGTTTCTATATATCCGGCGACAATAAGACTAAAATGCTCTAGATGGTAAAAAGCACTTTATTTAAACTTTAGGTCGGTAGGGTGAATTCTGGAAATCCAAAAACTACACCCGAACAATCCAAAACCTAATTCCTCTCTCAAGACAATGGTGTATAACACAATATAAATAAGAATTTGTAAACAATAGAAATTAGCACTTAAGCACGAGTGACATATGTCATAGAGTAAAACTTCATTATGAGTGAGTCAATTAAATCAAAGGTGAGGTGTATGAGTTAATAGAATAATTTCGCAATTATAACTGAAGTGAATTATTGTCTTGTACAAAGGGAAAGGTACAATTATGAATAGATAGCAGTTACTCAAATTTCACTCCATGATAATTCCCTCGTGCTTCGAAAAATGAGACGTCCTCGTCTAGAAGATTATCGGAATGATTTGTAGGGAATGTGCGGTCTGTATCTCAGCGTCGTTTGCTTAGGTCTTGGTCGGAATATGCAAAATGTGTTCTACATTGCGGAGGTCCACAACTGCAACACGGCATTCTGGACTGAACCATATTTAAAACGAACCTTTGTCGTCGGTCGCCACACAAGGAAAATTTTCCTAGGATTTGAATGCAATAGATCGGTCGCTTAGAAGAACATATTAGCATAATGGCAAAGAAATCCACACACGAAACACACAGAACGAGAACGTGTTCGCAGGTGGACGTCATCCCACTCTTGTAACATGCTGGATGGAATCCAGGCGTAGAGTATGTCCGTGCAAGTCCTGGGATGTCCAAAACTCGAAAAGCAGCGACGTTGGTATATGGTCGAAACAAGCGGTTGAATCTGCTCTTGGGTTGCAATATCGGCGTGTAATTTCAATGAACACATTGAAGACATTTTGTATGAAACTTCAAATATATATTCCTTTATGATCAAATCGCTGTATATTTATTTCACATTTTATCGTTCAAAACATTAATTCAAAAATATTTGTTTACGTAAGGCGTACTTGCTTAATCGTTTTTGATTAACTCTTACTTTGTGAACTTGATATAATTAACTCACTCAATTTGAAGTTTTACTCCGTGTCATATGTCACTCATGCTTTCAAGTGCTAATTACTATTGTCTACAATTCTTATTTATATCATTTGTTAATCATTATCGTCAGTCAAGAATTAGGCATCGGATTGTTCGGGTGTAGTTTTTGGATTTCCAGAATTCACCCTACCGACCTAAAGTTTAAATAAAGTGCTTTTTACTATCTAGAGCACTTTAGTCTTATTGTCGCCGGATATATAGAAACAACTTAATTTCCCCGGTGATAGTTTTGTGGAGAATCCGGGTAATTCACCCAGGGCTGCTGCATATACTTTGTAGCAGTTAGATCCCGTGTACCAACAACAAAGCAAGTTTCCTCAGAGATCATATTCAACGTGTCAAAAATGCAACCCAAGAGCAGAGGATTCCCCCGCTCATTTCGACCAACAAACCAGCGTCGCTGCTTTTCAAGTTTCTGGACATCCCCAGGATTTGCACCACCACACTCCAGACCTGGATCTTGTCCGGCATGTTACAGGTGCGGGAATACGTTCACCCGCGGACACCTGTACTCGTGTCCACCTACACGTTCGGAGTGTTTCGTGTGTGGATAACTTGGCCATTATGCTAAAATGTGCTTCTACGCAACCATTCCTTGCCATTCTCATCCGCGGAAATCTTACCCGGTGGCGACCAACGACAAAGTTTTGTTAAAAAACGGTTCTGCCAAGGATGGAAGGACCTGCAATCGGACAGTCTCGTCTGTAGGATCGACTGATGCCCAATCAGGATCAAAACTCGACCCTTCTGTAGGAATTTCTGAGAAAAAGCCTCAAGAAATTAGTGTTGCATTTGCTGATATTTCGCAATGTAGAATGCACCTTGCACAAACCAAGACCTTGGGCAAACGACGCCGGGACGCAAAAAGAATAAAATAGTATTACGATGGACTGGATCTTGTGAAACAGCTTCCGTTCCAACACTTGAGTTCAGAGGACATTCAAAAATTATTTAGACCTGTTGTAATTCATGACCACATGACAACGTTGAGAAATCAAAATAAAATGCTAAAGAATACCGTTAGCAATCTTGACACCAATTGCTACGATTTAGAACAGAAACTAAAAGACCTTGAGCAAAGACAGACCATCGCTAACCGGAAGATAGCAGACTTAAACAACATCATCGCCTCTCAAGAACGCGTCATCGCGACCTCAAGAAGCACCTCAAATTCAAGAAACCGTGTCAACAGAATTCACAATGCTCCCGCGCCCAGACTAAGGACACCGGAAAATAACCAACGCCAATTTTACCAGTCCGTCTACTTCAGTCAAAGGCCGCGCGCACCCAACAATCCTCATTGGTGAACTTTGAGACGAGGAAATCTCATTTTCCGGAGCGAGAGGGAATTATCACGGAGTGAAATTTCAATGAACTATTATTGAAGACATTTTGTATGAAACTTCAAATGTATATTCCTTTATGATCAAATCGCTGTATATCTATTTCACATTTTATCGTTCAAAACATTAATTCAAAAACATTTGTTTACGTAAGGCGTAATTGCTTAAACGTTTTTGATTAACTCTTACTTTGTGGACTTGATATAATTGACTCACTCAATTTGAAGTTTTACTCCGTGTCATATGTCACTCATGCTTTCAAGTGCTTATTACTATTTTCTACAATTCTTATTTATATCATTTGTTAATCATTATCGTCAGTCAAGAATTAGGCATCGGATTGTTCGGGTGTAGTTTTTGGATTTCCAGAATTCACCCTACCGACCTAAAGTTTAAATAAAGTGCTTTTTACCATCTAGAGCATTTTTGTCTTATTGTCGCCGGATATATAGAAACACCTTAATTTCCCCGGTGATAGATATATCAGGGACCTGTGGATTCACATCGTTAAAATCGTATAACGAATTCGTAATGAGTCTAGTGAATTCACTATACACGTGTATATATTCTTCAAGATGACTATCATTTGTGGTTACTGAGGCATCAAGTTAAATATCTACTTTAGAAACCTTAAAGGGGCATAATCATGATTTTGGTCAAAATTTATTTTTCCGATTATAATGTTTACAATGCTTCAGTAAGGCTTTTTTTAAAAGTCAGCGAAAATTTAAGCATCATTCGTTGAGTTATATGCAAAGTTACAGAGCTTACTTTCTTTGCTATGTAAACAAAGATTTGTTTATATTTTGAATGTTGAGGTGAAGATGCCAGTTTTAGGCCTTAAATGAATATGTCAAACGTTAGAAACTGTTTATTTATGCTTAACTCTACGACTGACTCTTAAATGTAATTTAATCATTAGAAATGCATTCCTAAAGCATTGTTAATAATAAAAACAGAAAAATAAAATTTCACCAAAATCGTGACCATGTCCCTTTAAATACACAAACGGTAATGACCCGCATTAGTGTACTATTTTATGGAATACTTGTTGCAAAGATCATTAATTCTAAAGCCATTGTGAACGCCAAAGAAAATATATTCATCTGCTATTATTAAACTTTTATTTAAAAAAGTTGTTGAAGTATTTCTCCTCTCTAATAACTATACCCAATAATATATGTCCTTTGCATGTACAGTGTATACTTTTTGCAAAAAATTTTGAAAATTTTTTGAGATTTTATACAGGAATACCAGAGAACCACAGCCCCAATTTTCACGAGAATCCAGAAGTTTCTCAAAATTATCACTTTTTGGGAATAAAGTTTTCAAATTTCACATAGAGCACAGCCCTGCCATAATTTTATTTATATATCAGTTTAAATATAATATTAAAATTTTTTAGTTTTTATAATTTTTTTGTGGGGAAGACCTGTGCTCATATCTAAAATAGACATTTTACTAAAATTTTAAAAAAGCATTAATTTTCAACATTTTACAGCATTATTGTAAATAATAGCATTTATGTAATTTGTTATATGATATATCTATACCAGTACCAAAAGTAATAGTTTCGTCTAAATATTATGGTATCCAAATTCTTGAGTATTTTTGAGTATTTAGCTGATCGTCTTCATTGTCTGCATCAACCAATCAGAGTACAGCGTTTTTAGTCGCGCGATGTTTTGACTACGTCATCTTAACTGTCAACTGTCATCAAGTTTTTAAACACTGCAATCAACCCACCCTCCTTCCCCTGCATCACCTTTGTAGTTAGAGATTCATATTACATTGTATTATACATGTATGTTGCTGTTGATGTGTGAAATGCTGTTTTTGTTCAACAACATTTTGTTGTATGTAAATTTGGTACATGTAGATAATGTATACATCTATGTTTAATCTGGGGGAGGTCAGTTTGCTCACCTCTTATAACTTACATTTAATTTTTGGTAATTAATATTATTACTGTTTGAAGACCTCCCCTTATTGCCTGATTTTTCTCATTATCTGAAATAAATGGCAGTATATACACACAACCATGTTTCATGTTTTTTCTATCAGTCCTAGCCAGATCAACAATATTACATAAATACATATTATTTATAATTATGCTTATGTATTGGTCAAAACGAGAAATAATTACAACATTTTGGACTTTTAATTGTTAATTGTTTGATAAAAAATGTTTGTCACAGTTTAAAAGATTATTCAATAGGAAAATATTGTTTACAGTGCGTTTACTGTTATTAGCCACACCCCGTATCAAATATTAACAGATGACAACTCGGTATTTATCATTGCATGCAAGATGCAGTTCCACACCGTTTACAGTGACTGATAATTGAAAATGAGAAAAGTATGAGATGATAACACCATGTAAGTATATCTATTCTAAACACTAGTTGACTATATTTCGTCATAAATTGTTAAAGAAACACGTATCATGCGCGGATCCAGAAAATTTTTCCGGGGGGGGGGGGGGTCCGAAGGATAACTGTGTTTGCCAAGGGGGTCCGAGGCATATTTGCGATAATTTTACTATGTAAATTTAACAAATTTTCATTTTCCAGGGGGGGGGGGGGTCGGGACCCCCCGACCCCCTCTAGATCCGCGCATGCGTATACATAACTGACATCATATGATTGCATGGCCGGTACTGTAGCAGCTCTCCTGTGTTTACAACGTAAATATTATCATATGTATGTTCAGAGTATGTACATCATTTCATTTGTTATACATATATACCACTTGATATTTTGTGTCAGTATATATTGCAGTGAATGATTATTTAAGTTTATGTTTACGATAACTCTTAAAAAGGATCCGTCGATCATTTCTGAAAAAAAAAAATAGCGGGGTCTTGTCGAAATCTACATCAAGAAATGATGAGTATTTTACTAACATTTCTCGAAAGATATATACGTGAATATTATTCATACTGCTTTCTCTCTAATATAAGTTATTAATTTTTGGAAGAAAAAAAACTTTGTTTCTGCCGATCTCCGATCTTCTGGAAAGTGAATCTATCTACTGTCGAAAGATCGAAAGTAAAAGTACTAAATACCAGAAAATACCTCTTTGAACATTATTTATCTAAACTCTGTATAACTATTAAATGATGTTGAATTACAATATGATATATATTTTAAATTATAACAGATAAAATGAAATAGTATGAGTTATGTGAATACATGTACCTATAAAAGCAC
Source organism: Magallana ariakensis (assembly GCA_020458035.1). NCBI lineage: Eukaryota > Metazoa > Mollusca > Bivalvia > Ostreida > Ostreidae > Magallana > Magallana ariakensis. The sequence goes on from CM035812.1 coordinate 37,522,425, forward strand.
GTTTTGATTGACTGCAGGTAAGGTGTTTAGAAAAGTATCAAAAGTCTGATAATCTGTTAAGTTAATCTCTCTCTCCCTTCTATCTCTCTCTCTCTCTCTCTCAGGTTTAAAAGAAAAGAAGATGCAAGGTTTATAATTTGTGATAAAATTGCTATGATACAAAGCGTTTTGATGTAGAAATATATTTGTAAACTGCCTAGCAATTATCTTCAAATTGCTGTCTGAGCGCCTTTAAGGCACCATTTTAATTTGTTTTACTACTTCACATTTCAAAACCTCACAAAATAACTTGCATTTCATTAAAGAATGATTTGGCTTAAAGTGAAAAGTGGAGAAAAATTATGACATGACGGAGCTATTGATAAATGAAGAAAAAATATAATCAGTTAAATAATCTCTACATTATTAATTCCAGCTTGACGTTAGTAGTATCAAAACTACTGACGTTAAATGAGCCTTTCACACGAATAGCATTCGGATGTGACACATTTACACTTTCCAGATCAGTCAAAATAATTATTGCAATAAAATCATGAAAACTCGCCGTAATGACAAAATTTCGAACTATAAAATATTTACTTAGATTTGAAAATTTTAATACAAAACGATATTTACTTCTGAAGACAGCATATTTAGAGCTATTGTCTTTTGAGAAGTGGACAGGCATAGCCTACATCCACTTCTCTTCGCAAGCCCTCATATTTTGATTCTGGAAAACGTGTAAATGTCGGAACCGAAGACGGTTTACGCTTCGACCCATGTTTCGATTCCAGTTTCTCTAAATTTTCGTAACAGACCTATAATTTCCTCATTTTAAACATATATGCACACATTTATCACAAAATATTCAACACTAACCCGCTGTCTAATCATTTTCTCAACTCGAAAATTCAGAGAAACTGCAGTGTCATCAGTGATTGATGGTGGCCGCAATCTGTTAGAAGGTAGAAGAAACATGGGTCGAAGCGTAAACCGTCTTCGGTTCCGACATTTACACGTTTTCCAGAATCAAAATATGAGGGCTTGCGAAGAGAAGTGGATGTAGGCTATGCCTGTCCACTTCTCAAAAGAGAATAATTTAGAGCGTGAGTTAAGGACAGTCGCAGCACGCCTGCGACGTTATTAATAATGGTTGGGATGCTATATTTACACTTTATTGTAATTGTTTCTATTAAATATCAATACAGTGTATTTTATTTGTAACTTCCACTCGTCACCGGTTACAAACAAAATTCTATGTACTATTATTGTAGTTTTCAATAGAATTTTCCAGACTGATTTACTCTGTTGATATACATGTATTTCAGATCTTGCTGAGATGTTAATTTTCTGAGTTTATCCGCGCGAGATCTCAATAAAGTCTAGTGACTGAACAACCAATTATTGCTATAAAATAGACCTTTACATGTAAATGTGCAGAATAGATACAGTGTATCAGTTATTAGTCCCTTACTTCAGTAGTCACCGGAAGTGAAACCAAATATCGGCTTTTAGAAGTTTTTGCTTTTTGATGAAAAATTCCATCTAAGGCACTTTTTCGAAATGTAATGAAATATACTTTCTTCCTTTGAGATTTCTCATTAATGTGTTTCTTTTCTGATTTTGTACGTGCGAGATCTCAAAAACAGTAAGTAATTGAGCAACCAAATTTTGCTTTATACATGTAATAGACCTTATCATGAATATGTGCAGAATACGTATCAATAACTTGTCTGTCACTTCTGGTCGTAACCGGAAGCACACAAAATTGTACTTTTTACTTTTATACTTTTCGATAGAACTTTCCAGACTTTCTTTTCAGCCCATTATTGTAATGGTAAATACATGGATATTGCTTTTTTCTATTGAGATATCTAAGATAGTATCAGATTCTTTTCTGTTTTTGTCCGTGCACGACTCAATAACGGGAAGTGGTTGAGAAACCATGCTTTGCTATATGATAGACCTAAACATATAGATATGCAGAAAATGTATTAATGATTTATCCGACATGTCCAGTCGTCGCCGGAAGCAAACAAAATTGTATTTTTTTTAAAAACTTTCTAATTAATGATAGTATATTCCACATTTGTTCAAAAATTCAACCCAGCATTAAAATTTCATGGTAAATAGTCATAATGACTATTGTTTTCTTTTTTGGAGATATCTCAGATATTTCATATAGATGTCTCTTTTTGTTATTTTAATGTTTTATTTCAAGTTTTAGAAGATCAACGGAGGAACATGTTTTCTTTTTTATTATGGTTTTCCAATCTGCAATTGCAATTAAGTGTTTAATGACAACTTTTGTATTTTAGAGTTTAGGGTTTTAAAATTCTTCAAGATTGTATATTATAATTTCAAAATTCTGCGGAAGACCTAATCGTTGCTCGCAACGAGATCGCATCTAATTATCTTTATCATTAATCATCACTATAATTAAAAGTCGTTTCCATCGAAACCTTCTCCCAAATTAAGATAATGATTTCAAAACTCTCAATAGCTTATTAAAAATGGATAATAAAATAAATAATAATAAATTGAACTGTATTTAAAAATGATTGTTGAAACGGCCAATATTAATGTATGTATTTATGTATGTGCATTTAACAATCATTTTTTGTCTGAATATTCATGTTTTGACTAAAAATAGTACACTATTTAAGTACATGTAATATTTTTTCAAAGTTTGAAGTTATTTAATTATGGCTGATTATATGTTCAAATACAATTTATAAGAATCTAATTTATGATTAAAGGTATTTGTTCTATTTATACATGTACATGTTGCAAATAAATGGATGTGTTGCTTTTGTAGAAATTTCATTCAGACCTACTGACATTTGACCGACTGAAAAACTCAATTTTTATTAATTTTGTCATAATAACTTCTGAAGTGTAAAATATAATAGTTCATCAACAACATATTCCACCAATTTCATTAATTTCCGTGACAGGGCCGATTTTGACCCTTCGTGGGCCTAGCTCTTTTTAGATGAAAGGTATTTACAGCTATGAATTTTCAATGCATCGTCATTAATTTTCTCCAAAATTGTTTCGGAACGATTCTGCAATTTTCTGCTACATTACGAGTATATGGGAGGCATTCTAACTGGGGTGAGGGCCTGTCCAAAGATATTTTACCAGAAGATAAGCAGGTTTAGACATTGTGATATTAAAATTAACAATTGTACTGGCGGGTTTTTTTTTAAATAACGGTTAAAATAGTATTTCATTCGAGTCTTAAGAAATTGTGTTATTAAAACCTTTACCATAACTAGGGTGGTGCAGCTGTATAAAAATGAAAGGAGATTCCGTGCGTCTAGTGTCGGAAGTAATTTGAAAATGACATAATATTGGAGAAAACTAAGGCGACCGAAACAATTCGCTATCGGAAAAAAAACGTGACTATCGAAAACACACGACGGCACAATATGTTGTTTTTGCTCCACACAACATCCAATTGAGATTTCAAATAACAAAACCAACGTACCGAAGAGAATGGTTTGACTATTAAATGTGCACTTTTAGAGTGCAAATCACAGGGCTTCTTGCGATACCACTGCATGAACCTCATTTTCTTCACCTCAATGATCACGAGTTGTGTTTTAATCAGACGATTAATCCTGCATTTATAACTTTCAGAGAGAGACGTCTATGTTCTTTCGAGGATGATAAAATTAAAGATACCTGGGTACATGTACCACAACTGACGGCGATCAACATCAAATTTTGTCTTTAGTATAAATAACGCATATTTTAGAAATCATCATTAGACATTAAGTTCATTCCGATCCTCAGAGTAAATGCAATTTTAATATAAAATTTTGGAACGCCGGGACTGTCTTATATGAGGATTAAACATTATACGCAGTGTTCTCCTCATTATATTTGGTAGTATATTCATCATATAAGGTCTTTTTTACATTATATCGTGTGCATTTTCCATTATATACAGTACTTCTTTCATTATATGATGTAGTTATATCACTATATTATGTACATTTATCATTATATGAGGTGCTTCCAACATTATATGAGGTGCTTCCAACATTATATGCGGTCGTTCTAACATTATATGCGGTAAACACAACATTATATTATGTACTTCTCACATTACATACAGTATTCATTATTATATGTAGTATTTCTGTTATTATGATGATGATGAGCGTTAAATATTATGTCCGGTCCTGTTAGAATTCCATGCGGTAGATTTTGCATTTCGTTGTGATGTAGACACAGTATTATATGCTGTGCTTTCATCTTTATGATGATGATCTTTCGGAAGCTTATTTTCGGAAGTCGTGCTATGAAAAAAATGGATGATATTTTACGGGACCTTAAAATGGCTCAATTTATAGATGGATGTACCCATTGTCGGGCAATGCTATTTGTCTAGCCCTGCTTAAACATTCTTAAAATACTTGATGAGAATTAAAGTATATCTTTCCAATTTATAAGGCATGAAAATAGATCTGCACATTGTCTATTTAAGTTTTTCACCTGATAAGTTTAAAGAAATTATTTCAATACTACACAAATCACAATTCATAATTTACAGTTAACTTTTCTTTCCATATTTCCAGGACCTTGCCAAAATTTTAAATCATTCTCTTAGAAATATCCATTTAGCGTTAAAGGAATTCTTATTTCTTGGTTTTTGGAAAAGGGGAAGGGTGGAAATAAATATTCGACCTGTTCCTGAAAACTTAATACAATATTAACTGTTGTGCCTTCCCGTGATGTACATGTTCGCTTGCCAAAGGTATACGATTCGTTAGTTAGAGCAGAGACATAAATTTAAGTTTTTAAGTTTTATGCCCCCGTAATCGAAGATTCGGGAGTATAAAGTTTTTTCCCTGTTCGTCCATCTGTTTGTCCGCAAAAATTTAAACCTTGGCCTTAACTTTTGAGTTGGTGGGGCAATTGCTTTCATATTTAACAGATGTATTCCTTGTGACAAAAATTTTCTTAAAAGTAGCGCCAAATTAATAAATACCGTTTACTTAAAATTAGTAATTTAGATTATATTTATCCCAAATAGTAAACTTTAAATCTGCATTAAATGAAGATGAATGAGCAGTTTCTGAAATTTTGCTACACCCTCTCCCCCTTCCATTCTTCTCTCAATGCACGCCATTCGAGCTTGAAAAATCAGCAGTTATGTCTACATAATATATAATTGGCATATTGAATTCATAAAGAAATAAGACCTTTATTCGCGCATACATACAGACTAAATGTTGACAACTTATATGTTCTGTTCCTATTATATTTTTATATTTTGATAATACATATTTAGTAAAACTATTTTTTTTATGGATTTTATGTCCACGTGTCCGGTTTGGAGCTCATGCACACAAGTACGATAATTCAGTTTCACATCTCTACTTGCATTCAATTTAATTTTTTAAGTGAACCAAAAAAGTGTGCATGTACAACTCTCCTGTGATGAAAATGGAATATAAATGTACATATTTCTGTTTTCACACGAGATGCCCCCCTCTCCCCCCGGCATATTGTATCTGTCTGTCATCTGTCGTTTCAATAAATAAAATGGAAATGATGTTACTTCATTTGTACCAAATTGTAAATTTTCAATATGAAAATTATTCATCTGCCTGAATGGTCTCCAATGATAGATTTACAGTGAAGTGGTACCCAAACCGAGTTGTACCTAAACCGACTTTATCAAATGATCCGTCATACTTAAAACTCTGCGTTTATATTCCAGAGAGATTCCGAAAATAAGCTTCCGAAAGATCATCATCATAAAGATGAAAGCACAGCATATAATACTGTGTCTACATCACAACGAAATGCAAAATCTACCGCACGGAATTCTAACAGGACCGGACATAATATTTAACGCTCATCATCATCATAGTAACAGAAATACTACATATAATAATGAATACTGTATGTAATGTGAGAAGTACATAATATAATGTTGTGTTTACCGCATATAATGTTAGAACGACCGCATATAATGTTGGAAGCACCTCATATAATGTTGGAAGCACCTCATATAATGATAAATGTACATAATATAGTGATATAACTACATCATATAATGAAAGAAGTACTGTATATAATGGAAAATCCACGCGATATAATGTAAAAAAGACCTTATATAATGAATATACTACCAAATATAATGAGGAGAACACTGCGTATAATGTTTAATCCTCATATAAGACAGTCCCGGCGTTCCATATAAAATGATCGCATTAATGTATTTTCTATATTAACCGAAAGCTTTTTTGCCGTATTAATAAATAAATATTTTTCCGATGTTGAAAACACACATTGAGGTTGTCAGAACGATCTGTATAGAAGAAAACCGTATGACAAATACAAAATATTATTAAGATGGTATGGAACATCGGTCGATATTAATGTTGAGAAAAGTGCATTTGAAATAAAAAAAAAAAAAATTGGAATTTTCAAATTTTACAATTTTTAATTAAAAATACTTTTATTTGAAATTAAAAAAAACTTGGAATTTTCAAATTTTACAATATTTAATTAAAAATACTTTTAAATTTTTTTTCGAAAGGTAAAAATTTTAAAATCCCCACCGGGATTCTAACTTATGACTTACAGATCCGTACTAAACCCTCTAACCCACTTCGCTGCGCTGTTAGATCACAATATTGGGAAAGAAACTATTAATACAATTATACTTGATTTCATTGTTTATTTCGATAAATAATACGTCACAATATGGAGGTGTCCCATACCACCTTAATTGGTAAGGGTATCCACGGATGTTTTAAGGATGATTTACATTTGTGAAAAATTGTACACGTGCGATAGAAAAGTAAAGGAGAAAAACAGCATAGAGAAGGTGACATTTTTTCAACATTAAGGTGGAATGTCCCTTTGATTAGAGAGATAACTTATGTAGAAAACATTATTACTTTGTTTCTGGTAACTCACAATTATTAAGGCATGTAGCAACAAAGGAGGCAGTGCTGGGCTCCCTTTTATACTCGAAGGCGACATTTTTTTTTAAATTCAGATATAGAAAGAGGAAATTTCAACAGAACGAATTGAACCCTAATTTTTTGCAGGAGGCAGAAAAGGTAGAAAACTTTTACAATAAATTACAAGAAACTAATAATATTGATCAATTTTTTATGAGGAAATATTCATACCCCTTCCCACTCCCCCCCCCCCTTCCCCTCAATGCATTATTATTTTTCTAAATATAACTATATCGTATGTACATGTACTAGTACAGTTCATGAACTATACGTGTTTGATGTTTTAGGCCAGATAATCTTTTGATGGATTTTTTAAATATTTCTCTTAATAGCTCGTTCACAAAGGTATATGTATTATAATTGACTAAGGCATTTGCAAACTCTAGACTTAGTCATCATCATTTGAAACTTATAACATTTCAAATGTCTAATATTGAATATAAGGGTTTTTTTATTCTGAGAAAGCAGATATGGGAAAACAAAAATAAAATAACAATATCACATTTTGTTCCAAATAAAATATCCCTAAAATGAGATTATGCAAATTACTGGAAGATCATTTATTTGATCCCCTTTTTGTGTTATAACAAAATGCTCTGGTTTACATTTTTAGCATTCTAAAACATATGGATCAATTTACTACCGGTATTATCTTATCAAAATTTAAAAACAGAAAACGTTTTCTCAAAAATTAGAAACAATATGGCATTTATCATGTACTGTATGTAAAACTTGTATGTTAAACCTTCAATAGGTTTTGATAAAGAAAGATAACTCTTGCTGATTTAGGCAGTGTTTGTTACAAACATATACAACAAAGTGCCATTCTGAACTAAAAAGGAGCGCTTAATTATGTTTTGTAACATAAATTGACATTGTATACAACTATATAATATTTTCATATGTACTAGTACAATTCATTTTTTTAATGAAAAAACGACAATAACAAACCGTCAACCATCTCAAAGATCCAGAAAACGAAATACAAATTCAAAGCAAAGCAACACGGACCTCCAAAAAGATAGAGGTAGGATCAGGTGCCATGGAGGAGTGAGCATCCTCTGCTGACCGGTCACACCCGCCGTGTGCTCTTTGTCGTAATCGAGAAAAAACCCGGAAAAGTCCGTAGACAATTAGGTTATTAATTTTGGGCTAACAATTAGTATGAAAAACGTCAGTCAGCATGCGACCCAGTGGAAGATTGTATTTGCTGACAAGGTCGTTGTATCAACCATAGAACTTACGAAGATGACTTCAAACAAGACTGTTGATAGTCCTGTTTGATCAACTTGTTTGTAAGTAGCTTGCCTCGCCTTAGAAACTGTTCATACGAAAAGCATGCCCTTGCGTATCGAATTAAATGAGAGACAAAAACACCATAAGCAGGCGATGAAGGTATTTTGCTACATTAGTAAAGAAAGTTGACTATAGAAAAATTGAAGTCATCGCGTTTATCATGAAGTGTTGTTGTTAGGTTACCATCAATGTCCATTTCCAAAAAGATATCCAAATATGAAACAAATGACGTAGAATCTGTTGTATCTTTCATTTCAAGTTCACTCGGATATATCGAGTCGACGTAAGTATGGAAATAACAATTGTTAATTGATAATACGTCGTCGATATTCCTGAATGTTGAGTTGAAGGCCACAGCGAGTGATTTATTTTTTTCACGTCCAAGTTTTTGAATAAATTCTGCTTCATAAGAATACAAAAATAGGTCTGCTAACAATGGGGCACAATTGGTACCCATGGGAATTCCAACAGATTGTTGGAAGACTTGATTTCCAAAAACTACATAGATGTTGTCTATCAGAAACTCAAGCATCTTTTTAATGTCAACTTCAGAGTACTTGTGTGTGCAGTTAGAATGGTTTTTAACAAAATAATGTTTTAGATTTCCAATGACAAGGTAAGCATTTTTACGACTTTCATTTTTATTGAAGAAACAACTGTCGATGATATCAAAAAGTCTGGATTTTAATTTGTCGTGGGGAATGGTTGTATAAAGCGTTGAAAAATCGTACGTTTTGATGCTATTGATTTTGGTAAGATTTTGTGACCTCAAAGTTTCTAATAATTCTTTAGAGTTTTTTAGTATCCACATCTGATTCACACCACTTCTGGAGTATATTGTTGTACAGTACTCTTGAAGTTTCTTCTTCACTACTGTAAGAATTTTTGTAAGGAGTCAAGAGGGAGGTTTAGTATAACATTTACTGGAACCTGCTATATATCTCTGTTTGTAAGGACTTTTGTGAAGCTTTGGAATACAGTACAAATAAGGTAAAGCAAATTCATTTTGTTTATTGGGGATATTAAAGATATCCATAACCGTTTTATGATTTTGAAGTATTTCCTGCTTGGAAAGGCTGCTATGGGTGTAAGTACGATTACCATGTGTAGAATCGAAACCTAGTTCTTTGAAAATGCAATTAATATAATGTGCCTCACAAACAAGACAATGTTGTTACTTGCCTTATCAGCAAGGACCAGTACATACTGATCATGCAATCTATCTAGTTCTTTACTCACAATTGTTTTATTGAAAACAGAAGGATAGATGGTTTCATTTGACCTCTCAGTCGTTTAAAGGGGCATGGTCACGATTTTGGTCAAATTCCCTATTTCTGTTTTTATTATTCACAATGCTTTAGTGATGCATTTCTAATGATCAAATGAAATTTGAGAGCTATTCGTAGAGTTATAAGCAAGATACCGGGCTCACAATTATTTGTCATGTAAACAAGGCTCGGGCCCTGTTTTTGTTTATATAGGTTCAAAATACCAGCAAACAATCTTTTTTAAGTTGATTTTTCTATCTTTTCATTTTAATCTATTCATTTTAAGCATAAACAAATAGTTTCCAACGTTAAACCCATTCATTTTAAATCTAAAACTAGAATTTTTACTTCAACAGACAAAATGTAAACAAACGCTTTGTTTACATAGCAAAGAATTTCAAGCTCTATTACTCACTTATAACTTAACGACCAAATTTTTGACCAAAATCGTGACCATGCCCCTTTAATACGAGATTTCAATATCTATACTTATAAATTAAGGCATTTTGCAAATAAACTACAAAATGCCTGCACCAGTGTACTTGCTTAAACCTTTGGAATTTCAACACATGTTAGTTGATGTCCGTAAGGTATAATTGAATTTTAACTGATAAATTATTGTTGTGAAATTAATCAAAAACCTTCTTTCATTTTCGATAAACAATACCGAAATAGCAAAAATGAGAGTAAGGTGGTGAACACGCTTTGGCGGATCCAAGACAGGGATCGTTTGCATTAAAATATATGCTTGCAATGAAATAATATTGAATGATTACGTAAACAGTGAATATATTTATTAGGAACTTACCTGGATTACACATAGAAAGTAAGATTTGACAAATGTTGAATAAATGAAACAAAGGCAATTCCTTTCTTGAGTAAATGATTTTAGTTTTGATAGATAGAAGCTAGCGAAGCGCGACCTCTAGCGAAAGAATGGAATAGAACTTTCCAGAACGGGGTAACCAAGAACCAAGGTAGATATACCTTGAATGGGACATTTTTGGTTAATACAAAAAAGTTAATAAATGAAATGGAAAAATTTGATGCGATTTTAGTTTTTATCGAAAGAATTTTTTCCCAGAACGGGGTGCCCAGGAACGCGGTTTGACTAATTTACACTATGGCGGAAAGTGTAGAGCGAGATACTTTGAAAATGAAAACCTTGGTTAAAAAAAATGCAAATAAATATGCATACACTAGCGGTTTTTTTTTAGTTTCATACATTTTAATACCACGACAGATTGGAAGTGAACTACATTAATTGTGTCATCAAACGGGGAAGTTAAATTTGAGGGGGATTACTCTACCCAATGTTTTTTTTGAAACAGTCTTTTATCTGAACTTCACAATTAGGACAGGGATAAAATATTTGTGAAATTTGACCTAAAGAACAAACTTTAGACATATGACGTCCTATATACCCACTCACTGGTTAAAAAAATCATTGTAATCAATTTTAACTCAGAATTAAGGCCAAGTTCATGTATATATCATCCAATTCAGTTTAAATTTTTCACCCCTTTTCTAAATATCCAGCTATGCAGTTTTTTTATTTCAATTTTAAAGAATAGCTTAAGAAAACTATAAAGAAATAATTCGGACACAATATATACGGAAAAAATATGATTCAACATTATTGCATTATGTCATTCATTTGTTAAGTGTTAATTCCCGCGCTCGCGCGGGTTATCATCTAGTACATCTGATGTTTTTAACCCACTCTGACAAGGTATTAAGGTCTTCTTTTTCAGATTTTGCCCATCGCTTGGCGTAATCTTCAACAGAATTCATGATATGTATAAAATTACGACGCCATGTGAAGGATCTAGGCTCCCTAAATTTTGGTCCTTTCTTAAGTGATTTTAGGTCTTCGTTGTTAACTAAATTAACATCACCAGTAATGACGTGTCCGGCAGGACTATAGTTGTAGGGTGAAGAAGAACATAAACACATTGTAGGATTATTTTTCAGATGTTCGATATTAAGGTCTTGTAGAGTTTGTTTGTAATTGAAGAGTTTGGAAGCAATGGTTGAAGTGTAATTGTAGGAAATACAAACGGTTGACTTTATCTTGAAATATGGCGGAATGCAGGACTGAACTTTTTTTGTGATTAAGAATATTGCTTATATTAACGGCATCGATTCCCTTGTTGGCATACTGCAGTTTGAAAAAATAACGTTGTGCATGAGCAGTATTTTCTGTTTGTGTAGGTTTAAAAAGCCGACGATAAGCAATATCCATAATCATGGATCCGAGTCTGTATTCCGGTGTAGAAAAATCAAAAAGCGGCTTTTCCTTGACTTTTTCAAGATGATTGTTTAACTCTTTCAAAGGGACAGAGTAAAGTTTGGTGCTAATGTAATGGAGACCCAACTGTTTATTTACATAAGGTAAAAATGAATCAAAGGAAACATCGTGTATAATTGGGTTGTTATTAGACCGATGTCCATGACTACGCCGACGTCTCTTTGTGTTGTTAAAAAGTCCCATTACATTAACATTAGTACACTGTGGACTTTCATGCTGCTATGGTAAAGGTTTGGTTTCTATAATCACTATGTCTAATTTTCTTCATGTTATAATTACACACATTATCAATTTTTAAGAAATCTAGCAGTGCATCAACAAACATAGCAGTTAAAAGACAATAAAAATGTCATGATTTTTCAAGCTGTATTGTTGAATTTACTTGAATTTAGCTCATAAAGATAATTTAACCAGTTTATTCTGCGCAAAGAATCATTGCTAATGATTTTTTAAGGAAAGAGCAATAACTCTTAATAGTCGGTCTTTTAATTAGTCTTTCTCGGGTCTCTCATTTATTAATATCAGAACATTTTAAAATGTCTTGTTAATTGGTGAGCATGCACTTTTAATTTTAATCCTTCCTTTTTCTTTTTCTACTTCTGCTAGAAACATCGCAAAGCTCAGCTCTTATACATGTCACATCGGTGACAGACTCGGAAAAAAATGTTGCGGGCTCCAAGAAAATTAAAGACAAAGAGTCCTAGGGTGCTAGAGTCTATTGCTGCGGCCTGTACGACATCAAATGTATTGACAACATCGGAACCCGGGGCGGCCATTAGAGGGAATGAAGCTGTACCAGCCACACGCACGATGCCGATAGCGACCCCCGCTCTAACCCAGGTACACTGCACACGTTCGTTTCTTTGACCATGCCAATGCCATTTTTAGCACAAGTTTTACCCCTCGGGGTTCATGTTTCTCAATGGGTTCTTTTAAAATACAAAACAATGAATGTGTTCATTTAATAAACAAATATATCACGACCCTACGTCTACAGAAACCAATCAAATCAACTAGTTTTTGAGGATAGTAATTTTTAAATTAAGCCAAAGATCAAAATTCAAATAATCGTATCTTAGAGGATGGATGTATTCCTTATATTTTGGTTCGATCTATTAAGTTACACATCTCTCAGAAGATCTGCATTTGTTGAAGTATATGGCTACAATAAAAAGAGAGGCAGATAACATGTGCCATGGTTGGCAAGAATATAACATCCAGTTAGGATTTGAAATAGTCTATCAACTCGGCAATCAGTTGGTCGTCAGTAGATGCAGAACTGCAGTTAGTTTTTACGCAGCCGCCAAGTTGTCATTTGAGAAATACTTAGTTGTCTCAAACTAGCCTAACAAACTCTCGCTTGAAATGTTATGGTTTTAATTTTCAAGGAGTATGCAATAGAATCAAATGCGCTTATTCACACCAATTTCTCAAATGCAGCGGCGCACATCCCATCAAAACTTGCTTCAAAGTAAGTCAATCTCACATCTATAACAACTCCAGTTAATCATAATAATACTAACAAAGTGAACGGTCCACACCAGTTCCAACGTTAATTTGCATCACCTTCATCGTCAACTATAGGACTTGGGCAGATCACCAATCAATGTACCTTGTTTAAATCAGTTATTACAAAATTGCCCAGATGTTGATAATGCTACGTGTTTGTCAAATGGATGTAGATTTATTTTTGACTTAATCTACAAGTAAAATAGTTTAACGGATAGATAACATGCTTTCTTCTGATTAATTTGTTAATGAAATTCAAACCAAGGTCGACAAAGAAATTCAGGTAGGCCGTTACCAACCGCCTATTTCATGGATATTTCAAATGCATTTAGGTTGTTACCTATATGTCCTAAAGGTTTTTGCTTATAGGTTTTAAAATTTTAGATTCGTACTACATAGATAAATGTTTGCCCATGGGCCGTTCAATTTTTTGCTCATTTTTTGAAAGGTTTTCAACCTTCCCTCATTGGGAAGTGCAGCATAGATCCAATATTCAGGCTATAAGTTCACTATTTGGATAATAGTTTTTGTCGGAAGTAAATCAACGGATGAATGTCAAATATTAATGCACTCCTTTCAACAATTATGCCAAGAACCGGGGTGCCATTGGCAGTAGAAAAAACTGAAGGTCCAAGTACACGTATTTGTTTTGGGGTTTGGTATTTCCACCTGGTCTCAAATTATTTTTATACCGGAGGATAAAATAGGGGAGTTACTGTAAAAAATACACAACGTTTGGAATGTTAAAAAGTAACACTCAAACAATTACAGTCTCTAGTATGAGCTCGAGCATTAGCATTTGTTGTCAAGGCATCGCTAGCAGGAATGGCTTTCTCTCGTAGGTTATATGGGGCTATGGAAGGTGTCAAAAATCATATCATTTTATTAAAATAACAAATAAAAACGGACTTACAAATATGGGTTCAATTTTTGCTCAATTTTAATGGAACAACATTATTTTCGATAAATCAATGACAGAATAGTGAATCTTTTGAATTTTTTACTGACAGTTCAGGAGCATATGGTTTTTGGTTAGTTTTTGGTAATCAGTGGTCTTGTTTAATTTGGCTTACGTTCTGGTCTTCAGACATACTTAGGGATATAACGCTATTGGAGCTTATCTCTATAGTATTGGGGATTTGCATTTGGTCATTTGAACTTAAAAAAACCTTAAACTCCTGCTCCACAGAGACAACTTAGCACTGGTTCACAATAACAATCAAAAACATCAAAAATAAAATGGTTATGGTGTTAGTCTTGAAAACTCTTCAGTTTAATAACCAGATTAAAGCTCAGCATATCAAAGATATAAAAAATAATATTGCTGGTGCGATTTTTCGATTTCATTGGCCCAGGTTCAGACAGCTAGCCCCTTCGGCAGATCAGTTTCCCTGTATGGTACCAACGCAATTTTGGGAAATAATGCAGAAACTACAAACAAATTTTTGCAAGCCAGTATATTTGAAAATACTAGTAAAATCCACAAACAAGGCTGCAAGGTTTTTATAATTTCATTCAAATATGCGTTTTAACAAACCTGGCCTCCCTCCGGCCCGGCCTTTGACCATAATATCCTCAATTTTATTGCTTATGTGTCTGATAAGGGGTGTTCATTTTCAACAAACAAATGTTTCATGTCTGGAATAAGTTATCTCATGGATTTGAATGGTTGGAAAAATCCAATCGAATCCGTTTTGGTCAAAAAATTGATGGCAGGGTACAAAAAGTCGTCCACATCCTGTGATATGCGAAGACCAATCTCATTGCCATTGTTAAACAAATAAATTGGTGCAATACCACATTTAGCTATCTCCACAAATGAATCAGTATTACTTCAATCATCGTTAACTATATCATTTCCTTGCATTTTTAAGAGTGGCTGAACTGATTGATCTGAGAAAGAAGGATATTCGGATTTTAGACCCCAGCATTTCAGTGTTTATAAAAAGTTCAAAACTAATTAACCAATTTGGTTCCGGGTCCCCAATTTAGTTACCATACACTTCAGAAAGAGTGGTGCTATTCAATTTGTTTAAGCAGTTTTCATTAAATGACAAGTCAGATTAACAATTTAAGGAAGTATAATAATTTGCTCATTTCAACGCGAAGCCTATGACTCAAGTTCAATTTTCTAGCATGTTGCACAAAGCCTTTAAATATTTAGACATTTAAGGGGAATCGGCAGAGGGGGAAATCAATCTGATTAAAATCAGCCGTTCTGATACGCTACCGCTCTCGAACATCTGAAACAAGCTGCTTAGAGGTCACGTCCGAACGACCTCTCGATAAGCCAATCAAATTGTGGCTAGCAAAACTCTGCCAGCAGATAATTTCCCATAAATCTGTGCGGTTATATATACCTTGCTGTTACTTCACCCGATAGTTTTTAAAAGACGGGGATTCTCATTGGTCGAAATGGTCACGACCTTATATTTAAATATTAAGATTGTCGGGTCGTTCGGACGTGACCTCTAAGCGGCTTGTTTCAGATGTTCGAGAGCGGTAGCGTATCAGAACGGCTGATTTTAATCAGATTGAAGGGGAAATCCAACAAACTGCAAGATGAAGATTGGAGATCCACGGCGTACAAATCTTGCATTGGTTTACGGAAAAGTTTTATTCATTTAATTATACAGAGACCATTTGGATTATAGGATCGTCTATTGTACATTTGGCACACGACTTTGCAGTCAAATCCAGTCAATCGGACTTGGGACAACGATCAGCAAAGATTTTGTAGCATGGAATTTGCGGAATGGTGTGGGAGCAATTAAGACACACGATAGATTTTTTATTAAATGGTAACAGAGACCCACATATCATAGAAGAGCAAATACAACAACTTGTTTGTGAAAGGGTTGTGCTTGTCATGTTTATAAGTATTAAATTTTGTCATGTGCGCATCTGTTGCAATTCAATTTTATGCAACTAATAATTAAAATTATCACGCTAATTTGATAGCGTTATTCTTAAGCTTGTGTTTCCAAAGTCCAATAATGTTTGGGAAATTTAAATATGTTAATTAGTGCATCTGTCGCAACTAATGATTTTAAGCTTTGAATTTGATAACGTGTATTTTGTGAGATATTAAGCGTAATTTGAGCCCGTAATTAAATCTTTCAATATTTGATGAACAGAACTGTCGCCTTGACTTCGAATGGCGGATGGTTCATTCGACTTCATGCACCATTTTGCATAAAATGCCGTTTCCGGGGGGGGGGGGGGGTTACTGTTGTTACCAGGCTCCTTGAATCACGATGGTTTTTCTTATGCTGTCTATTATACCAGGGGCCCGTTTCTCAAAAAGGCGTAAATTTGGGCTTAAGTTAGTCCGACTAACGAAGTTACGCCAATATTTAGTCGGGTCTAAGTTGCGTTTCTGAAAGAGGCGTAAGTTAGGGTTTAAATGTCGAAGAACTTAGACATCTCCGCTGAGTACTAAGCATGCGCATATCGTATTTTGTTTTGCTTTGAGACTATGATTATATGTGGTGGATCAATTTTCCAAATCATAGTACATTTACTCGACAGTACACATGTTATACTATACCACTGAATGTGCATAGTTCAAGTTGTTCCTAACAGTTTATATTAATGAAAGTAGAACAAATGTCTATACGTTGCTAACATAATGAAATTTTAGAGAAATACAGATATGAAAAAGGCAGATATAAGAGGTCGCAAAAACCAAATATATGACAATTGAATGCATTACAGACGGTATTGAGGCACAATTGTACATATTAATTGAACAAAATTAACTAATATTCGTGTAAAATTGAAAATATTTATAGAATGCAGGGGCATGATACAGTAGATATGCCCCATACGTATGCAGAATAATAGGTCGTGCTTCGTATAGATATTTAGACACTTTAAGATACTGGGATAAGGCTCGAGTCTTTTCTATCATATCACTATATTATTTATAGAATATAATATGACTATGATTTAAACAGCAACCTACTGAAATCGAAAATATACACTGTATAAATAACATGTACATTAACGTTGTTTATGTCTTCTGAAGGAAGAAAATTTCCATCATCTGTTCCATTTTTGTAAGAATTTAGACAACGACATGGAAACGATTCTTGATTTTACTACGATTCAATTCAAATGATAAAAGTTTTGAAATATATTGTCTACAATTATCAACATTTGAGGCCGGGGTCTCCCCAATTCCTTTTCCTGTTTTTAGAAAGTAATATATACTGTATACAGGGAATTATTCGCCCCCGTTTAATTTTCAACCATTTCACCCTCGTTGTCAGCGGGCGAATTTAAGACTTGACGATTTTCAACGTCTAATATTAGTAACTTTAAACACAACTGTGACTGGGCGAATTCACGACGAAGCGAAACTGTTTGCAAGTGAAGAAGGGCAAAAATTACACGGGACGAAAATAACCCTGTATACAGTATGTTGATTATAATATAGATATAAAAGCAATCGTCTAAGAACCCCTCCCTATAAGACGAAAGTTTTATAAATAAAAAGTTTCTTTATATTGTTTGTATATTATATAATAAGTATGACAAGCTAGTAAAATTTGTAAATAATGCAATCTGTTCTAAAACTGCTAAAACAACGTCTTTTGAATTCGATAACTTCGAAATAAAAAAAAACATCCCTTGAAATATGATGATACAAAACTATCAGGAATTCAAGTAATTAAAGTACAATTCAATTAAATGAGTACAAATTAACAACACATATGCATGTGCACAAAGATCATTGATAGTAAACCATACCTATTTTAAAAGAATTTCAATCGATGTTAAATATGAACGCAATTGATCAATTAATCATAGAATTAATAATATTAATGAATTTGATTTCCAAAAATTCAAGGAGTCGTGCATGTGAAGTTTTTTAATCTTCAAGAACCTTGACAGATCTAAAATTGATATAAACTCTGCATTCTAAAATATATTTTTCAGTAATATTTTAACAAACTAAAATGGATTGTATCTAAATTCATAAACATTCAATATAACATGTAGCTTTCATACGGTTTTGTAAAGATACTAGGAGTAAAAAAATTAGAATGCATACGTGTTGTAAAATTGTAAGTAATATAGGTAAGGCAATACAACCACACACAAGCACACATTACATTTGTAAATGTCTTAAGTTGCTCCTTTTTAAAGGAGTATTCTCAATATTTTGACATCAGTTTCGTTCCATAGGTTCAAATTTGATTGAAACATTAAATTGGTCTCAGACTTCGTCTAAAACATATATGTGGTACTTCTTCAAATGATGTAAAAATAAATATAGACTTAGTTGAACAATGTTAACTTAAGAGGTTTTTAAACGAAAATCTAGTATATGCCTACTGAGTAATAAGTGAGTATTGATTTAAAAATCAATAATCTATCCGTACTTATATACATCTATCTTGTTGTGGAATACATATAATTCAGTATTATAGCACCTGTTTTTAATTATTGTGTTTATATCAGTTATCGGGGTATACCCGTCTTTAATTCTTCATACTTTAGTTAAATTTCATTAATGAGTTAAGTTCATTATTTATCAAATTGATTTTAACTTAATTTATTTAGAAATAAGAACAGTTATCGAATGATAGGTATTTTTAAAATTTATACGTACGTGTACAAATACAATATTGTATTTCAATAGATGTGAATTTTATTCTTAATAACACGTAAAGTAAGCCAAAATCAAAATTCCCTGTTTATTTTGCCTTAGAAACAAAACACTCGCCATTTTTGTGTACAGACTAAGGACTTACGCCTACCCATTAGCAGACGTAGATTTAAACCCAAATTTAGTCCCGACTAAGTTTACGCCTTTTTGTGAAACGCAACTTAGTCTGGTTTTGAGGTTTAGTCCCTGATTTAGTCCGGACTAAGCTTACGCCTGGACGTAGGCCTTTTTGAGAAACGGGCCCCTTTATTGTCTAAAACGGGTGTTTTATGCTGACAAAAAAATTGTAATCGGCGCAATAACACTGAGATTTGTTATCATCGAGTAGAAAACACACACTTAAAATGATATATATATGAGTTTTATTTTTGTGCGTCGGGGAAATTGTCTCTCAAGTTTGAAGGCATCCATAAAAATAGTTATATAGTGTTTATCCTTAAACTATAAATTTCAAGTGACCCAATGATCTCATTTGTCTTGTGACACTTCTTCGCTGTTCATTCACACCAAATATAAAGTTAATTATCTATTGGATAACAAGCAAAAACTTACCATTTTACTGAAAAACACAAAGCCTTTTGATATTCTCAACGAAAAGAGAAAAAGACAGAGCGCAACGGAGAGAGAGAGAGAGAGAGAGAGAGAGAGAGAGAGAGAGAGAGAGAGAGAGAGAGAGAGAGAGAGAGAGAGAGAGAGACGGAGAGAGAGAGAGAGGATGAGAGAGAGAGAGAGAGATTGGTTAAATGGGACTCAAACTTAAAATTAAAAAAATGAACACGCAGATTTTGATGTGTTAAATAAATGGCATTGATAATGGTATTGATAACCATTTAATATTTTCTAAAAAATATAATATAATATAGCATAATATTCAAATAACGTATTGTTTGAGTTTGGTATTGAATAAAAAATTGTCATGTTATTATTTAAACCATTTCTTTGGTGATTCATGCGGGATAAGAGGGTGGCGACATTGCAGAAAAAAAACCATAACATATATATTACATATGTTGGTACCTTCATAACCCGCACGCATTACCCGCAAACCACTTAATTTTCTGCGGGGAGATGTCTAGAATATGTCGATTTGAAATGTATAATTTTACAATATCGCACACGGAAAATCTACTAATAAATAAATGAAACAAGTAGTGACGGCCCCACGTCTCTACATATACACATAGATATGCCATCTATAAGTGTATAAAATATCAAAAGTTCATTAGTTCGAATAAATAACTACATAATGATTTTTTTCGTTGTACCGTTAGCTTCTTGTGTAAAAACTTAACAGTATCAATTACAACAATTCTCACATCATTACAAAACTATCAGTGTAAACGAAGTGCACTAAACACAAAGGGTTGGGTTCATAAAAATCCAGCGACTCTTTAAAAAAAAAAACCCGTAGAAAAACCCCCCGTAAAATCTATAATTTTATTTTTTCTTGCAATGTCCTCAACTATCATTTGAATTATGTCATAATGTCTGAATATTTACAAATTCACTCGGGTATTTTTTAAATCAAAATAGCACGTTTTGGTCTTTATTTATTTTTTTTTTTTTTTGGCTAGATAAGAACCTCCGACTTTTCAGACATAACTTCCTTATTTTTAAATACTTCATGCAGCTGGTTTACGTAATTTAAATTAACATG
Organism: Magallana ariakensis; assembly: GCA_020458035.1. Taxonomy (NCBI): domain Eukaryota; kingdom Metazoa; phylum Mollusca; class Bivalvia; order Ostreida; family Ostreidae; genus Magallana; species Magallana ariakensis. The sequence continues at coordinate 37,543,114 of CM035812.1, forward strand.
AATAGGGAACCAAAACACAGTAACTTAATGAAGAGTAAAATGTGAATCACATTAAAATGTTAACTATGACCAACACAAGTCCTTTTTTTCCCCTAGTATTATTTTAGCAACATTATTGTCCAAACTTAGTTTGTGATATCAAAATATTGAGTAATATAAAAAAATTATGATAATATATTTGCATGTTTAAGAGAGAGAGAGAGCATTTCATTTTTTTAAATAATAAAACATACAATTTATGAGTTTAATATATATGGTATTTGCGTTTCGTGTGCACCTTCAAACCAATTCCGTAAAGAAAATGATATATATTTTACCCTTTTCTTATCTTTCCAAATCATACTTATTAGGACTCGACAATCAATTTGGGAAGATACGCGGTTTTCTTGACGCTGTGTGTGTAAACTAAAACAAAAATTATTGCGGTCGGTATTTTATCAAATTATCAAATTTGCAAGGTGTTTCTTCGTAAAACGTTTAAAGGTGTTAAGTACACTCAATTGCACGATTAGCTTTGTTGTAATTTGCTGTGATCACTTATATAATTTCATCTTAAACCTTTTCAGTTTTTACCGTTGTAAAAGACATTTGAATATCTCTGTCGAACACTTTGTCAAGAAAATGTTCAAGTAAACAAGAAATAAATCAAGGCGGGCGTCAAAAGAACGGCTGTAAACTATATATTTTCCTGAACAAGACATTGTTTGATATTTAAAAACAAGAGGCCCATGGGCCACATTGCTCACCTGAGCAACAATAGGAATGATAAAATCAGCTTAATGGATTCATGATACAAAATATCTGGACAATGTGGTATAATACATGTCGATCCTGTATAAATAAAAATCGATTTTCCCCCTGGATATTCTTATGTTTATAATCAAGTCTCTTTTCTAACAGGATGATTTTATAGTCATATCACATGTTGAGCATTGCAGTTCTCGAGAAGATCCTAACCAATTGTTTAAATTTATATTATTTGAACCTACATCAATTAAACTCTGAATCTCTTGAGAGTCCCAAGAATAGTCCAGGGGCTAGAGTCTAAACAATTTCAATTTGATAACATTACAGCTTTTGTGAATAACTTAAACATTTTTTTTATACAATTGGATCCCCAATGTGTCCCCACCCTACTCCTCAAGACTTTGATTTAAACGAATTTGAATCTACACTATCCGAAGTTGCTTCCACTAAAGTTACAACTTTTCTAAGCAAATGTTTTTTTAGAAGAAGATTTTAAAATAATTTTCTCTATATATTCCTGAAAAAATGTGTCCTTCCCTCCCCCTTATGACCCAATGCTACCCCCGGAGATCATGATTTGAACACATTTGAATTTACCCTACCTAAGGATGCCTCCACACAATTATCAGCTTTCCTGGCTGATTGGTTTCTGAGAAGATTTTTAAAGATTTACTCTATATATTCCTATGTAGAGATTCGACCCCTCCCTTATTGCCCCACCCTACCCCAGGGGGTCATGATTTTTCCAACTTTAAATCCATACTACCTGAGGATGCTTCCAAATATGTTTCAGTTTTCTTGGCTGATTGGGTTCTGAGAAGATGATTTTTAAAGAATTACTCAATATATTCCTATGTAAAAATTCGACCCCCATCCATGAGGCCCCACTCTACCCCTGGGGGTAATGATTTTCACAACTTTGAATCTACACTACCTGAGAATACCTCCACACAAGTTTCAGCTTTCCTGGTTGATTGGTTTTTGAGAAGATGTTTGAAAATTTCACGAAAATTGTCAATAATTTCTAATTATCACACCCCCATATCATTTGCCTAATGATGCTTTGTGCCAAGTTTGGTTAAAATTGGCCAAGTGGTTCTTGAGAAGATGTTGAAAATGTGAAAAGTTTACCGACAGACAGACGGACAGACGGACGACAGACAAAATGTGATCAGAAAAGCTCACTTGAGCTTTCAGCTCAGGTGAGCTAAAAAAAGTCGAGTGTTTGCATTACATGAAAATCCACTTACAGACACATGAACAGAGCTGTTGTGTACAACAGCATATACTTGCATGATCATTGTTTGAAATATATAAAAGGATCCTACAGCTAAATGTTTGGAAAAAAATAAAATTTATTGAACAAATAAAATCAAATATCAAAACAAAACAAACATATCATTTTTGTCAATTAATAACAAACTTTGGTTAGTTAGATGATTCCGAATACAAACATTATCACATAATTATCAATACGTAACGCAAAAACCAAAATCCATTTTAGTTGGATTATTTTTGTGTGTTTTCTAAAATGCAAAGAAACACAATACGATTTATTCCACTTCTGCAATTTACCTTTTATCATTTATTTAAATTGGTCTCCCTAAAGCATGCTCTCTCTCTCTCTCTCTCTCTCTCTCTCTCTCTCTCTCTCTCTCTCATACACACACACACACACACACACACACACACAGCAAAGTTGCGTTATGTAAACAAAACTTTACTTTAATAACTATACTTTATAATAGCTACACAGAACGCACAGCTACTTTTTTACTTTCATATCGTATACTAGTAAGCAGCCGTCCTCTGGCGGCGTGATGACATAAATAATAACGCGATTTTTTCCATTTGAAAGTATTTTTGCTCAGGAAAAAACTCAAATGCTTTATATTTACATTCAGTGTATTATTTCCCCTTATGTTTGCATTAGAAATCTGCGACGCTCAATTTCCTTTGAATACACTTAGCCAATTCATGCGCCATGAGCACAAATATAAACGTCATCACGCGTTTTGAGTATATTTATTTTTGTAACATTTACTAAAACGTTTAATCTTACATAACCAATTTGATATGTACTTATGAAAAATAATCATTCAATCATATCTAATGGTTAATAAAAAAGATTTTTCACTACAAAGTTTTTGGCACTATATTTTTAGTCGCGGAAGCGAACTAAATGACAGGTTAGTATGGTTGTTCTATGTATGTTTCATATCCCTGACTTAGAGCGTATAAAATGGATTTACAGCGACTATACACATATATTTCATACATATAGACATCAATGTAAATATACATGTAATGATAAGCATTGAATGCTTATTTTTGGATATCGTCGGTCCAGAACACGCCAAGCGGTGCAGACAAATTATCATACCGCGCGCTTAAGTGACTGTATTTTTGACACTTGAGTCCAATTGTTTATTTTTTTTCAGAATGGGGTCGTGTTTACATATACATGTAATTCAAAATTGATAAGAGTAGCTAAAATCTATAAATATATCGTATCATTCTATATTATGACATTTCTACTAAACGTTTAAAATAATCATTCGCTATTACTTTAATTGTTTATATCGCAATCGACAAAGAAGACATAAAAAGAGAGCCGATTTTTTTTATTTTTGAAATATTGCGGCATCATCTTAAGCAATAAGTATAATGGTGAAATATCTTAATTGTCCTTAAAACTCCTTAATTGTCAAATTTGCAAATATAATTATATCGATTTTTGAAATAAAACGCAAAATAACTGCTCTGCAGAAAGAAATACATTTTGAATTACAAAAGTAATGAACAGGTTTATGCAGTTTCACAATAAACTGTGTGCCAAAATTATAAAATGATCTCCCTTTAACACTAATGATCGGTTGGACCTGTTGAAAAAAAAGAACTTGCACCTCAAAATACACTGAATATTCAGAATAATTAATTCATTGTTTAGTTTTTCCTAACTAATTAATTTAACAATAGTTTCAGAATCATTTATGCAATAAATTCATTCGTAAAGAACAAATTTATAAAATACATTGTTAAAACTGTAGGTTTTTTTTTTATTATGTTCTTAACAACATCTTTTATGGGTTTTCAAACATAAAACTTTCAAACTGCATTTATTTGCTCATTTAATTTGAAGCTATAAATTCCTCTTAAATCTCGGGCTTTGCTTTCAGCAAAATCCTGATGTAGGCATGCAAATTGCCAGTGTTTATATAAATAGCACAACTGCAAAAGTAAACAAAATACCGAACAGTGTCAACGAAGAAGGTTCTGCACTATCATATATTTACACAGAGATAAATATATTGTCAAATTTATTTTTTTGTTTGCAAATAAAGGGAAAAAATTTTCTTATTATTTACGTGTTTAAAAAAAAAAGACTCTGCATTTTCGGCACAAATACTAGTGGCATGAAATTCCATGAACTAATTTACAAAGCATTAGTATTTGGTTGCATATCGAAAAAATGGAGGATTATTTTTATTACGCTAGCTTCGAAATTGATTATTTTCTACTAGACAGACACATTTTTGTTACTAGACGCTTACAAAATTTAGTTGCTCTCTGATACTTTGCCGACATTAAAAGCATAATGACACGCCAAGAGAGTCCGGCTTTCAGTAATTTAGTACTTTGATTGAATTATGTCTTCCTAATATCTTTTGTCGCATAAGTCTTTTTTTCATTGAAAAGTTCTTTTGGTGCATTCTGATTTATTCGTTTAAGAGTTAAAAAAACTGATAAACTTTTGTCATTTGACGCCAGTTTGATAGTATACGACAGATAGGCGAGGAGAAGTTTCAGTTTCTCACTTGGAAAGATTAAGATATTAGACAAATGTCAAACAATATGTTATAAACTATCAAATCTTAGAAAAAAACACTTCCTTATCCAATTGTGTCCTTACAAATTTAAAGCGGGTCTATTAAACTATCAAATCTTAGAAAAAAACTTCCTTATCCCATTGTTCCCTTACAAATTTTAAGCGCAGAAAGATCACTGTTGCTTTAAAATATGGTGATAAAAAATTGTTCTCAGCTCATTTAACATTCTTAAATTAAATTCCCTTATCCTATAGACCAGACAATTTGTGTACTTTCTGTTTGACAAACGTGAAAAAAAGAACCCCAAAATTTTAAATGAATGTTATTTATGTTTTACTGAAAATTTAAAACACATAAAACTATGGAATATGTGTGGAAAATATTTAATATAAATATTTTGGCATCATACATCTTGCATCATTTCTGAGCATAGGAAATTGTATTGCGTAGCGTTGGGTGTTAGTATATAGATTATAATTTCAAGTGAATGATAAAGATTCATTTCCTCATGATGGTTTTGTTTCATATAATTTAGCATGAAAGAGGTTTAGTAGCATTCTGTAAAAAAAATTACAAATCTCAGTGCTTTTTTTCTTTTTCAGAAAGAAATATGTAGAATATAACAGAAAAAAACCTCGCTTCTGTAGAACGCATGGTGTATTGAAATAGATATGTATATCTCATGCATAATAAACTACAATTTATTGGATTACTTACATAAGAAAAACATTTACCTCAAAAGTAGGAAAAATATACAATAAATTGTATATTTGTCAAGACACACTAGTGCATTTTTTTATTAATCAACAAAGAATTATTTGAAAAATGATTGTACGAAATTAAGACAGATATCGGCTCTCAATCATTTACATATATTTGTATTTCTAAATAGATACCCGAAACATCGTTTTGGCTGCAAACAGGGTATTTTTTAGCAAAACAATGGGTATCAACTAATGCACAATACAAATATCTATAAATACATGTCAAAGATGGCCAAATAAACTATTTAATATTATTGAAAAAAATATGAAAATATGGAATCGTACTGTTTTTAACCTCTGGATAAAAAATACAAATAAACTGTCACTAGTATTAAACAATTGCAATACATTCAAATTTTAACAAGAAATTGAAACAAAATTGTGAAATTCAAGAAAAAATAGAAAATCTTAAATTCAAACCGATCCCGATTAAATCATAATGCTCCTAAACAAAATCATATACTAGTAAAGTTAGAACATATCAAGATTTTGTAAAAATTCCAGGTTGTTTTGCTGTAAAATGGTTTGTTTATTTATTGATTTAAAATGCATATCAATTACTCAGAATAAACTGCAGTATTATTGTTATATTTCAATTTTTAAATAATTCTGGTTGGGGTCATTTTTTCTTAATCGGGATCGGTTCAAATTTGATAAATTACAATTTTCTAAAATTTTGCATTTCCGTTTCAATTTCTTTGTAAAATATCATTCTTTGATAAGTGTTTTATATAACTATTTGTAATTATTTAGATTTTGTCCATATTTCTAAAAGATATATATATATATATATATATATATATATATATATATATATATATATATATATATATATATATATATATATATATATTTCAGACAAAAAATCATTTAAAAGATTAAAATATCTTAAACTGACGACCTTTGGTATGTTTGTATTCACAATTATATTACAAATCAATTAATTAAATCTCTAAAATATCTTGTTTGCAGTCAAAGCATATTTTTTTTATTTCACTGACAAAAATATTATAAAATAAATGAAACCGGTATTGGTTTCTATGGACCTACGGATTTATTCATTGATCTACACCGTCCGTTGAAATCAGTCTTATGTACAGAAATTCCATTGGATTCCACCAAATTAACAATTAAGACTCACAAGTTATTTATTTTTTTGCCAAATGGACAATGTTTAACTTCATTTTGACAATTCAGGGGGCAAGTGGCCCCCCTAGATCTACCATTGATTAAAACAACAATAGCTGCTTATTTTAATGTTATACATGTAGAAGAGCAACTGGTTTTTAAAAAAAAAAAGGTGAATCAATGACGTGGACTGAACATACACATTAAAAATAAAAACATCTACATAATATATGTACATAATAAGAGTATAGAGAAAACTGTGTTTGACTGACCTTGTCTGAACTCCAAAGTCTAACCTTGAAAAAGATTTAAGGCAATTGTTTACCATTAACAAACGCGATGACTGTTATCTTGTTTCCCTTTGGCTTTTACAGTTGATTGAAGCCTATTTTTGATTGGATAATATAGATTGGATAATATTGATTGGATAATATGGATATTGAATGTCGAAGCTCGAATTTCGAATCTCATATTATGAATCTCGATTCTCGAATGGGGCTTTTGTAGGTTTCTGTTTTGTAAAATCATATTCTAAAAAAGATTCTTTATGGATCTAATAAAAGAGAATTTGTTAAGTTTGATTGCGTTCATGTTGTCTCACATTTTTGGCAGTTTTTTTGCACACAAGTAATGTTAAACCCATTTTTTGTCAGTTTACACTGCAATCTTTACTTTAGTGTTTAATCCTGTACTTATTATATATTTTAAAATTCAAAGGTTTTTCCAATTGTCATTATATAGATACACAACCACTTTGCATATTTACCATTTACTTATTCACTAATCATTTTGATGTTGCAACGATTCAACAAAGTAATAAGCATTGTGTTTTTAAACAACAATGAAACATGTATATTGATTGTGAAAAAAAAATCAATTGTTTGGCAAATTTACTTACTTTCTTGTTATTTGTGACCGAAGCGAAAACATGTAGATTTCGATATAGTCATACAAAACCAGTGGAGGAAATAAAAATCGATATACATTAAAATGATAATCGCAATTATCAAAGATTCAGTAATTCCATAACGGTTATGTCAAAATTTTGTGTTACCTTACTTCTTGAAGGAATATTTAAAAAATAACGACAATGGCAACGACATACATATGTTTTTACTATGAAATTAAATTGGGTATATCAAAATCCAATCGCAATAGAAACGTATTGGCAGGTAAAATAACTTATGTGTCTATTCACACCGTACAACCGCTTTGAATCATTTCATTCAGGTGCCGTATGATACAATCAAAATTGTTTCTTTATCTGGACAGCAGACGTTCACTGAGATAAGAAATGTTCTTAATTGTCAATCTTAAACAAATACTATTTTCATAACATTTGGTTAAATGTAGAGTGATATAGTTGTTTTTTTTATCACCAATCTCGTTTTTAACTGACATTGTCACATACAGATGTTTTAGTCATTTTTTGATGCATTTTTTTTAAAACAATGCAAAATTTTAGGTTTGGACACTTATAAAACTAAAACATCTTGTGCTATCAAAATAATACAATATCAGAAAAATAGTCTATTTTCTAACCTTTTATTTGATATTTGTAAAAATTTCTATTATTCATTCCTGTAGCTGCTATTTTAATTTTATTAACACACCCTCGAAGAAAAATGATACGTTCCACGTCCGCAGGATAATACATTTAAAATATGATTTTAAACCAGTTATGATACACTCATGCGCTGTATTTGTCGAGTTAAATTTAACCAAAATGACAATGTTTTATCGCTTAAGATGATCAATGTTTAATTGGAATAGGAAGTATTTTAAAATAAATAAACGACAACATTATATTTAGATTAATTTTCTTTTCAGATCATACAATCAGAGATATAGCACAGTAAATGACAATGGATTCAAATATATTTCTTTGATACTAGTGTCAGGAGAAATATTAATCACAATAAATGTGAAATAAAATACAAAAAAAAAAATATGTCCTTCATCCGGCAAACAAGGTTATAGAACAAAAATCTTTCAAGTTGTCATACCGGAAAACTACACACCATCTCGCATATGATAACCGATTAAGTATAACAAACTTGGATATGACAAATAAATTAAAAACAAACTCACCTCTTAGATCAAATTTCACTCAACATGACGATGAAATGCAGAGTGGCAACGCACTTTCACTTTAGAAATTTTTTTCCAAGTGCGTTTAATTTGGGACAAAATCAACACACTTTGAATCTTTTTCCAAGAGCGTTCAATTTGGGACCAAGTTAATGCAAAAATATTTTCAAAGTGCGTTATGACTGTACATCATTTTTTTTTACTATCAAGACATTTAACGCACTTTGTAAAAAAACTTGTATAAATCACAAAATATTGACTTTGTTCTTAGCTGATTTCGTTTTATTCAGATTAAGTGTTTATAGTTCTTTGTAAACACCGTTTAATGTGGTCTAGCATCATTTGGGAATCGAGAGAGGACAACCAAAGACACAGTTAAATTTCCAATAAAATATTTATAACATGAAGAATGCATTCACATCATCTTTTCTTCCCAAACAACTTATGTATCTCTGGTTTTCTAAGCATAAATCCCTTTCTCGAATTCAAACCAAATGAATTATTTCGATACATAGAGTAATATATTTACATGTACAACCGTTAAAACATATCAACTAAAAATCAGCATTTGAGCCTGCACTTTTTTGCATTTTTTCCCTACAAAGTATACAGTATTCGATATACTTCGTCATAATATTTGTTCATAGGCCGATAAACACCGTATATAGGTCATATTGTGTCCCCCAGTTAATCATTTTCTTTTTCTCTTTAGAGAGTAAATATTCACAAAGTAAAATGATAAATTATTTAGAAGGACGGATGTCGACTTATCGGCGCAGTTCATGTGATAATTTGAAATACAAATTTAAATTATCTTTTGAACTATTTTTCTTTATGTTACATTAAATGATCTTATCGACAAGCCTTTTCCTTGCGAAATTGCTATTTAAGAAAGCTACAAATCTCATGGGTTCTCTTTTCAATGTCTTGTAGAACAAAGTGCGTTGAAACAATGCAGTATAAAAGCCAAAAAACTTTATCAGAAAATGGAAAGAGATACAGACGAAAATGATGACAAAAACAATGAAAACTAGATGCTGTCATTAGACAGTAATACCCGCACCAAGTGTTTGCCCCTAAATAACCCTGTTTTGTACCAGTTTTAGTAAAAATGAAGGCCACATGCACATAATACACATAAGCGGCCCTATATGTACAATTTGTGGATGAACTGTTTGCATGTGAAATTTAAGTTAATCAATAATCTTTTCATTTTATGTCATAGAAAGTATGGTCTATATAATTATTACAAACAAAATTAAATTAGGCCCCCTCCCCTCGGCCGTTGCCGGCTTAATTTAGATTTGCTTCTACATCGTGTGCACGGATTTAGAGAAGGGTTGGGAGTGAGGGGTCCAGACACCCCCACCCTTTTGAAAAAAATCTTTTATATTAATGCATGTAGTAAAATTACAACGCAATACACCTCGGACCCCAATCCCCCACCCCCTGCAAACACAATTACTTGTATTACTTGCCTCCCCCCCCCCACCACCACCACACAAACACAGTCCTCATGGATAAATAAACATCAGAATATTTTGATAACAACGAAAGCTTGTTCATGTAGTTCAGTGCGTTATAATCAAAATTCCTTCATAGTGACGTTTTATAATTTTAAATGTTTACAATACATGTATTTGGCAAAAAAAATAAAAATAAAAAAAATAAGTTTTTTAAAATTTTTGGAATCTTAAGTAAAAAAATAGAAAAGCCTCAGCAGCATTTGAACTCTCTACAGACACGTAGTTAATGCTCTAACCCATTGCACTTCAGTGGTAGGTAACATTAATTTTGGGGGAAATATTATATTTATATTTTATTGTTTATATTTCAATAGGGAGTACATCACAATATGCAGGTGTCCTGTACCACCTTAAAGCTGAAATGTGTGCTTTACATAGTTATTTACCTAATAAAATAGTGCAAGGGGTTTTAAAGAATAAAGGCATGAAAATACATGCATGTTACAAGTACATGACCTTTGTCCGAAGTTATGTACACAACACAAGTCTACAGGTGGCATTTGTGGGTACTAGTTTTACCCAGCTCTTCGGTTAGATGGGTTTCACGTGGTGTACATACTGGTATGTGTTTTCCATATGCACAATAGGATTAATTAAACTTTTTTTTGTGATGATCAGCTAAAGAGATTCATATTGTGCTCTAATTAGATTATCATAATGATGTTGACCAATATAGGTAAGCATAATACATGTACCTGGTAGAACTAGCACAATATTATGAGACACCGGCATACATAAGTATTACTTTCACTTTCTATATAAGTGATCTCTCTTTGCCAGCATACTGTATCATCATCTTTTAATATTTATCAATAAATTAGCTCATCATTGTTACCTATCACATTTGTACAGTTTCCGTCATTTTAATTGCAAAAGATATTTTTTCATTTGTCAGACTTACATTATTAAGTTGACCCCATATTGACCCTGTGACATATTGTATTAAATTTGTGTATTACATGTAAATAAGTGTAGAGACTTATCATGTCTATATGAGGAAGAGGTCTTTTTTTCTTAATTTATTATGATGCATCAAATAAAATGTAGGCTATGACCGTATGGGATTGTTGTCTTTAAACTACCACCACCCACCAACCCCCCTGAAATAGGAAATGATGATATACTTTGATAATTTTTAACTTTCGAGATCCCCCATCCCTAAACCATATTTATTCTTGCTCTTTGTGTGCATCAAATTGTATATAGGTTACGCCCCCTTGGAGACACCCTGACTTTCCAGAACTGGACATAAAGTATTTTATCTTATTCTAGGTAGTGTTTGATCCATTTGGGTAATTCCTAGCTTAATGATGATCCTGCTTTGTTTAGGAGAATTTACAATTGCCCCGAATACATATAACATTTTGTTTATCTTATCGATAAAAATTAAAAAGCAATTTCCAAAATCTTTATGTGCATCTAGAGAAAAATACCAATCAAGAAATGATTTAAAATTTGCTACTGTACACATGTAAGAATGTAAAAAGACTCTGAATCTGATGGGGTGTGTGGAGGATAAACATTTAATTTTAATCATTTATTGTAATTAATTTTAACTGGAATATTAGGCAGAAAATAAGACTTCTGATCATTTATCAATAGATTATTTGTCAAATGTGATTTTTGTTTTAACAAAAACATTATTTACCAGTTTATAAAACTTTTTTAAGACCCCAAATTATATTTTGATTTTAATAGATCATTCGACAATTAAGAAGAGTGTAAATGTAAGGCTTTCTTTAATTTTAAGTAAAAGTAAATGCAAGGTTTTTTTATTTTAAGAGAAAAAAACTGTCATTTTATTTACAGTCTAAGGATGGATACGTACATGTGTCGATCCAGAAAATTTTTCCTGGGGAAAGGGGGACGGTGGCAACAGATATTTGAGTTGGGGGGGGGGTCCGAGGCATATATGAATTAAATGTATAAATTTAAAGAAATTTGAATTTTGAAGGGGAGGTCTGGACCCGTGACCCCCTCTAGTTGCGCGCATGGGATAAATGTTAATTTCATGCTACTATTTGTCTTCCAGGATTAAATTTAAATTTTCAAAATCTTATTGAACATCTATTGGAAAGCCCCTATCACATCCCAAGATATGATGTGTCTATTCATTAAATCATAAGAGGAGTTCTGGGATTTAGATTTTGTTTAGGAGTGATAAACGTCCATTTTCTGCTACTATTTGGCTCTCTGGATAAAATTCAAATTTTCAAAACCTTACTGCACATCTAGAGGACAGCCCCTATCATATCCCAAGATATGATGTGTCTATTCATTAAATCATAAGAGGAGTTCTGGTATATATGTTATGTTTAGGAGTGATAAACGTCAATTTTCTGCTATTATTTGATTCCCTGGATGAAATTTAAATTTTTAAAACCTTACTGCACATTTATAGGACAGCCCTTATCATATCCCAAGATATGATGTGTCTATTCATTAAATCATAAGAGGAGTTCTGGGATCTAGGTTTTGTTTAGGAGTGATAAACGTCAATTTTCTGCTATTATTTGAGGTACGGTAAATGCCAAAAATGGCCATATCTCCAAATTGGACGATATTTTACTGAAAGGTAGACATGAATATGTTACTTCATAAAATAGAACAGTTTTGTTATTTTCTTCATAATTTTTATGTGTGCCACTGCTCAAATAGTGGGTCATTTCAGTCACAATTTAATGACGTCGCACTTAACATCGTAACGTTATACAGTGGAGCCTCAGTTATCCGGACTCTTTCGTTCCAAAGTCCAATCGTCCGGATAAGTGAGGCGTCCGGATATCTGAGATGAGTCTATTGTTGTCATAAATGATAATTTATATGTTTATAATGGGTGTTAATACTGTTTTCTTTGCCTTTCATACTTAATAGCAACAAATTAGAGTTGTCCTTTGAAATTCACCTGAGTGTTTTTAATACAAGGAACCCTGCTTTATATTGTTATTTAATCAGGAAATATTAACCAAACTATAATAATAGCCAAATGTAGCTAAATATATTGTGTCCAAGTGTGAAATGTGCCTATGTACGTTCTGTTTTTAACAATCTATATCTAGACACGTCAATTTTTAACCAATGCACTTCCGATCAGTTGAAATGCTTTCCTTTTTGTTTTCTTCCTATACTTCCGGTTTTGACTTTATCTAAAAAAGCATTCTTGAGACACTTCGTTTAAAATAACTTTTTTTAATATAAATACCACAAAGCTATGAAAAACTTCCTAGATTTATTAAGCACATTCTTCTTTTTAAATAGAGGGGTGTTTTAAAAAGTGATTGCACTTGACAGGTGCACAGAGTAAAGATACCCAAGCCACGTGCAGTGAGGCGTGACTAATCCTGTCTAACCAGCAATGTCGGTAATATTTGAAAGTTATTTGAGAAGTCAGAGTGTTTATACAAGCTACTCATGGGGTCTAGCAGGTGAAAAGGTGTGAAACTCAATTGATAGACTTAATCTTTCTATTGTATTAATAGGAGTATCATTAAATTTTACCGTCCTGTTAAATGAAGCAAAATTTATAGTTAAACAGTATTTTGTAGTAAAAACAGACCGTCCGGATCTGGAACGCGAAATTCCGGATATATGAGACAAAATATCGTATACAAAATCTGTTCCCAAATAAAATAGTCCGTAAACTGAAGCGTCTGGATATCTGGCGTACGGATATCTGAAGCCCCACTGTACATGTTAACAATCGTATCTATATGAATCACTTTATAATCATTTTATTGTAACTTTAAATAAGACAAAAAGTTGTATATTGACCATTATAATATTTATATAACTATTAACTTATATCTATTCACAGTAAATAAAAAGTCCAATATCCTGTATGTTTCTGGAAAGTTCAAATTATAGTTCTCAATATATCAATGTTAACACACGTGTCTTTTTATTTACGTTACATCATTTATACATTCTTTATTGGAAGGGTTGTGATTTTTTTTTTAAGTTTAAAAATAGTAAATCATTATAGTCTTTACCAAACCGAATCTCCGTATTTCCATTTGCATCCAAACTAGTTTCGTTAGAGTTTAGGCTCGCGGTGTAGTTTCAAATAGGCTCGTGATGTAGTTTCGTTTTTGTTATCGGGTTTGTCCTGGTTAATGTTTGCATCGTCGCTCTCGCCTGCATCAACGATGATTTTTGTTTGAGATATGCATGCTTACAATCGTTGAGTATAAATGCATTTGTGCCCCAAACAATTCGTTTGTTTGTCATCTTGCACTTTTCGCTCATATTCAGAATTATTGTATCCCTTGTAATGGGACGTGGAAATAGAAAATAAAAAGCGTCACCGTCATGTAATTGCTGCAATTGATTTAATATTTTATTTTTTGTTATTTTCGAAAGGCAAACGAAATTGCGATTAGTAATTGCCGTTGATATTTCTGTACAATTTAAATCAACACTTACTGCCGGGAACGTCATTACACATTACACATATTTCAAAACAACGGGTTTTGGTCAAAAATTAAAAAAATTCATTGGTCCATGACAAAATTGAAATATCCGAAACCTTATTGCGCATCTATAGTATACCCCAAAACATATTCCAAAAGATGATTTGTCTATTGTTGAAAATGTAGGAGGAGTTAGAGGAAGAAGGTTTTTTTTGTGAAAAACGTCATTTTTTACCAATTATTTGACCCCCAGTACTACCAGAGAATTTTTGAAACCTTTTTACAAAACAACATGATACCCAAAATCAAACTCCAAAAGTTCAGTTTACTGGTTTATAAGATGTAAGAGCAGTTTGAGAAAGTAAAACGTGACAGACGGACGGACGGACGGACGGAACAGGGTAACAACAATATACCCGAACTTTCTTTAGGTTTTAAAGGAATGTGTGTTATACCTCTATAATATTTGATTATTAGTTTTCAGTTGCTGGGATTTTGCAGTTATTTCTCTTATTTTGAAATACAAATATGAAAGAAAATTAGCAAAAGTGTCTGAGGAGATTCTGAGACACGGGGTGTTAATATTGTGCCGGACAATTATAACACTGTCAAGGTTGCATTTTTTGTACCCGCTTAAGATTCAGGTTCGTAAAAATCCATAAATACCAAATAGACCAAAGAGTTATTAACCACTTTTGTTTTAAGTGTATTTCATCTGACAGGTAAGAAATTTACCTTTAAAAATTAATATTCCATAGGAAAATAGTAAATCACATAAGAAAAATAATTTTTCTACAGGAAATATTGAGAATCTTATAGGATTTTATAAAAATCCTATAAAAATTATATTTTCTCTAGGAGAAAAGTATTTCCTGAAGGAATTTGATTCAGGCATGTAGTTTTCATACAAGAAATGCAGAATTACCATCGGATTTCAAAATCCTATGGGAATTTTGTTCAAATCAAATCGAAATTTAAAATCCTACAGGAAGTTTTTTATTCCGGTAGAAAATTCTTTATATCCTATAAGAAAATATCTATGGGAAAAAAATATTTTCCTGCAGGAATTTATTTTCAAACTTCTTAAGGTAACTATCTCATCTTTTTAATCAATGGAATATCCTATGTCACTTTTGAATTTTTCGATACATATAGCTTAGACGGGTGCAAAAATCCCATTTTGCCAGTGGCATAATTATCTAGCACAGTGTTTGTTATTTGGAAAAGGAAGAGGGGCAATTCTCTGATCATTAAAGTTTTAATTGAGCGGAAACCCCTGTTTGTTTTTCTATATGTTGGGTTGTACTTTGTTTCTCTTTTACGTTACTTGTACGCTGTACGTTGTTCCTTATTTTGGTCAAGAAAACTTACATAATTGTAAAGTCATAAGTACTTAGTGCAAATTTGTCAACCTTAGTCTACCTCAACTATCTTTAAATCAATGTATGCGTATAATAACTTATTATGTATATAGCGTATTGTTTATTATGATAAATTGTTCCATGTTCATACAAATGTAGAAACAATTTGCATTATTTCAAAATGAAAGATTGTACACATTATTTGGGTTTTTTAACATTTGGATGTTGTCCTTTTTTTAAGGAAGTGAATCAGTCATGTAACTGGATTCAAGATGTCGAAAGTCAGTTGTAAAAACTGCACAATGTCTAGAGACGATCAAAGGACAACAAAATATACTGTAATATTTACATGTATATATAGACATGAATGTATAATCAAGATTGTGTTTATTGTTATCAAAAACAATTTACTGCTGTATTTAACTCAATCTACTTTTGTTTGATGTTGAAATTGAAAACACTGTTAGGACATCCACCCATTTAGTAAAAACACGGTGATGAGTGCCACAATTTGTCTCTGATTTCCGCAATATTTCTGGCATAGTGGGACATAGTGTACCTGAAAATATCGAAGGTGATTTAAAGGTGAAAAAAGGCTTCAACTTGTGTTGAGAAGATGGGAGTAAATAAGATTGAATAGATACAATAGCTTAAACAAGTTTCATTTCATTGACGTTTTTAGTTCACAAATGATTTTGATCGAGCAAGGTCATGTATCCACTTCGTCAGGCTAATGATTCGGAATATTCGATGGAACGCACAACCCGCGATTAGAATTATACCGACAGCCTGCTTCGTCGATGCATTCGTTTTCGTCGTATATAGTTAAGCATGAGCAAAGAGTTTGTCGGATACTGCAGATTCCATCGATCAGATCTGTAAACAAGAAAGAACTAGCTAACATTATTATAATAAATGTATATCGTATTGCCTACGTGTAATGTAAAATTATTTCAAATGACTCCTATGGATAATGTACAATTAATATTACCGATGTCTTCATCACGCGCGGCGGCGTCCAGGAGCACTTGCAGAAGCGTGTTGCATTCGTTCAAATCTGCGTCACAATAGACGTCGTCTATAATATACTTGCTCCTCATTCTCCACCATCTTAACTTCTAGAAGTTTCTTGCACACTTCAAATCAGTCCGATGACATATCATAAAGGCGGGTACCAAAGTTGCTAAAATAAATAGATTTAAC
Organism: Magallana ariakensis; assembly: GCA_020458035.1. Taxonomy (NCBI): domain Eukaryota; kingdom Metazoa; phylum Mollusca; class Bivalvia; order Ostreida; family Ostreidae; genus Magallana; species Magallana ariakensis. The sequence continues at coordinate 37,560,173 of CM035812.1, forward strand.
ATATTATATTCTGTCGGACATCTTTCTGTGAACAACACGGTTGCACTTCATTTACAAAAGTTATTAATATTGATGAGTTTCCTTTATCTAAGGTAAATACTTTTATATTAAAAAAGTCAATTCTTTCTTGCATTTTTCTGAATAGTTCTTACACCTGATTGCAAACATATTCTAGATCTTTCCACATTACGTTGAATGCCAATCGAGCTTATTAACTCTGAATTGATACCTGAAATCCCTAACGATCCCAGAATCCCTACTACAGGAAGCCCCGAGTCTGTTATTTGCTGAGCATGGATGGTGATTTCAGTACAGAGAAAGCAGTTGATTACCAATAGACATTTGTTCATAGTAGCTAGATGGTCCTTTCTATTCACTTGATCTTGCAAAATCAAATATAGTTCTATACAAATCCCCGTAGACAACGAGGTCACATAATAATTATGCAAAACGATCCGCGATTTGCTAGAATTCTCATGCCAGAAGATTTTTAAGAGAATTTATTTCAAATATATTACTTTGGAATTCACACAATTTTTAGCTGTTGTTTTTTTTATATACTAGAGCAATCTGGTAGCTCTACATAATTGATACATTTATTATTTATTGAAATAATGATATTATAAGAAAATAACTGTAGTATGTTCTTGAAATTTTAATTCACTTAAGAAATTGAGGCGTAATAAATTATAAAGCAAAAGATGCCAGTACTTACCCCGTGTCTGATTCTTTCTTACCTAGGGATGGTATAAAGCTATATGGGTATATACATGTACATGCATATATATCTAACGTCTCACCAGAGCAAGCATTTACCCATAATTAAATATTCATCATCATCGCTCTATATTCTTGTTTTTTAGACATGGGTTTTTTGTGATCGGCTTCGGCCGATCACTGTTGTGTCCATATGAGGCATCCAGCAAATGCTTCCACGTGCGCACACATTCCGCTTGCATAAGTAGTTCTTATAAAAACTTGAAGTTTGGTTTAGTATTTATATAAGATTTTACTCGGTTTTATTTCAATTCATTTAACTTAAGAGATGCAAACATACATAAAATACAATTCAACCTGATAATTCAAGAATGCACATTTTGTCTCACGCGTAAGAATTTCGATCGAAAGATTCATTCAGTAATGCAGTTGACCTCGATGAACTGACCTCGATCAGAAGAAGAAGCTCCATGAACTGACCTCGATCTATTGATGTTGCATAATAGCAGCTAGGAAGACGGCTTGAGTTACGTTATAATGCGACTACAATAGCAAGTTATGATGTCATTCAATGTTTTTCAGTCGCATTAAATTATTTTAATACAACTCTTTCTTTGTATACATGTTAATGCTCTTTGAAGAGCCCTTAACTCGGTATTCTGAAGAAGAAGATACATTAACATTTAATAATTACGTTAAAAATATAAAACTAGACAAGGAGTTTACGAACGGCTTTCCCCAAATTTATTTCAAAATTAAATTTGTTGACGGTTTATAATGATGATATTATGGTGTACAGATTCAAAATATTCTATATTTTGTAAAAAAAAATACAGTACTTTTTAAATTATTTTACATCATGTTGATTGCTTCTTGCTATCAATATATCATCATTGCCGATCATTCCTTTAAAAGGTATACTTGTTTTTATTTTACCATTTTAAGAGAAGAAGGACAATTCATACACTAATGCAAAGTGTGTTTTGGACTAGTCGCTTTGAGAGTGTTATAATATTTTCATTAACAAGCAATAAATGTATCATCAGAAGAGGTGGTTTGGGGTGGGGGGAGCTCGCCCTTCCACGTTAATGAACTTACTTCTTCTATTTTATACAGAAAAATAAATGTACAAGTTAGTAATTATTGGCCTCTCAACTTTTTGTCTGTGGTGTTCCCACTTTAAAAACCGATGCCTCGTGTTTGATTAAGGCGAATGTATAAATTGAATAATCTCAGTTTTTTCCATGGGTGAACAGAGGGGTGGTTGAACTTTAGTTACAGACTTTCTGTCTGAGAAACATAATACAGATTACTATTAAATGAATTAAATAAATAAATAAGAATTAAGATATTAATCATTTCGACATCATGTTTTACTGTCAGCTCAGACAAGTGTAAATTAAAGATACTGATTACAAGTATTTTTAATGGTGAAATGCACATGTACTTTACAGGGTTCCTTCGGGCTCAAACTACAGATCACGTACTTGTTAAATTATTAATTATCATCCATCATATCCAGCTAGAAGCATCTTCAGGATCGTGTTTGTGATAAAGGGTTGAATGTTGTTATTATGAATATTTGATTTCTGATTCGATTTAAAAAATGCGATCCCAAGCCCGACATATGAAAAAGCGATCTAATTTTATGAAAAATGATTGGTTGTTTTTTTATTTTTACATCTCAAAACCAATCCGTCTGCGGACGCTAAACATAGAAAAAAACTTGGAATGGCCTAACTTCAGTTTCACTGTTCATTTCCTTCCTTTCACTTCAATTTTTTACATCCTACCAGAAAAGAGGTGGGGGGCAACTCCATCTATATACTATGTCCGGTACGTGAACTCTAAGTTTTAAGACTTAATATTCATCCTTAACGATAGGTATGGTTTAGCTGACGACGAATGTTGGTGGTATTAAAGATGTGACAATCCCCTGAACATTCCCCAGGGGCAATTCAAGTCGAAAGTTTGGTATATACATGTAGAACCACAATATGCAGGCGCTAAACCTAATATTTGATTTGAAGAATTCGTACTGTGCTTTACTTTAACCTTTATTAAGTACTTGTACGCATACGAAACGCTTTCCTCACCAGAATAGTACATTAATAAAAAATCGATGAAGTCAATCCTTTTTTTAACGAATTCATTATTTTTTAAGTCTCTTTCAAATGGTTGTGTGTTGATACGGCATATATATAATTGGTGTCGTCTTGGAAACCTGGCCCCAGGGCCACAAACGTTGGATTTTACTCAACTCAAATCTGAGTAGAGTAAAATTTATTTTACTCTACTGAGTTTCGACTCAAAAAAGTGTGCCACGAAAACTATCTTTACTCAACTCATCAGAGTAACGTTACTCTATCTATTTTTAATCATGTATGCGGCCCTAATAAAAAAAATATTTAAAATAAATCATAAAAAAAACTATTGTGAGTGTTTTTTCACTTGATTAATATCATATGTAACTTTGCGTGCCATTATGACGTCATTTTTATGCATTAGTGACGTTATATTCTATGGAACGCCTGTTCTGATAAAATGGCAGAGGTTGATATTTTGTATAATCTTCTTGACATCAATGATCCCGTAAGTACAGAGGTGTCTTTAATTAGTGAACCTTTTATCACTGCTGCTCCTCTTGAAACGTCTACGCCAAAAAGAAAGCCAGCATGGAGCAATTTGGAACAAAATGTTTTGATTGAGGCTGTCTCAAAATATGAACAAAAGCTTTTTGGAAAGTTTAAAGGGTCGGGGAGGGGAAAGCCGGAGAGAGAGGCTGCCTGGGAGGAAGTAGCGAGGACAGTAAACGAGTACGTATTATTTTAAAAATTTTGTAGCCAAAATTTTATTTTATTTATTTATTTTATAGCTTTTTATATATGTGGTAGAGGATATAATTCCCCTAGACTTTCTTGAAAAAAATTAAGAGAGAGAGAAAGAGAGAGAGAGTACACTAATTATGGTAATGAAATTTAAATATGTCCTTTATGCCCCATCATGATGCTATTTTATATTGCAGCACATATGGATGCACTTAATTATTATAAGCAAAATTCAAAGCATAATGAATTTAATATTATTAATTGATTAAAAAGTGCGCTTACTTTATTATCATAATTTTATTATCTAATACAGAGTTGGTATTCACCCTCGCACAGGCAAAGAGGCATCAAAACAGTATGCAAATTTGAAGAACAGGGGTACGCATTTATTTAAAAAAAAAATGTGTGATTTTAAGTTATGTGTCAATGTCAATCAAATTAAAATTAAAATTAGAACTTCAATCCCCTCCCCGATTTTCGTAGCTACGCGACGCATCCGCGGATCCAGAAAATTTTTCCAGGGGGGGGGGGGTCCGAATTGAAAGTGGGGGGCTACACTAATCATCAGAAATCTTGACAAGCAAAAAAAAAAAAACCTAATTCCCAAAATCATGAAATTCCTAATCCGGGGGGGGGGGTGGTGGGGGGGGGGGGGTGGTTCACGTAGTATACCTATAACTCCCCCCCAAAAAAAATCATACCTAGCAAAAAAACATATTCCCAAAAATCATGAATTTCCCTAATCCGGGGGGGGGGGGGGGTCGTACTATACCTATAACTGCAATTTTCAATATCACTCTTAATATTTCCGCTTCCGACGCCTTTGCGAAGGATATATGTGTTTCCCAAGGGGAATCCGAGGCATATTTCCGATAATTTTACTATGTAAATTTAATAAATTTTTATTTTCCAGGGGGGGTTGGGACCCCCCCCCCCCCCCCGACCCCCCTTCTAGATCCGCGCATGCGACGTATCGAAAACCGTGGAGCGAATGAAAGTTCTAAGTTTTAATTAGATTGGAGCCGTTCTATTTTAAAAATATTTTAAACAGCCAAGGAAAAGCTTTCACAAATGAAAAGACCTAAGACTGGGGGAGGGCCTAAGCCCGCTTCACCAACGCCAGTTGAGCAAGCGGTGCTTGAATCACTTGAGGGTAGACCATCTTTGCAGGGTCTCGAAAATGGTTTTGATTCTGGAGGTGTGTAAATTTATGACTCATTTTCGCATTGTTAATAGCTGATTTAGAAAAATATCAAGGTATACTCAACTTAGTTACACAAAATATTCATTTAAAATATTTAGAAATTGAAAACGGGCCCCCAACATCTTCACTGTCTTCATCCGCCTCCTGCAGCCTGTTTTCAGACCCTTCACCTTCAGCACCAATTTATTTTGACAAAATATGCAAATGGGGCTAAAGGTGAAAGACTACATGTATAATATAATATCAATTGGTAGATGTTTCCCTGCAGTCCTCTCTGTATATATAAGGTTCGGTCGTTTGAAATATAGTGTTGTATAATATTTATCATTTTTATAGCCTAAAAAATATATATAATGATTGTCCTATGGCCTTGCCATACTTTACGCATTTCATTCAGAGTGACCTCCCTTGGAAAAAACAACAAGACGCTCGCTCTATAAACGACCGCATACGATGGTAAGATATGATTTTCTGTATTGATGGAATGAATTTAATCCAATTAATGTAATAATCTTACCAGCTATAATTGATAGAATTTGGTTCTAATAGATGAAATGTCGTTTTGTGACGGGAATTTAATAAATCTTGCAGATAAAGCAGACAAAAGGGAGGTAACTGCTCGAACTGCACGTCCAACAGCTGATTTGGATACACAAAGGGAATCTCCGATCAGCTGGTAGAAAGATCCAGTGGCATAAAACCGCAAAGCTGCCAAGACTTGTAGAAGGGGTGGTAGAGGACAGCTTCGTTGCGTCTGGTGGCAGAGAGTGTCCGAAATCAAACCACAAATGAAGAAGATCGTGGCGGATCTAAAGCGATACCTCTGGAAAATTTCATCCTCGGACCAAACCTCTAAAGGATTGCTACGGTCTCGTACTGTTTGCCTCGGCACTCGCATAATATTCCACAGAAGGATACGCCTGGCAGCCATTTTGAATGCGAGTGAAACGCTTGAGACAGGTGCTTAGCAATCTCGGATATTTTGAGAAAAACTCAAGACTTTTCTCAACTTGAGTGAGACTCTATTTTCGTGGCACACTTTCTTGAGTCAAACTCAAGAGATTTGAGAATATTCTCAGATTTGAGTAGAAAAAGACCGTTGAGTTCGACTCAAGACGTTCGTGGCCCCGGGGCCTGGTTTCAAAACAATTTTAAAAAATGAACAAAATTAAACTTTTCAATCGTATACTCACCCTTTTTTTAGCACTGTTATCAATTAATATATTTACACAATTGTTTAGAAATACCACAGGAAGCAAATCAGAATAACAAAGAAATAAAAAAACAACAACAACAAAAACCGATCCTAAGAGATACCGCAAAATCTGTATGTGATGAGCAAAAAACACAATTTAAAATTGATCTTGAAATCAAACGCGTGGCAATTTTTTCATCCTTAGGCTTGAGGTAGACAGAATTGGCGGCTGGTTCTGTATCTACAGTCACTGTCGTTGTTGCACTCCGCTTCATCAGTGATCCTTCCGCACCGACAAAGTCTGGGGCGAAATTCGCAAACTGTATCCAACAGTTCTAGAAAAAAAATAATAAAATTTTAATCAAAGAAATGGTAATAGATTTTTATTTCGAATTTTAATTTGCTCCATTATTAATTGTTTACATGCAAAGAATCACTTAATTGTTGTTATATTTTTTTCTTTCATACTACCGTGAATTTGTACGCTCGAACATATATGTAACTTTTACTTGAAAACTAAAATACAAGTAATTTAGAGAGAGAGAGAGAGAGAGAGAGAGAGAGAGAGAGAGAGAGAGACAGAGAGACAGAGACAGACAGACAGACAAAGAGAGAGAGAGACAGACAGACAGACAGACAGACAGAGGGAGAGAGGGAGATTACCAAGCTTTTGAACACGTTCCTCAAGATCCGGTATTTTAGACACAAGATCTTCAGCGTCCTTGCACACGTTTATTCAGCTGACCTTGACATTCCGAATCAGCAGGTTTACAGTTCACGTCCATATTTTGGTCCATTTCAGCCGTCTTTTCTAAGCAATTATCTAAATCAGTCCGTAGATTACTCGCTGTTACTGATATCATGGCTGTGGCGATTTCAGCTAAATAAAAGAGAATGACATGTAAAACTTGGTAAACAATATGTCTATTTTAATGATCATAATCTTTCATGCGCGCAGTTTAGTTTGTGCGTCCGTTTGCCCGTGTGTTTGTACGTGTTGAAGAAAATTGTACACACATTGAACTCACGCCATTATGTCAACATTTATGCACAAAAATCACAAGGAGGTATTTTATAAAGAAAAAAATAATTGTCAACTATCAACCAGTAACAATCACTTAAGATCTACGATAACATTCCAAGTTGTCAGTAGAAACTAACCAGAAATGGCAACTGCTCCTAAGAGTCCCATAACAGAGAGGTCAGAAGTGGATATCTGAGACTGTCCATGGACCCAAGATGTAACAAGCAACAGGCCTTAGAGCGGAAGCTGATAGTTCATCGTGAAATTAGCCCAAATTATCCAATCAAATTTTCTTGTGTAACCTACTGGAAATGGAAATGTCAAGCTACAAGTTGAAAAAAAAATTTTAAAATGAGTTTAAGAAAGCAGTATCGTTTCATTTTATTATAGATAAAAATGAAAATTTAAAGTTCTGTCTTTTTGGAGAATTGTTTCATTTGAAAAAGTGTTTGGGTTTATTTTTTTATTTGACGATTTGTCACATAACAAAACCAACAAAATGGAAATGGGAAAATGTGATTCTTTATATAAATTAATTTTGCCTTTTCATAGTTTTAAAAACGCTTTTCCATCCTTGTGTGTGTGTTTGTAAGGACATTGAATTCACTACACGACATTGTTCACACACCAACCAAATCACTACAGATGGGAAGTCACTACATAAAACACTGTAGTGAGTTGAAGTTTCTCAAGAAACATACATATTTCGACATTTTAATGCCTAAAAATTAAAAAAAAACCGAAGGTGTCATTTGCAGGTATACACCCGTATTTTCACACACATATTCGAGGTAGATTTTCACCCTGTACACACTTTGCCCGGTTCTACTCTCTGCGCATGCGCAAAAAGTTTACTTTACATGACCTAGACATGACTCAAACTTGTGTTGTACATTATCAATTGTGCTTGGATTATCAACATTTAAGCTATATTCTGAAATCAAGTAAGTGTTTTTATTTAACATTTTTTTCTCAAACTATTATTTCTAATGAACGGTAGAAAATATTTATTCCTAAATGTAAGTTATCATTTAGTTCAAACAGACAATAACACAGTGTATGCACTCAAAAAGCTATAAGTTATAATTAATGATAACCTTTAAAATAAGCACGTCTAAAGTGTTAAGAATGGAAAGTATATATTGATAAATATGACACGTATCATGTAGTTTAGACAAACAAAATACCGAAGTATTTCTTTCTGACTCGAATTTCCTCTACATGTTTTAATCAAGGATACTGATTAATCTTAGAGTTATTGAAAAAGTGGTAAAAAATTTCGTTAGTTGGTACTCAATTAATCAAATAAGTTCATTTTTTTAGGCGGAAGCGCCTATTGCAATTGCTTTCATGACCTTCTACGTCAAAGGTCAAATTCCTGCCCTTTTTCATGGTAAATCTATCGGATGTTATTTAAACTGAGGGCATACAACTCTCTACCCCCTCCCCTTCACCGCTCGACCCTCGTTTAAACATTGTTTTTGATAATAGAACTCTTCTGATATGTGTCTTAATTTTTACTTTATCGTTTTTATTAATCCATTGAAAATGCCTAATAGCAAAGATAGCAAGTGGTAGATCTATGAGTTTACAGGAACGAACGATAAATCTTGCGATGGTATGCGACATATAAAACAAAGGATAAGCACGGAGTGAGATGCCTGTAGATAAAACTGCGAGGGAAAAAAATAGTTCATTTTGAAATTGCGTGTTTATGAGTACACAATGAAAATTTAATAGGGAAACTGGTAATTAATGTTTTTTTTTTTTAAGAACAACGGTGTGTATAATCTATTAAAAAAAATTATTAGAATGACACCATGCCTATAGATTATGTGTAAACATACTAACGTTTCGCGTAGTAATCTCAGAAAATACTGCATATGCAGTGTAGAATTTTTGTCAACAAACCCACTTTTAGAACAACTGGTGACTGTCCATCTTCGACATACGTAAGGTAAGTAAGCTGGGTAACTAATGTGTTATTTCTAATTGTATAAACGTTTGCCTCATCATTTTAGATTTTCATGTTCAAATAATGGTGATAACAGATTTTTTGATCGAGGAGCTGGTACATTCTTAATCCGAAATTCCTCTGACTCTAATCCCCGCTTGTATATTGTGACGTGCGGGGGAGACATGTCGAAATAATAAAGTGGGGGTTAGAATTAGAGAAATCTCGGATAAGTACATAAATTTTATGAAAGAATTTATATTGTTTGTGTTAGGCATTCATTGATAATTCTGAAATAATGTTGACCTATAGTTATGAATACTGTACAAGGCGAGGCGTATAGGATTTCTTTAAAGATTAAAATTTAGCACAATGGAATCGTATGGTGGCATAGTTCTGCCACCACTTGTCAGATAATTATGTCGACTTGTCAGATCTTGATGTCGACTTGTCAGATAATTATGTTGACTTGTCAGATATTTATGTCGACTTATCACTTATTCACGTGTTAAAAAACTTAACACTAAAACGTTTCGACGCCCAATTTGTGCCATTTAGTTTACATAATATTTTCTGACAAGTCAACATAAGGATCTGACAAGTCAACATGATCATCTTTTATGTCGACATCATTATCTGAAAAGTTGACATAATTATCCGACAAGTCGGCAGACTTATTGATAAGACAACATAACATCTGACAAGTCAACATCAGGATCTGACAAGTCGACTTATAATATGAATGAAAATTTTCTTCAAACTGGTTGCCATTTTGTTTTTTCTTTCAGATACATGTAATTATGTTAACTTGTCAGAGCTTTATGTCGACTTGTCAGATATTTATGTCGACTTCTCAGATCTTTATGTCGACTTGTCAGATATTATGATGACATGCGAATGGCAATTAGTGGCACTAACACGCTTTGACAGCAAAATATTGAGTTTATAGTCAATATGATTATTTTCTGACAAGTCAACATAAAGATCTGTCAAGTTGAAATAAATATCTGACAAGTCGACATAATTATCTGACAAGTGGACATAATACTCTGACAAGTGGTGGCAGATCTATGCCACCTTAGAATCGCATATAACGGAAGATAACGTTATACTTTTTTAAAACCTTTAATATTTTGTGACATCTCGCAGATCTATGTTCATATGGTGATTTCATAATACGTTACGTACTGCACTGTATGATATAGGGTTCATTAATTTTGCTTACAGAAATTTACAGTATTCAGCTTGGTTTTAAAATGGCTCATGAATAATGCAAATAGATTTTCTATATAAATATATCAGAATATAGCTTTTAAGTTTCATACCAGATCCAATTGGTTGTTTGATATAATAAATATTTCAGATATGCTATTATAAAGATATTTAATTGAACATTTTAAAAACAATCACATGATTTACCCTTTTGCCTACTGTATTTACTTGTATCTCAGAATTACATTATCATTACTTTATAATGAAAGTGATTAAAATTTTCTTGTGGAAATTTCTTTACATCATATTGTATATGATGATTTTGATGACTGCATGTATTTAAATTTTTTTTCTAATTTTCAATTCATGAGAACTTGGACTATATACCGGTATGTCTTTGATCTACCATTTTCATGATTAATTGCAATTCCAAAAAGACTCAATTATATACCTGACACTGATTATAGATAATGACCTAACATATATCTATATGTTCTATGTGTATGTTCTTTCAGATGAATGTCAAGAAACTGAATAACATTAACTGACAAGAGGAGACAATAGAGAGGTTAACCATTTGAACGTGTACGTCTACGTGTGCGTGTAGAGCTACAAGTATGTTTACACGTACACGTACCAACATTTGGGGTATGTTAAATAAACTGTACGTGTAAGCGAACGTGTAAAATTATTAGATTTACTATTTTCAACATGTTTAGTTTACTTTCACTGTTTATGTAATAGTTCTATGAATTTGATGAAACCAAAAGCACAGTCGTCCTAAACTTATCGTCTGCTATACATAGAACAACATTTGGTATACACAGAGTCTGTGTTTCTATCACAAAATGCTACAAGTATTAACATCCGTGCACTTTTGATTCTACACGTTTTGTACAACTTGTAGAATTACATGATATGCAGAAATTATGACGTAATACACATAAAATTAGGAGACTCCCCTAGTTACACGTACACGTTCAAATGCTTAACCTCTCTAATGAGAGCCCAACATCATTCTTCATCTCTGGTGAAGGGAAGAGTTGCTAACTTGGGCGCACAGCAAAATTCAAGCAAAACAAAGAAAAAGACGGATGCTATAAATGCGGTTGTGGCTTCCCAGTTCAGCACTTTAAAAGAGGGACAAACATTGCATGTTTGCAACTTCTAAATGGAAGCAGGGCATCTAAAATATGCTGGAATCCTCATCTTAATGGCCTTAACACCATTTTCAAGGTTAGTAAATACAACTAAATTTAATTATGATATTCCCCGTGGTTTTCTTGTTTAAGTATGAACAAATTACCGGTATACCCATGCTCGGAAGGAGAGGGGGTATATTGTTTTACCCTTGTGTGTCTGTTTTTCTATAACACAAATTTTGTCAATGAGATCTCAGCAACAATCGCAGATGCTTGAAATTTTAACTCACTCTTTGTTAAGGCATGCCATACGGTAGGATTCATTTTTCAAAATATTTGATGTCAACTCCCCGTCACATGTAATGTTAACTATGCTTTTTTGTACATGTATATACATCAGAGCAGGGGTATCACTAGTGAGCATTGACTCACAGATATCTTGTTGTCATATCTTTAATAATATAGTAAATATTCTTGTTCTAAATGCAGTTATAAACTGAAGAATTTTGGGAAAAAATATTGAACTTCCATTTACAGTTCGGTCACTTCATTTTCCATTAATTGTATGTAATATACCAAAATAACCTTACAAATATTGATAATCCATATCGTGTGATCTTCTTATTTATTTCATCCTTTATTTGCAGAATACATGTATACTTTTGAAAGTAAATTATTTGAGGAAAAACACACATAAATTCAAAATATTTTATTGATTAATTTTATTTTTAAATCCATGTTTTCTTTATTGGAGGTCAAGTATATTGTAATGAAATATTGCTTGATAACATATTTATTATCTATTTTTCATCAACACATTTTAGAATATCCTGCTGAAAAAGACAGTTGTCATTGGTATAATGGATGCAAGACAACACTAGTGAATTGAAATTGTTGTTACCATATTTGGCACACACCAGGATTACACGCTTTCCAAAAACACATTTATGGCATGCAGCTATTAAAGGGTTCTTTGGAAGTCTATGTTCTGTCATGGGGGAAGTTCTCATGAAGATTAGTATTAAAATAAAGACTTCAAAGTTCAAATGCCTTCAGTATTAGAGACCTGTGATTTGACAGTACAACATGGAGCAATTGTAAAGGACACATAATTTGTACATTATTTAATTTCAATCTATAGCTATTCATAAATTACTGGGCTTTTACATTGCATTGTAATTCTCAACATTTGCATACATGTTTGATCTTTGTAAAATATGTTTGGTGTACAGTACAGTTAGTAAATACACTCTTTCCAAGTTTTAAACATTTGTCAACAAAATGTATGAACAGCAATCTAAGGAACATTTAGAGGTCTGCAATTCTCCACATATAAAATGACTTTGAAATCATCCTGTTACTGTTAAACTTGAGAATATATTAAGAAAACATGAAAATCTCTTTATTTAAGGCATGATCCAGACTAATATGGTGCAGTAACTGAGTATTTCTACATTTAGATAGAATTTCTATCGTTAAAATGACAGATGTCCTACGGACCCGGTTTAACGATAGAATTCGTCCCATATACTCCCTTCGTAGCAAATAAAAAAATTATATCGCACTATATCTCGCCTAAATTTTCATATGATTGGTCTCAAATACCTACAATGTTGCTCTTTTATAATCCCATTTACCTCCTAAACTGTTTTACAACGAAATCACTGCCACTTGTAACATCACGTTTGAAAATTCGCTGTTTACGGTCGCCATGTTTACGATAAAATCCGAGACATTCCGAGTGCGATTTCCGACAAAATGGCAGGCAAATTCAAACGTGTATATTAACAAAATTGTCCTGCTACGACCCATGAAATGGATATTTTTTGGATTTAACTACATGTGCATGTTCAAAAAGGTTTGTAACGTAGAAAAATGTGTTTTCCCCTGCAGATTATTTTTAAGACTTAAAATCGACGCGAAGCAGATCCGCTTCACGGCTGCTACATTGCAAGTACATGGGACGAATGAATTCTTACTGTGACCTGAGCGTAGCCTGGTCACGGTAAGATTAATCTTTCTATTCCACATTAACTACACGTATATACCTTTATTGACATATTAGAACAGTGTTTTCTTTTATCAATCTAATTCTTAAGAATGACGTTTACTCAGAATGAAAAAAAATTCCACTATGATAATGAAAACCCATCTATTGTATGTTATAGACCTTTGATTGTAGTGTTATTTTTCACTTTCAAAAAAGTAGGTCAATGACCTACTTTTTGAGTTAATTGCTTATGAATATATTTTAAAAAATCAAGAAAAATCCATAAAAATATTACACTACGATTGAGAATTTCTTAATTGTGAAAATATTAGGATTAATTAAACACTTTAAAAAATGAAATACAGTTTATGAATGGTAGTGGCACTAAATAGATATAAAGCATGAAAATTTCAGCAACAGTTTTTAAAAATATTCCAGTCCGAATTTCCTCTATCAGTTTTTAAATCCCTACCCATTTTTGATCAAACTTTACAAAAAATTGAATGATGATTACACAAAAACATTTGTAGTATTAAACTACTTATATTGATCTTATTCTATTGGCATAAAATTTATATGAGGTCAATGATCAAAATTGAGATATGGTGTCTTTTATCGTTTCTAAGCATTTTTCAATATTTTTGCAATTTGTGCTATACGATAATTTTACTGATTAAGTGAGGTAAACCCAACAGAAAATATGCAAAATTATAAAGACTAAAATATATAATCTTAACTTTTGATATTAGAGTACTGCCAAAAATGTTTGAACAGAAAACAAAATCTGCAAAATTTAGTCCGAATTTCCTCTGTTTGGCTTAAAGTCAATTTTTATTTGAGCCTAATTTCATAATATAGTAGAAAAATCGAATGTTATGTCAATAATAATTCATTTCATAAATATTTTTTGTGTTTAGAACAAATTTTACTCATGACTTTAAACTTTATAACAATCCGAATTTTAGAACTCAAACCCTGAGTAAACGACACCCTTTAAGGAGAAAATAGTTATTATAACATTATGACATTGACAACTTGCAATCATGCTTCCGCCTATCAGTACTTTCAGTACTTTGATTATAAATTATGTTTGCAACCAGTGAGCTTTATCTTTATCAGTTTATTATATGTATGACTTATATTAATGCCGAACAGACATTTTGTTACAATTACGTAATACATAAAATGACAGTATACGTAGATACACATTAACAGGACTTAATTAATTTATTTACTTCTTTGTTTAGTTTCATGACATGTACATGTAACACCAGCCTCAAATATTTGGTTTGAAAAGCTTAGTATCTATACTACTATATTAAAATAATAGACTCGAATTTTTGGGCTTTAATACCGAGAAATCGGAAGAGTACTGTCTTTTGTTTTATATATTTTAAACATCATTGGTACTTGAAGATTACCAATTTGTTTTTATTTTTTCTCAATCAAGCTTCGCTAATTAATAATGAACGAAAATTCCTTTTAAAAATCCGGAAATCATCTGGATTTTTTGAATTTTACAATCTTGCGCATGCGCATTACATTCACGCTAAATCACGGGAGGCTCTTTAGTTTATGTTTCCACGATATCACATTTGCATGGATAAACTCAGAAACGATAATACAAATACGTGTAAATTTTCATTGAAAGTTTGCTACATGTATATATTCTGTTCATCAAAGAAAATACGGGAGATAACTCTAACTCAGTGCATTTGATATGAAAAATCTCGAGAGTTCCGAATGTCTACATGGCGTGTACTGTAAATTTGAAGCGAGTAAAAAACGTTGGTGAAAAAGTGTTGAATTCTTCATTAATATAAATAAATTTTTAGATGAAACGTATTTACAGCCTCAAAATGGTTTGTTATGAATAATTTGACTGTTATTTTCAATAAAGCGTCATTAATTTTCTCAAAATCGGAGCGATTCTGCAGTTTTTTGCTACATTACGGGTATATAGGAGGCATTTTAACTGTGTTGAAGGCCTGTCCCGAGACACAGTTAGATTATTCTATTAGATTATTCCGATATCATATGCAATGTCAACCCGTGCACGCACGAGTCAAAGTCTAGTAAGATATATTATCATTTATTTAGTCTTGCAATGGAAAAGTTATAATTTAATAACAATCGTAGGAGATTTTTTTTTCGTCCCATATGGGTTTACAATCAGAATAGAATGCCTCCTCCCCTTTATTAAAAAATAATAAACATATGTATAACATCTTAAAAACTGCATGGTAATGGATGACTGTAAACTATGGTGTCTGGATAGAGCCATTTGGGTTAGCGCGATAACGCGTTGAGATAAACGAGCCAACGCGCTTACACCTCTAACGCAACTTTGCACAACACGCCGTGGCGGAAACAAACAACACACGTTCGTGCTTACAAGCAACACACCGTCGCGCTAATGCAACTTTGCGCGACACGCGATCGCACTAACACACAACACACTGTTGCGCTAAAAAACAACACACCGTCCCTCTAACGCAACTTTGCAGAACACACTGTGGCGCTAACAAACAACACGCCGTCGCGCTAATGCAACTTTGCACAACCCGCCATCGCTCTAACACACTACACACTGTCGCGCTAACACACAACACGCCGTCGCGCTAACACAACTTTGCAATTTTCAGTCTAGTAGGAAGTCGTATTCAGAAAATATCAGACTGCGCATGTTGATGATAATTCATGTGTTAATCAAATTCTTTATTCACTTAGTCACAAAAATATACACTGTACATTATATTATGACATTTACAAATTCAAATTAGGTGCTCTGTATATTACCAAAACAAAGAAATTTTAAAATGTACAATTACAGGTATTTAACATGTCATGAATAAATGAATTGAATTAAATATCTAAGGTAAAGTAATATATATATATATATATATATATATATATATATATATATATATATATATATATATATATATATATATATATATATATATATATATATTTACAGTACATTTATTTTATTTTTCATGCATGCTTCCATGCAGGCTTACATATTTAAGCATGCGCAGTCTGACATTTCAGGACTAAACTTACTACTAGACTGTAAAACTTGCAAAGTTGCAATATTGCAACAGCGTGTTGTGGAAATTTATGTAAGCGCAACAGCGTGTTATGTGTAAGTGCAACAGCGTGTTTTCTAAGCACGACGGCGTGTTGTGCAAAGTTGTTTAAGCACAATGGCGTGTTGTGTTAGCGCGATGGCGTATTGTGTATTAGCACGATGACGTGTTGTGTAAAGTTGTGTTAGCGCGACGGCGTGTTGTGAAAAGGTGTGTAAGAGCGACGGCGCATTTATCTGAATGTGATGATGCGCTAATGCAAATTGTCATATCCAGACAATAATTAACAAACTTTATTCATGAGAGAAAAACCTTCATAAAATTTATGAGAGCCTGATTGTCCTGAATAGTTTTTTTCCGTGAACCAGCCATTTTCATATGGTTGCAATAACAACATGGTTCTAGATAAAGCTTAATTGCAAAAATAAGTTGTCGCGATCCAGTTTATCTTCAGTAAATCACGAAATAATGTTGTCACGAATAAAAGTTGGATTGCAGTAAACAGCTGACACAGTTCAAATCATTGTTTTATTTTCAAGGATTTGTGCACCTGTAACCAAGGAAATAAATTTACCTGAGTATGACAAAAATCACTGTTTATCATGGTTTCTATGTTAAGTAGATTAAAATCAATAATATACAAGCAACTTTTCAAAAAACAATTTTTCCACTTTCCATGGAATGTTTGATGCTTGTGAGTTGATTTTTACTCTTCACTATTTGCTCTTTTCTTTCCAAATGAAACTTATTTATCAAGAATTAATTCAGAACTACTGTGAGTAGAATCTTGTACATGTCCTCTTAAGGCATTTCTGTATTAATTAAAAACTTTACAGGCTAAACATGTCATTAAATATGCATTTGATTAACGTTTTGCAATCTGTCTACAGATGAACATTTCAAAACTCAGTTGAATGTATTATAAGTTACCTTACTTTCTACAATTTAATTCTGGTTTTTATCTGCTATTTGATTCGGTGAGAAAAAAATTAGTATAAAGATAAATAGCAGTAATTAAACTATTTTAGAAAATATTTATTCAATAGATATGCTCAATTTATACTCATTAGCTATAATACTCAATTTATACTCATATAAATGGGGTGGAACAGTTTAAGCTTTAATGCTACCTGTACGAAATGGTACTCCTGGTATTGACACGTAAACCAGGCGTCATACATTGCTTTATCCAGGCGGAGTCATTTTCAATTCCATTATATGTAAGCCAGGCGGCAAGTTAGACGTACGCCAGGCGTAAAAAGAGGCGTAATATGCAAATTTTACGCCTCTAAAGAAATACCAGGCGTAAATGGTTTTGGCGTAAATAGTTTGTTTAGGCGTAGATTTGTCCAGGCGTAAAATGTCTGTTCAGGCGTAGAAGTCTGTCCAGGCGTAAAATGTCTGTCCAGGCGTATATGTACAAATAATACATAAATACATAATACTATTTTACAACATCCTTTTTTATTCAATTATCTATAAAGTACATAGTTGATTATGTACATGTAAATTATAAAGAATTCAGTTTCTACATTTTTTTTTACAAATAAATGTACATGTGATTAATCATGAATAGTTATATCTTATCTTCTGGTTTGATAATTGAAACTAATTGCAGGTTAATGATTTTAATACACTTTGAATAAATTTTATTAAAACATTGAAGTCTAAAAAATGCACCTCGTTTCACTTATATCTGCTATTAAGAAGATGGAAGTAAGTAATTTGGCTTAAAATGTGTTTTTTAACCTATATTTTTTTTTTACATTAATAAGTGTATGCATATCATTGCATAGCAGAAAATAATTGTAAAAAAAGAGATCAGATATCTGACACACACTTCATAATGAACAAACTTTAGGGATTGATCATTTTTACCCATAAAATTATAAAATATTACACAAATCTCCTTTTTTAATACTATGACAGAACCTGTATTAAAAATACAATGTGTGACAGATGCTGATGATACCATAATACATGCTTACAATTCATCAAAAGTTAATTAGAAGCCAAAGCATGCAGTATGCCTAAGTATTTAAATCATTTCACGGAGGATATACATTTTTACAACTCCATTTATTATCTTTTTGCAGACAATTCTAAAATATCTTATCTCCAGAGATGTCATTCTTTTACTGGAGGCTCTTTTTAAGTTTCTTCCTGCAGTGGGACACCTGCTCTGTGATAGCATTGTTCAGCTCTGGATCAGTTGGTTCAGCTTTATCATGCTTTTTGCACCACTGCATGGCATAGTCTGTAAAGAATATATTTCAATTTATTTTAATTTATTTTAAGATATTATACCTTTTAGCATTTACTGAATAATACCGGTAAACACCTACTCAGCGGTGTGTTCAAAATAATGATAAAGAATTCACAAATGGGATGTTGTTCCCTGGTAGGAGAGATATTATGTTATTTAATCAAATACATAAATATATTATACATTTACACAAAGTATCTCAAACACAACACCCCCCACCTTGAATAGCACATGAATTTAAAATCACTTACCCGATCACTTAGTAAACCTGTATTTATTATGGACCAGTATTTTATATGTGTAACTATGTACATAAATCTACTATCATGATTCTATTTCAACTTCCTTAGACTCAAGTTTCTGACTATCAGCAAGTGATTGTCTTCAGATACATGACATTTAATTAGACATGAAGCATCAGGAATGGCCCCCTCCCCCTCTTACTGTTTCTTGCAGGCTTGCAGCGACCATTATTGAATTATGAAGGAGTTGACCATCCACCCCCTATTATGGGAGGACATTATTTTTTAAACTGAAGAGATTCAGTTACCAAATAGACATTAAAATGAAGTTATGGGTACTAGGTACTCCCACCCTCACAGATTTTGGGTTTTGAAGATCTTGATTTTTTTTTCAGTTTTTGTTTTGTTATTGTCAAGATTTTGGATAAGTCTGGCCCACCCCCACTTTCAAATGAATGGTATATGTGCCTTTCAATTACCTTTGATGGCAGCAACTCTTTCTTTGTCCAGAGGTTTTCGTAAATCCCCTGCCTTTGGCTTTGTGAGGCCCTGACCCTTTGAGGATGCTATTTCCTCTACAGTGAACACTCCTGGAAAGAGGTTATAGCAAAGGGTGTAACCGGTTTGCCAGATTTTTTGGCAAGTTTTATTACCTGCCTTAAAGCTTCCGACCTAATGGAAACCCCTGGGTGTTTTTTTAGAAGTGGTTCCATGCCAGAAGCCTTTGAAGGAAAGGAAATTTAACCAATTAAAAGGAAATGAAATTCAATATTATCATCAATATGTGTTTGATTCACATATTAAAATGAAACAAATGTTCTTAGTAGGTAAACTTACATGTACATCTTCATTTCTTAAGGGTGAAGATATTTCACTATTCAAATCTATTTGAGGGACAGCAGGTGTTGGCAAAGATTGAGTACTTGTCTACAAAATAAGAAAATAATCATTAGTAACTTAGTTCATTAGATGCTCTGTGTCAAGACTAAAATTAGCAAAAGGAAACATGTACTCACTGCCAGCAGATTTTATAAGCTTACCTCTATAGGTCTCTCTGTGTAGGGTAGAGTGTTGAACGGTGACACCTGAATTTGTGGTGCAGTTATTGTGGCAGAAGGTGTTTTTCTTGGACATCTTCTTGGGGCTACTATTTGAGGAAGCTCATTTGAATGAGGCAGAGACGGATGCTTCCTTGGTGATCTCCGCAATGGCTGAAATAAATAAGCATCACTTGGCTCTTCTGGTTCCCCACTGCTCCAATATGGCCAAGAAGGTTCAGGTGTCTGTTTGTGTTAATATTCAATTTGATAAAATAGCTATTATTTTGTTTAAGAAATATTTTATAAAAATTATGGAAAGAGAAACCATTTCTACATGACGTGGCGTTGAAATATTCTATGACATGTACATGTAAATATATAGACTACGTTGCAATTATTACCTCAAAAACTCATTTCCAACATGATGACAACTGGAAGATTCAAAGTGCTCAACCACTTTTGACAGAAATTGTTGTACATCATTTCTCTGCATACCCTTCAAAATTCTTAAGACTTCATCAGATGGAACTGAAGAATTATTAGAGTCAATGAGCTTTGCATCACAAGAAATGTTGACAGAAAAGAAAATAATTAATGTACATTGGTTTGAATATAATGTTTTCTCAAGAATTCAAGGAAGTTTTACCAGGAATCGTTTTACTCTCCACAGTATTTGTCCCCATACTTTGTTTGCATAGAGTCCATGTCTCCAACATAGATGTTTCTGGCATGTTTGTTTCAAAAGTTGGAATGAGGGGTAAAATTGGTCTGGGCATGGGCTGGGGCTGATCGTCTTTAATTTCTTCTGTCCTTTCAAAATAATTTGGATTTTTTACATGTACATGTACATGTAATTTATCGGCAAAAACCGCATAATTTATTAAATAACATATAAAATATCGATATTTAGTAAATCATACATGAATACAAATGGAATTAAATAATTAAAAATATAATGCACTCTTTTTCTAACCGGGGAGGAGAAAGGGCTAATAACAAGTATTTTAGTGTAAAAAAATTGATGTAACTTTAAATCTTTTTCTCACCGTCACCTGGTCGGGGCCAGTCTGGGACAATTCGTCAAATTCATCGAGGTTCTGATTTCCCCAATCACGTGAACACCGTAGTATGCCGAGTGTATCGTCATTCCCTGGGAATAGATAACTCTAAGTGAATCTTCTCATTACATCAAAACTATTTAGCAAATAAGCTTTATAAAAAAATATTTATCCTGTCCAGGAGCCGGAGCCAATTATCATTTGAAAAGTAAGCAACTTGTTGTAACTAGGATTTTGTGAAAAATTATTTATTTTAAAACATTTCAAATTCTTCATGTTTTTGGGATTCTGATAAATTGCTCATACATATGTATGAAGCTCAGTTATTATCACAAAACCAAAATCAAAATGTGTCTTTCTATTTTTGTAATCAAATATCCACATGCGTGTCTACTGGGACCAGAACTTTTTAGTGAATCCAAATCAAGACAATTGGTTTAAGATGGCATGTTACCTCAAATTACCTTTGAGATTTAATAAATTATTTTGCTACTTTACTAATATAAATATATTTTAGAAACCTTATGAAGTACTAATTCCACCTTTAGTTAATTTTTCTTCAATATTAGTTTTTCCATATACATGTAGTACATCTTTTGTTTAGATAAACCTTCAGGAAAATTGAAATACGCATACATTGACTGTTTTAGAACTAGGCCAATAATTATGGTATAAGTACCAGTCTATTAGTTGCAGATGTCTCATAATTATTTTTTTTCCTCATGGCTTTAATAGATGAACTCATCAAAAGATATCCTTATTGATTTTTAATTAATCGTAAACACAAATTTAATCATTGTTAAAGTGTAATTCTAAATACTCAACAATTTTTTTATTTTTTTCTGCACATGACAAAACAAATTAAGAAGATTACCAAAGGTTAAGCCGTCTCAATCTACTTAAACTGCTTATCGATTACTTTTAAAATATATTGAAAAAATATAGTCAGACATCTATGCCTGGTAATTAATAACAAATATCAAATTAAACTGCATTTCGTCTATAATACAGATATCAGTTTTCCAAAGTCAAATTCCTCATAAAAAAATCAAAATTTTAATTTGATATACCCCTGGTACATAACCTGCATACAGTAAACTAATACTAGAAGTATATATTTGTTAACAAATGACTGTCCACTTGTAAAACAGAGATTGCACAAATGGAATTCAATGAAACTCATTTTCAATTGGTAATCATAAACTCTTAATACAAGTATATATATGTATTTATATATATATATATATATATATATATATATATATATATATATATATATATATATATATATATATATATATTACTTTTATTATTTTTGTCCTTGTAACAAAACATAATAACTAGGATACTTGAACAACAAATAAGTGTAGGATCCATTCATTTCGAAGGGAGATAATCCCATGATTTTTTTCTAACTTTTACATTTTCACCTATCCAGCCACTGAATGACACACTTCAGGGTGATAATTAGGTCAGCGACAGAGGACAGGATCTCGACGGACAGCTGATGTGGCCTTGACCTGGATGAGTGGGAGTGGTTAGCCATATTGGGGTCATTCTCCAGGTTCTGTGGTTGGACCTCATTAAACAGACTTCTGGCCTTACATCCCAGCTGCAGGGCTAGAGACTGGAGATTCTCTGTTTCATAGTCATAGCGCTGAAAATGTGCAAAATGCAAAGCATACTATCATAAAACTCATAAAATGTTTAGACTGTCAAGACATTTTATTTATTTTTGTGTATTTCAATTAAATTTCTGTGTTACAAATTTGAAGAAAAAAAATGGTTTCTTTTTTTTAAATCAAATTATATTTTCTTCTGGATCAAATTTTTGACTGCGGTGCATTCAATTTTTTTCCCTTTATACCGGTAAATATACTGCACAAAGCTCTAGTGCTTCAATTTTTGACAAGATGTATGTGTAATTCATCAAATTTCAAAAGAATTATTGCAGTGATTATTTTAAAACTTAAAATTATATTTTCCTCAAAAGCATTTTTTTTTACTGTAGCATTTAATAAATGCTTAATATGTGTACCGCACAAACACCGCTTTTATTCTTTTGACAAGCTGTACGGTTGGTTCATCAATTTTTAAAATTACCTACAAAGATTAGTTTTGCTCTTGATCACCTCTCCAGGTATATCTGACAGAGATCTACATATTCAAGTTCCTCGAATACAAATATAACACTATGTAGTGTAGACAGAGAGAAAACATGCATACAAGTTATATTGTCACATTGTTTAGCATGGTTAAGTGAAGACTGTGAGGGAACATCAATTATACCAGAGATCTAAGGAGATCTACCGCTATCAATATCAGCTCCTGGTGATCTAGTTTATGGACGCCTATCTTCTCCAAGTCGTAATGCGTCGATATCATTAGCTTTTTGCCGTTGACGTCTTTGTCCTTAAAATGGAAGACATACTGTTGAATGACATCATCCAAGCTTGAAATTACAATGATCAGAAATCGCTATAAAGATACATGTATAATCATAAATGCAGTAATAATCATAAACAAGTGTTTGTCAATTTGAGAGTTATTGCAATGTTTGTGCTCATTATATATGTATATATCTATGCAATGTGTATCGTCCCGATCCTCTCAAATTGTTGTTTAACTGTATTCCACCTGTATCTCAAACGACCGTGTAGTGAGCGACCGGCGCGCTAGGTTCCCTTCGTCATCGAAAGCAAGATTTTTGTCTTGCCTAGATGGCGTAGTGGTTAGCGCGGTGGCCGCTCACTGCTAGGAGAATGGGTTCCAGAGGTCGTCAAGGTTGCTCGCATATTAAATGAATGTCAATACCAATTAGTTAATTCAATTATTTCATAAAGAGAAGAGCCGTTCCCTACAATGAATGTTTATCCACAAGCAACAGTTGCTCTCTTAATTACTGAATCTCAGTAGGATAAGATTAAACCTTTCTTGTAACTTGTTAAAAAAAATTATCACATCAATTTCTTTTGAAAAACAAAAACAACAAATTAATAAGAATTTTACAGACTTTTTGAGGTGGGAGCTGAAAAAAAACCCAATGGACATTAATAAATCCTTGTTTTGTATATTTATTTAGCAATGATCATGAACAGCTCTGTTTTATCTTTTAAAGATTATAAAGGTCTTAATTTATTTCAGTTGTTATCAAGTTGTTGTGGATTTAAGTCCAGACACTAACATTCAACCTTATAAGACTGATTGACAGGTGTAGAGTCTGTGTACTCCTGCCGTAGATACCTGTAAAACAGGTAAACATGCAGATATAAAGTCAAAATGAACATAAAATTTAAAAAATACAAATTAAACAATAAACATTTTTTCTTCAAATAGACGGAGTGATAATTATATCTGTAAAAAATGTACAAAAACTAGCTTGTATAGAAAGGCGCTCGATCCTTTAAATGCACCACTGAATTTTTCACGTGACGTTTACACGTGTCTAGACAGAGCGAATCGACCAGACCAGAAAGTAAAAATACCTGAGTCGCCATGTTGGAGAGTGAAGGTATGTGGTTTATTTATAAACAAATAACCGGTGATCAATGAGTTATTAATAATAAGTGTTTGTAGATTTTATGAGAGTAATGTCCTGTTTTGTTTGTAATCGCTAAATTGAGTCAAAATAAGCAAAAATTTTATAAATTATCTAAAGGTCATAATAAAGAACGTAAACTGGTCAATATGCACTTGCAAAAGTTCACTTGGTTTTATAATTAGGTTGATGCAGTACATATTGAAACTAAATTTACCAATCATGTACTTGATTTATGATTATCATTTGTTTTCAGCATTTTCTAAACAAATCTATCAATTTGAAAGTGTCTGACCATGGACCGCCGTACTTGGGCCCAGGATGTGTTACGGTGTCATCTCTGTGAGACACCGGTCCCCCCTATGTACTGTGACATTTGTCAAATTCATCTATGCGTAGCCTGCGTGGGAAAACACCTCTTAGATGAATCCAAAGAACACAAAGTAGTAACATTCAAAAAGAGGGGATTTGCACTGGAATGTTCAAAACATTCCAAAAAATTGTGTGAACTTTATTGTGAACAATGTGACATACCTATTTGTTTGCAATGTGTCTCCTCTGGTGAACATCTAGGACACAAACAAGTTGAAATTCTAAAAAGTCTTGAAACCAAGAAAGAAGAATTACAGAGAGATTTACAAGAATTAGAAAAAATGATTTCTCCTAAATACCAAGAAATTGCATCTAACATCCAAGTTCAGAAAGTTTATCAGCATAAAAATTCTAAGAAATTAACAACAGCTCTAGACAAACATGGAGAAGACTTGCACAGAGAAATAGACAATGCCATCCAAAAATTGAAATCTGACATATATGAAATGGAATCCAAACACCTGGTTGTCCTTGATAAGCAGGAAAATAAAATCAAACTCAGTATTTCTGAAATTGTACAGAGCATTGCTGATCTAAAGAAATTGCTGAACTCTTATGATGTCAGCCTTGTCTCTGCCTACAAATCCAGGAATGCTGAATTCAGAAGATTGCCTCCTGAACTCACTGTTTCCTTACCAAGATTCACCCCTCAGAAGATTAACAAAGAACAGATATATCAGCAGATTGGTTCTCTGTCAGTGTTGTCCATCAAAACAGAAGAACATGGCTACACATTGGATTCTCCCGGAGCTGAGTCCTCTCCCCCGGACAGACCGCTCATTGATGTACCACGGATCATCACAGATATAAACACCGAGTATGGAGGATCTAATGAATTATACAGTGTGTCCTGTCTGAGTAATGATGAAGTGTGGACGCATGGTCAGGACAACATGATGAGACTCTATAACCTCCACGGTAAACTAGTGAAGTCAATCCAAACCAAGTCAGGGAACAACGAGCCATGGGACATAGCAGTGACACAGAGTGGTGAGCTAGTTTACATTGATTATTTTGATAGAACTGTGAACATAGTGAAGAATAAAATGATAAAGACATTGGTCAGACTACGGGGATGGGGACCTCTCTATGTCTGTAGTACCTCCTCTGGTGACCTCCTGGTTGTCATGATCACTGATGATAAGAAACAAACAAAAGTTGTGCGTTATTCTGGCTCTACAGAGAAACAAACGATTCAATACAATGACAAAGGACAACCTCTCTATTCATCTGATAATTACCCTAAATACATCAGTGAGAACAAGAACCTAGATATCAGTGTAGCTGACTCTATAGCCAGTTCAGTAGTGGTGGTCAATCAGGCCGGGAAACTCCGGTTTACATACACCGGTCCACCCTCTACTACCAAAGAACCATTTAATCCAATCGGAATCACTACAGACAGCCAGAGTCGGATCCTGATAACAGACTGTTACAACCACCGTATCCACATCCTGGATCAGGATGGACAGTTCCTCCGCTACATTGACAACTGTCATTTACAGCTTCCATACGGTTTATGTGTGGACACCAAAGACAACCTCTTTGTTGCTGAGTGGAAAACAGGTAAAGTGAAGAAAATTCAATACAGCATGTCACCGTTATCATTTCATTACATGTCTTCAAAGGAAACATCACTTGTAAATGCTAAGAAAATGATCGTATGAATGATCATATGATGTTTAAATGTTGTACATCATAAAACTGTTTATATGTATCAAATATTATCCAAATGTAACCAAACTGTATCTATATAAAAACAAGAGGCCCATGGGCCACATCGCTTACCTGAACAACATAATAAAATCAGCTTTATGGAGCCATATACAAAATATCTGAACAATGTCATAAAATAGATCCTGTATAGAAAAATTCCCCTGCATATTCTTATGATTATCATTGAGCCACTTTGTAGCAGGATGATTTTACAGTCATATCACATATTCAGTTTTGCAGTTATTGAGACAATCTTAAACAACTGCTTACATGTATATATATATATATATATATATATATATATATATATATATATATATATATATATATATATATATATATATCGATTATAAACCTAATTCAAACTTTGAACCTCAAGAATTGTTCAGGGGCCAAAGTCTAAACAAGTATTCCTTTTAAAGGAATGATCGGCAATAATGATATATTGATAGCTAGAAGCAATCACATGATCAGTTTGATGTAAAATAATAAAAAAGAACTGAATTTTTTACAAAATATAGAATATTTTTAATCTGTACACCAAAATTTCATTATTATAAACCGTCAACAAATTTAATTTTGAAATAAATTTGGTAAAAGCCGTTCGTAAACTCCTTGTCTAATTTTATATTTTTAACGTAATTATTAAATGTTAATGTATCTTCTTCTTCTTCAGAATACTGAGAAGGGCTCTTCAAAGAGCATTAACACGCATACAAAGAAAGAGTTGTATTAAAATAATTTAATGCGACTGAAAATCATTGAATGCCATCATAGCTTGCTATTGAGGTCGCATTATAACGTAACCTTGTTTATAAATCAAGCGGTCTTCCTTGCTACTATTATGCAACATCAATAGATCGAGGTCAGTTCATGGAGCATCTTCTTATGATTGAGGTCAGTTCATCGAGGTAAACTGCATTACTGAATGAATCTTTCGATCTAAATTCTTACGCGTGAGACAAAATGTGCATTCTTGAATTAACAGGTCGAACTGTATTTTATGTATGTTTGCATCTCTTAAGGTAAATGAACTGAAATAAAACCGAGTAAAATGTTATATAAATACTAAACCAAACTTCAAGTTTTTATAAGAACTACTTATGCAAGCGGAATGTGTGCGCACGTGGAAGCATTTGCCGGATGCCTCATATGGACACAACAGTGATCGGCCGAAGCCGATCACAAAAATTTATAAGAATCAACAATATGTTAAAATGCTTGCATATAACCCATATATAACATTTGAGTTTTTGTGAATAATTTAAATGCTTTACTTTGTAAAAATGTGGCCTACCCTACTCCTGAGATTTTGTTTTCGACAAATTTTCATCTACACTATCTGAACTGACTAAAAGTAAGCTTTTCTAGGCAAATTGTGTTTTAGAAGATGATTTTTAAAGATTTTCCCTATATATTCCACTGTAAAAATTTGACCCCCCCCCCATTGTGGCCCCACCCTACCCCCGGGGATCATGATTTGAATAAACTGGAATCTACTATACCTGAGGGTGCTTCCACACAAGTTACAGCTTTTCTGGCTGATGGGTTTCAGAGAAGAAGACTTTTAAAGATTTACTCTAGATATTCCTAAGTGAAAATTCACCCCCCCCCCCCTTGTGACCCAACTGTAACCCCCGGGGATCATAATTTGAAAAAATAACTTGAATCTACACTACCTGAAGAAGTTTTCACACAAGTTAACTGATTTTTAATTATCTCCCCTTTAAAGAGGGTGTGGCCCTTCATTTTAACAAACTTTAATCCCCTTTACCTAAGGATGCTTTGTGCTAAGTTTGGTTGAAATTGGCCCAGTGGTTCTGGTGAAGAAGTCGAAAATGTAAAATGTTTACAGTCAAACGGACGGACGCCGAACAAAAAGTGATCAGAAAAGCTGATGAGCTTTTAGCTCAGGTAAGCTAAAAAATACCAATGGGGATGAAATGTTTCATCAAACTATTGTAACTATGGTATTGAGAGACTGTATTTTTGTATTCATGTATGATTGACTAAATATCGATATTTTACATGTTATTTAATAAAATTGTTATGTGTCAATAAATGTAAACACTGCAATTTGTTGTTAATATGGTTTCTGACAATGTACCGTACATTATTAATAAGGCTTTTCAAATTGCAGATTTTTTTACGTTTTGGTAGATATTTCTATAACCACTGTGATGAAAGTAATAATTTAAAATATATAATTGACGACTTCAATAGGTAAGGGGAGAACTCCTTACTTTTGGAAAGAAATGTTTGCATTGTATTGAGTACCTAAAGATCAATTTTCAGAATTTAAGAATTTATAAATTATATCTAACTGATATAATTTCTTTTTTTTCTTTTTTTTTAATTTTATTGTCATATTAGTACACAGAAACAAAGGAACAAAGTGGCTGTTTCTGGCACTCACACACCTGTAAGCCTTCCTCCTGAGTAATCAGTAAGTCCAATGAGTAAGTCCAATTGTTGGTTACCAAGTAGTTTATTAACAAGCGTGATCGTATAGTAGATATTACAACCATTAAATGCAGCTCAAATCAAAGAATGTATCTAACATCATTTTACATGAGTATATATAACATTTTACTTATGATGGACAGTTCTGACTAGTTCGGCCCATCTACGATGATCATGAGTAAACATTTAGTATTCAAATTCCAGAGTTATACCTTATTTCTAAATAAAGTAACAAAACTGTCAAAACTGTCTATCAAAGAGTATAGATGCAGGATTTGAGTCTCCAGTCCTGAGTCTCGACGTCCCCCATCTGGGTATGAGCCATCACTTACTCATAATACATTCATTCATACATGGCTAAAAGGTTACAAAGGTTATATAGAATAAGCAATACACGACTCAATATAGAGTACCAGAGCTATCGATGCAGACACAGAATCGCCAAATAAACGTAACGTATTATTAACGTATTATTCACCTAACAAATTAACGTATTATGCACCTGGTTTCATAACATCATTTAGAAATACTACGCAGTGCTACAAGAATCACAGAGTTCGTTCTGTTAGTTATCATTACCACAATTAATTGCGCAGTATCTAGGTATACATAAGTATCATAGTGACCAATATGTAATACTAGCAATTCAAGGTCATAGCATGGCTATCTGTTTACATACGTCCCCCAAACAAAAGAAATATCCCGAAGGGAAATTTCTCATGTCTGGCGCCCGGAATAGGAAAGCGTCCTTGATCTCCCCTTGGTCAGATGAACTTCCTAGTGACATACCAGTCAGAACATCTATGTTAAGAGATAGTATCAAGTGACATGTTTCCACCTCCAGCTTGGAACATCATTCACATACAAAAGCAAATCTGTAACCAGGATGTATACATAAAATCATATACATGTAGTTTGATTATATCGCATTACAATCATGAAAACAATAATGAATAAAGTATACCAATAATGACCAGGATGAAATAATCATAATTGAAGATAATCGTAATTCACATCAAAGTAATTAAATGTATGGTTATACTTAATGTCACACACACACACACACACACACACATATATATATATATATATATATATATATATATATATATATATATATATATATATAAAGCACTAAAAAAACCAACAACACTCGTTATCTATAGTGTCGGATCAAAAGATACATGGTTATAAAATGAGATATAAAAAAGCACTAAAAATAACCAACGACACGAACAATAAAGAAAAATATTGTCAAATTTTCGGGACAACCCGTCCCTTCTTCAGGACAACAAAGTAAAAACTACATATGAAAGGAGAAAAACATCTACAAAACTAGCACTAAACTAAAAACTAAATAATATATAAAACACCGGATGGGAACGTGGCAACTACATCTTTGTATTAAAGATCATAAGCCCGAGAAAGAAAAATCCCGTCCGACGCAGCGGACGGTCTGTGTAGAAGTGCTGAGAGATAACCCGAACGAATTAATTAGCTAATTGGGGGTTGGTGTTAATTAAGTTGTACTAGTAAGATAATTCGTAATGAAGGTTTGTAGGGGAGACAGGTTCTGTAAATGACCACATAAATATACACAAAAGTGTAAAAACTAATAGGAGTTAAAACTAATATTAACTCCTATTAGTTTTTACACTTTTGTGTATATTTATGTGGTCATTTACAGAACCTGTCTCCCCTACAAACCTTCATTACGAATTATCTTACTAGTACAACTTAATTAACACCAACCCCCAATTAGCTAATTAATTCGTTCGGGTTATCTCTCAGCACTTCTACACAGACCGTCCGCTGCGTCGGACGGGATTTTTCTTTCTCGGGCTTATGATCTTTAATACAAAGATGTAGTTGCCACGTTCCCATCCGGTGTTTTATATATTATTTAGTTTTTAGTTTAGTGCTAGTTTTGTAGATGTTTTTCTCCTTTCATATGTAGTTTTTACTTTGTTGTCCTGAAGAAGGGACGGGTTGTCCCGAAAATTTGACAATATTTTTCTTTATTGTTCGTGTCGTTGGTTATTTTTAGTGCTTTTATATATATATATATATATATATATATATATATATATATATATATATATATATATATATATATATATATATAAAGTTAAGGCATGCTTGTAAGTTCACAAAATATCTCTTCCTTCTAAGGGGTGGAGTTAATGTACTAGCTTCATAGGTTCGGAGTCCATATATATAAAGTTAAGGCATGCTTGTAAGTTCACAAAATATCTCTTCCTTCTAAGGGGTGGAGTTAATGTACTAGCTTCATAGATTCGGAGTCCATCGGTTTCTTCCTGTAGTTCTCCAGAGTGAATCGCAAAATACAAGATTTATATTAGCACAAGATAACAAACAATTTTACTTTAACATTTTTTACACAATACACATTTTTTTTCACAAGGAAAACCCAACTGCTTTGCGGCCCAATTATTTGTACATCATCGGCATCTGGATAGAGGGTTGGCGCGGATGGCGAGGCGGCTTCTCGCGGAGCGTCTCCTGCGTTCCTCTGTTGCGTAGACATCGCGGCCTTCTCTTCCAGGTATTTACGTGCCAGCTCTGGGTCCGGTCTATAATATTTGGCCCATGGAGATTCTTCATTTTTCTTCTCTCCAAGTAATTGTTGTGCTAGTTTGGTCGAAATTGTCCCCGTACTATTGGTCATTTTGCGAGTTTCGAGTCTTCCGCTCCTATTGGGTTTCTCTTGGATCCTAACGTTTTTCGGGATTGGTTTAAGTTCAATGGTATCACTAGAGGTCCATTTCTCTGGATTCACACAACAAAATGCATGGTCCTTGGAAGAACCTTTCTTATCTCTGTCACTACCCCTTTTTCGACAACCTGACCAGCAACCACCACAGCATGTACCTCCCCACTTTTTAATAATTTTTCGTTTTTTAATAAAAAGTCCTAACGTAATTGTTACTGCCAAAGTTAAAAACACATAAAACAAAGGACTTCCCACCCAAGATAATTATTTCATGGGTTGCAGATTAGTTATTGGCAATTCCGCCAAAGTGCATTCATAGGGAAAACTTCAATATCTTTTAGTTTGTCAGAAATCTTAATTTGTTTTGAATTTTGAAATTACTTTCTTGATTTTAATATTAAGTAATGATAATGAACCATGAAACCCGAGCAACCTTGTCCCATACTCAAAATGTCGATCTCAATATTTGATTGTTTTTACCAATAATATTAATTCACTTACAAAAATCAGTCTTTTAGTTTCTTTACTTAAACGAAGTCTCATGTACTTCGAGTATATGAAAAATCTTTTCTACTCCGCATATACAAATTACCGAGTTGTTATGTCCGCGATTGCTAGTCGGCGTATCTCATTATCTGTTTTAATGTCACAGGGGGTCATCCTGTCATACCTTCTTCAAAGCGTGCAAAATATATATAGCTTAGCTTATTCAAGATTATTTACATCTACATATACGATAATATAAATCAAATTCTGACATCTGAAAATAAAGGATACTTTATCTACGCTATTACTAACTGTTTTAAGACAGCTAAACAATCCTCTTTAAATTTATTGTTATTAGGTTTACGGGGTTTAGGGATTGGTTTTCGTTGCTTAGGGGTTGTTTGAAGCCTAGACCTACTTTAGGGACTATTTCATCTATTTCCATATCTTCATTTAAGTATACATTTTGGTTATCTAAGGGTATTTCATAGTCTCGACCACTATTTTCATCACATTGTTTTGACTCGGGGGTCTCATCCGATTCTGACTCTACGGTCTGATCACTCTCGGTTTTGTACTGCTGATCATCCATGATTTTCTTAGCTCTTATACGTCTTTGAAGTTCAGCTAGAGGTATATCCTCTTCGTCTGAAGATCCTTCTCTTTCCCATTGTTTGGACTGTATAGCTCTTTCTAATGGTTCTGGTTGCATGTCTTCATTTTCCGATGCCGATTCATCTTCTGGTGGCACAACATAGTCAGTTTTTCTTAGAGTTCTTCCACCATCTTCAGTATTTTGTGAAAGGGGCCAATGCGAAATGTCTGCCAGTTTTAATTGTCGTGCATGGCATTTGGTGGTTAATCCAGTCAATTGATCTCTCACCACGAAACTAACTGGTCCTTTCTGCTCTATGATTCGATAATATGGAAGCCACTTTTTATCTAACTTATTTTGTCTTCTGTTGTTCTTTAGGTAGACAGGGTCATCTACCTGAAAATCTTCGTCTTTGCTTTTCTTATTAGCCTGAACTTTCTGTTTCTTTTTGGCTTCCTTCATATTGCGATGTACTAGCATGAAAGCTTTGTGTTGCTCTTGAAGGGCAACCTTGTGTTGGTCTTCTCCTGCATATCTCCTTCGACGTTTCATTAACGTATCAAGAGGTAATACGACATCTCTGTTGTACATAAGGTAATATGGAGAACACTTTGACGAATCAATAGACATTTCCAGATTTCGCGAAAGCGAGGTCGGACTCGAACACTGACACTTACTTTTGTCCTAAGATAATCAGGGAACATGTCAAAGCACGATTTTTAAAAATGATTTAGAAACAACAATACAAAATATTACTATAGTAGTTAGCAATAGAAAAATATCTCTTGATAAAGGATATAGCGATCAACACGCAAATCTTCCCCATTTCAAAATTTTATTTTTTTATTTGAAACATGTAATCAATATAGAATTGATCCTTCGAAAAGGTCAGTCTACCGGCAATAGGTCAAAACCAAGGACTGCCAAACGAATGATTCATCCTCGGAGACACAGTTTTTCCAATAGAGACAATTTTATCACTGCATACACTCGTGCGGAAATAAATAAACATGCAATTCGGGAAATGAAACTGTTCCACGCTATGGTACCTTGTGGACGGTCAATAGTTGTGCCTCTCTGTCATGCAGAGGAAAACAAATGATGAATTTAAAACAGCCTATACTAAATTTCATAACGTGTAATAAATAATGTAGAAAAAAAGATAGGTTTACTAGTTTACAATTTTTTTTCAACTTTACATATGACCCATTATTTATAAGTGTACAAAGCACGAGTCCGAGTTCGATGTCGCTCTACCTTGGAAAATTTAATGTCTAATATATAAGCATGGCATGAAATCGTCACCACGAGAAGGGGGTTTTAAAATAATAGCAAATATCGCCAAATTAACATTCAAATCCAAATATATATTAAAGCTATCAACTTATGTCTCTCTCTCTCTCTCTCTCTCTCTCTCTCTCTCTCTCTCTCTCTCTCAATAATTGGGATTAATTCTGTAAAACAATGCGTTATGGGGAAACCATACATTTTAACTGGTTGAAAGGTGGATGATTTACGTGTTGATTGCTATATCCTTTATCAAGTTATATTTTTCTATTGCTTACCATAGTAATATCTGTATTGTTGTTTCTAAATCATTTTTTTAAAATCGTGCATTGACATGTTCCCTGATTATCTTAGGATAAAGTAAGCGTCAGTGTTCGAGTCCGACCTCGAGTTTGCGAAATCTGGAAATGTCTATTAGGATGGAAGCGAATGGCTGCCAATGTCTGATTGAGATGAATATCCCATGTTTGAGCGTTGTCTGTTATTTTCTTAGCCATCACGTCATGAAGAGTTCTATGAAACCTTTCTACTTTACCATTACCTTGAGGGCTGTAATAAAATGTTTTGATGTGGTTGATGTTCAATTCTTTTAAGGTTTCTTCCACTTTCTTGTTCACATTTTCTGTTCCGTTGTCTGTGAGAATTTGAAGAGGACAGCCATATCTTGGATATATTTCTTCTTAGATAAGATGTACTATGTTGTCAGCTGACTTATCAGGAACGGGAAAAGCTTCTGGCCAACCAGAGTAAATGTCAATAAAAGAGACTATGTACTTGTTTCCTGACAAGGATGTTGGATATGGTCCTGATAAATCAAGTCCTACCTTAGCCATTGGAAAAGGTTGTATATCTGTCTCTTGAAGTGGAGGCTGATTTTTCTGATTGCTCCTCGTTTGGCATACTACACATCCGTCTACATAGGAATATAACCTTTTGTATAAATTTGGTATGTAGTACTTTTGTCTGATTATGTCATATGTTTTGTCTACTCCCATATGTCCAAGTCCGTCATGATACTGTTGCACTACTAAAAGTTCTAACTCACGTGGTACATACAGTCGAAGTCTTGGGCCTTCAGAGTCTCGATCTGAAAGATAGTACATCAAACCATCAATTTCCAGAAACTTCTTTTCTTCGGTTACCGTTGCTGTTCCTTTATTTAACCGATTCTTTAGTTTCTTGATCTGATCATCGTGTTGTTGACTTTCTTTGATGTTGATTTCTTCTGGTAGATCAATAAAGGGTTTGATCAATTCGTCGTGTTGCTTAACCTCACATTTGACCAATCTCTTAGGTGAAATGGCATTTGAGTTAAGTACGTTAACTTCAAAGAAATTGTCCTTAACATCTGGTTCATCAAGCTCTGACTGCTCTTCCTCTTCACACTCAGGATTGACTGTAGGTAATCTGGATAAAAGATCTGCACAACAATTAAATCTTCCTTCTATGTACTCTACCTTACAGTTATATCCTGCAATACTTAATGCCCATAGTTGACTTTTCTTATTCTGCATTGGAGATTCTAAGATATATTTTAGCGGCGTATGGCCCGTTCGTATAATAAACTGAGCACCGTGTAAGTAATGGTCTAACTTCTGAAGGGCGTAGAGGATGGCAAATGCCTCCTTTTCTATCGTTGACCATTTTTCTTGAGTTTTACTCAGCTTATGGGATAAGTAATATATTGGCTTATCGTCTCCTTCGTCTGTTCTTTGGGTGAGGCACGCTCCAATACAATTGTCGCTGGCATCGGTGTACAAGATGTATGGCTTATTAGTATCTGGATATGCTAGCAAAGGCACTACCGTTAAACTTTCTTTAATAAAGTCAAACGATTTTTGGCAACATGGTGTCCATTTAAACCTTGAATACTTTCTGGTTAAGTCAATCAATGGTTCTGCAATTTTAGAGAAGTTTGGTATGAATCTCCTATAATAACTACACATACCTATAGAGCCACGAACCTCTCGGACAGTAGTGGGCGCAGGTAACTTTCTTATAGCTTCGACTTTCTTTGGATCAGGTGTAACGCCATGTTCATTGATGATGAAACCGAGATATTCAGTCT
Organism: Magallana ariakensis; assembly: GCA_020458035.1. Lineage (NCBI taxonomy): Eukaryota > Metazoa > Mollusca > Bivalvia > Ostreida > Ostreidae > Magallana > Magallana ariakensis. The sequence continues at coordinate 37,596,396 of CM035812.1, forward strand.
GTTCCCTGAAGAAACTACACTTCTTAAGTTTTAATTTTAGTCCATGCTTTCTTAGGCGATTAAAAACGTCTTGAATATGATGGAGATGATCTTCCAGTGTCTCTGAGAATATAAGAATGTCATCCAGGTATGCGATGGCAAACTCCTCCTGTCCTTGAAGAACTATGTTCATCAGTTCTTGAAAGACTGCCGGTGCATTACTCAACCCAAATGGCATCCGGTTGAATTGGAATAGTCCTTTGTGACATGCAAAGGCCGTTCTTTCTTTACCTGAATCTTCTAATTCCACTTGCCAATATCCACTCTTTAAATCTAATGCAGTAAAATATTTTGCCTTACCTAGTAAACCTAGGATGTCATCAATCAACGGTAGCGAGAATGATACTGGTTTCACTATCTTATTTAAACTTCTAAAGTCAACGCACATCCGGTCTGATCCGTCTTTTTCTTCACAACTACTAAGGGAAATGACCAAGGTGATTGTGATCTCTCAATAATCTTTGCGTCCATCATTTCCGGTATGGCCTTGTCAATTATCTGTCTTTTATTTAAGGGTACACGGTAGGGTCTATTCTTCATTGGGTGCTGGTCTCCGGTTTCTATCTTCATTTTAACAGTATCAGTCACTCCAAGATCACTGTCTTTCTTTGCAAATAAATCATTGTTTTTGCTCACAAGACTTTTGATTGGGTGTTCGAATCTTTTAGGTACATCAATCTCTTCTTTTGTGTCTGGAGTAGTCTGTATTTCTGAGATTTCCTTGTGTTTTAATGCGGTAACGCGTTCTACGATGTAGCCTCTCGGAATTTTATAATTTTTGTTAGTTTGGTTAACGAAGATCATTGGAAGTTTCTTATCCTTTCGAACTCTACAAACGGTGTCTTTTAAATATAGTCCTGAATCTTCCATAATGCAGTTATTGTCTATGCTGTTCACTTCAACTAAGTCACTTTCTTCCAGAGAGAAATTGTTATTTATTTTTCCAAAGAATACTGTCACCGTGTTTGGCCTCATAATAAGTTTCTTAAGTGTTCTTACAATAGTTGAGATGTGTAAATCTTCTTTAAGTTCCGCGTATACTTTGCCATCAATACGCATGAGTCCAAGATCAAAGTATAAACGAACATTGTTTTTCTTGAGCCAATCACGACCGAGAATCATGTTTCGGTTGAGTCCCTTTGTCACATAAAGTTTGTGGTCTAAAGTTAATCCTTAAATCTTAAAGGAAATATTTACATACCCTATCGCAATTAAAGAATTACCATTTGCTGCTTGTAGAGAGGGGATGTCATTTTTAAACAACTTTGGGCGGGGAAATAAATTATCATACATTTTCTTACTAATTAGAGATACGGCTGCACCTGTATCTACCAAAGCCCTGAATTTATTTTTACCTATTTTTAATAAACAGCTACTGGGGTTGTTAGTAAAATTAATTTCATAAGTAGGTCTTTGTTTAAAGTTCTTTCTTCGGGCTTCAACGAAGGAAGAACGTTTTAGTTTTCCTGTTTTTGTTTATCAACAGAAGAGCGCGGTTTGAAATTTTGAGATGGTCCCTCATTTACTCGGTTTCTAAAATCATATGTTCGGCATTGGCGATCTGATGATCTGCCCCGATTTTGCTGCGTTCTCTGATACATACGCGAGCTCCAACAATCTGCACATACATGACCTACTTTACCACAATTCCAACATTCCACAGGTGACCGGGGATTCTGCTCTATATTATGTACGGGTTTGTTTTGACTGAGTCGTTTATTCATTTGAGGACGGGACCTGATTTGGGGTTTATTTTGAGGACAAAATCGAGCCCATTGGTTCTACATGCCTTGTTTCTATTGAGGTAAGATTATCTTCTCTATCCTTTAATATTAAGGGAAGAGTAGTATCAAAATTTGAAAGGGTTCGTCCGTTGTCATTACTTTGTACAATTTCTGTCATATTTGACCCTCTTATAACTAGTCTCTGTCTCAGGTTTTGTTCTCGCATTGCTATTTGAATTGCGGATTCTAAATCTTTAGGGTTTTCTCGCAAAATTTTCATTCTGAGGTAGTCGAATGTCAACCCGTCACAAAAGATATCTACTAACTGTTGTTGTACCAAAGGATCTTTTAGTCTGTCTTTACTGTATGCGTCTTCCGCGATTTGTAATAGTCTCTCAGCGAACAACTGAACGCTTTCATTTGAATTTTGTCGAGTCCTACACATTACTGCTAACGCGTGTTGGGGATCTGTTATTTCTGCAAATCTATTTTTAAGGAATTCCTTAAGATCATTCCAAGATGGGATTTCTTCAGACGCATCTGTTTCATCTAAATACCTTTTAATATAATCCCCCACTGAACCCTTACTCGTTATGTATGCAGGCATGGGGATCTCATGACCTTGTTTCCCAGACATAACACTGTACTTTTCAACTTCTTTTATCCATTGTTTAAATTTTTTAGCATCTCCTTCTAAAGGAGTTATCACAGAAGATAGGGGCACAGAGAGTGCGGTTGTCATAGCTTTAACCTGACCAATGAAAAAATCTTTATCATCATCCTGATTTGGGACTCGGTGTCGAGGTTCACGAGTTTCATACAACCTAGCGTCATGATATGTTTCAAAAGTATTTTGTTTAACATTTTCTTTTTTAAGGATTTTTGACCTGTTTCTTGCCCTTTATTTTCTTTACTCTGACCCAACCCCGCGAATTGTTGTTTTAATTGCTCCATTTGATTTTTAAATTTTTTTTTTATCAAACCCATCACCTGTCGCCATATTGGTTGCTTAGACAAAGTTGCTTACTTTGATATAGTTACAAGAGACATATAGAAATGGTTCTTACCTTATTTTCTTTTCAACTTCGCTTTGTCCTGGTCGAGGGTACCAAGAAAGTTTGTGTAAGCCTTCCTCCTGAGTAATCACCAACTCCAATTGTTGGTTACCAAGTAGTTTATTAACAAGCGTGATCGTATAGTAGATATTACAACCATTAAAAGCAGCTCAAATCAAAGAATGTATCTAACATCATTTTACATGAGTATATATAACATTTTACTTATGATGGACAGTTCTGACTAGTTCGGCCCATCTACGATGATCATGAGTAAACATTTAGTGTTCAAATTCCAGAGTTATACCTTATTTCTAAATAAAGTAACAAAACTGTCAAAACTGTCTATCAAAGAGTATAGATGCAGGATTTGAGTCTCCAGTCCTGAGTCTCGGCGTCCCCCTTCTGGGTATGAGGCATCATTTACTCATAATACATTCATTCATACATGGCTAAAAGGTTACAAAGGTTTTATAGAATAAGCAATACACGACTCAATATAGAGTACCAGAGCTATCGATGCAGACACAGAATCGCCAAATATGACAATTTGTTTATAAACTCTCAATTTGGATATTATTATGCCCGTATTATGCACCTGGTTTCATAACATCATTTAGGAATACTACGCAGTGCTACAAGAGTCACAGAGTTCGTTCTGTTAGTTATCATTACCACAATTAATTGCGCAGTATCTAGGTATACATAAGTATCATAGTGACCAATATGTAATACTAGCAATTCAAGGTCATAGCATGGCTATCTGTTTACACACCCTTTCGTACACTTGCACACTTATATATTATTAGAAACACATTTTCAATGTTTACAAAAAAAATTAATGTTCAAAAATATTTTTCCAGTTTGACCAATGTTTGTCAAATTTTAACATTTCACATGATTTAATTGATATGTATCTTTCAGAAAAGAATTCTGTACTGAAGCCATTGAACTGAGGTATCAGCAGTTGTTTTGAAACATACTTTAAAATACTCTTTAAGGTGGTATGGGATATCTGTCGATATAAATGTGAATCAAAGTACATTGTAATTAAAATACTTTCACCGGTTTAGAATTTTCAAATTTTGCAATATTTAACCAAAAATTACATTTAAAAATTTTTTGGAAAGGTAAAAATTTTAAAATCCCCAGCGGGATTTGAACTAATTACTTGCAGATTATTAGTGAACCCTCTAACCCAATGTGCTACGCTGTTAGGTGACAACTTTGGGATAAAACTTATAAAACTATTTATAAAATTACACTTCATTTTATTGTTTAATTTGATAAATAGTACGTCACAACATGGAAGTGTCCCATACCACCTTAACTGAAACATAATATCCAGTTGCATGTATAATTCAGTGTTCCATTTCTGAATGGAATTAATGGTATAATACCTTTATTATTTATAATATTGTACAAGATTTTCGAACATTTTTCAAAAGTCAATAAAACATACTCAAAGTAAAATGGAATGTATGGATAGTAATCTTTTTTTTAACTTGAGATCTTTTTATAGACTGAGATCTAAGGAAACTAGATATTGCATTAATAACACTGTTATACATCATTGTACATACATTAGACAGTCTATAATTTTTTACAAAATCATTGTTTCAAAAATTGACCATCTTCATTCAGAAAGTCACTTACAGTTTTACTACCATGTTCATACCAATTATAAACAATAATAGCTTTATTAGCAACACATATATTTGTATTGTACCAGACTGACATAGCACATACATTTGTTGTGGATAATGAATAATCAATTATTCTTAAAATTTTTAACCATGTGTGAAGAACATCTTTCCGAAAATTGTTGGTATGAATTATTATGTTTTGTACATATTTGTCACCAAAACCTAATAAATGTTAAACCACTTTCTTGCCATGAATTTCCAAAAAAATATCAATCCATCATTTGTTGACTTTTGTTACCCTCTTAATCCAAGAACATTTTAATGACACTAAAAATTATTAATGTCCAATATTTTAATACCACCTTTTAATTAGTCTTGAGTAACTAGTTGTCTCTTGACTTTATCTATTTTTGAACTCTATATAAATTCATAAGAAAGATTGTTCAGGAAAGAAATAATTTCTTTATCTGGACTTGGTAAAGAATTAACTAGAACTGTCCTAATGGGACTAATACCCCCGCAAGACTAATTTCAAATGAGACAAATAATTGAATTGATTAATAAAGGTTTGCGACACATAGATTAAAAAAACTTCTAGAATTTAAAAAAAAATTAGTTAACAAAGAAAAATTTAAATCAAAATTTTCCAAAATTCACTGTAATGCATATTTATAACAGTAATACATGTACAAATTTATGTATCTGATGATATTTTCTTATTTAATTGTTTTAAAGAAAAACTAACAAAGTGACAATAACCCCTACCTTCGCAGTAAATAAAAATTCTCTTCAGTTGATAAAACTTTGAATATCTTTCTAATCAGAGTCTTGACAGATGCAATTAGTTGTTTCAAATTTTCCTCGATTTTCCTATGGTACAATGCAACTTCATATCAAAAAATTGATCCCATAGGACTATGATTTTCTTTGATGAGCTTGTTAAATTGGACAAACTCCCAAAACATTATCATAATTCGCATACTATGTAAAAATATGAAAAAAAGAAAATTTAATATTACAAACAATTTTAAAATTGCCAAAACACTACAATCATATCAGTAATTTTGAATTTTATTTAAATTAATGCCCTTTAGGGTCACTTTATCAATTTACTTGACTATTAATTCAAACAGCTTCTAAAAGTAGTTAACTTCTTTATTAATAATGATATTATTTATTTCCTTATAATGATAGAAACTTTTGGTTTACATGAAGCAGTATTAAAATAACCCCAAAACCACAGCCCATTTTACAGATTATCAACTTTCCCTGAACACATGCTCCATCTAAACGATGGCTCAGATAATGGCCCCTTGGGACAAATGAATTGAACCACACTTGTCTTTGATGTTCTTTGAGCCCCTAAGAATCTATCATTGACAAACAAAAATTTTGCATTGTCAGATAGAACACTTATAAAAAATAAATTTAGTTAGAAATAAAGACAAAAAACCTCCATCTAGATGTATTAATATAAATATATCTTAGAGTGTTTACTATTAATTAAATAATAAAGTCTGTAAGAATTACCTCCCTTACTTTTCAACATCAGTGTACAATATATAGAATAAGGAAAATGAAAACTTTCATAAAATCATTAAATCTTGTCTGATCTAAAAAAAAAAACAAGAGGCCAATAGGCCTTAACGGTCACCTGAGTAGCATTACCCATACACAAACTTGTGAAGGAGTCTCATATATGCATTTAATTAAGTTTTATTCTGGAATAGACAAATTTTTAATTTGTAATGACGACCACCTCCCTGCCTGAAATCTTTCAAAAAGAACTATTAAACCTATAATTTTAGCGAAAAATTTAAAATATCATAAAAGAGTGCATGACCTGATATTGAAAAGGTGCAATACCCTGATAGAAAATAATTTAATGATAATAACAAGGTGGCTATTATCCATGTTTTATCTAAAACAACCTCCCATCCCCCATCCCCCGGGTCAGACAGAAACTCTCCCTGTTGGCATTTAAACAAACGAAAAAAAAACAGCTTTATCGATAAAAGCCATCATGAGTTATTCACTTCTCCTGTTCCAGTTTTTGAATATTCAACATTCGTTGAGAATCACCATCTGGCATATATACCAAAATCATTTTACCTTTATATCAGTGATTTTAGTTAGCCAATTATACCTTTACTATTAACAAGTCTATTTGTTTATTTTGAAAGTTCAAAAACTGTTTTTGTTTTAAATAATAAAAAGCCTTGCATAACTCTTTTGATCATACAACGTCTTTATAATTACATTATATTCAATGATTAATTACTAAATATGAACAAGCAAAGGAAGATAACTCCATTAGGAAGAAGCAAGGGAAAACAAGATGTAATTATAATCGGGGCGATTATAAAGTCTCTCAAACGAACGATACTATCATATAGAGTAGGGATGACCCATACAGTTTCATATGGTTCCCAGGGGTCCTTTACTATATATCAGGTGAACTAACATGACCCAAGGAACAAGAATATATATGGTTTAGGGGTGGAGATATTAACCATTTTCAAGATATTCGGGCACTACCTATTTGAGGGGGTCAGGACCACCCACAGGGCCCATGACCTACATACCATATGATGCCCCTTGACACAAGGAACAAGAATATATATGGTTTAGGGGAGGGGATCTCAACCGTTTTCAAGTTATTTGTGCACTTCCTGTTTGAGGGGGGACAGGACCACCCCCAGGGCCCAAGACCTACATACCATATGATGCCCCTTGACTCAAGGAACAAGAATATATATGATTTAGGGGAGAGGTTCTTTACCGTTTTCAAGATATTTGGGCCCTTCCTTTTTGAGGGGGTCAGGACCACCCTTGAGGCCCATGACCTACATACCATTTGATGGCCCTTAACACAAGGAACAAGAATATATATGGTTTAGGGGTGGGGATATTAACCGTTTTCAAGATATTTGTGCACTTCCTGTTTGAGGTGGGACAGGACCACCCCCGGAGCCCATGACCTACATACTATTTGATGCCACTTAACACAAGGACATCATATCCATGCCTTTAGTTTTTCACAAATATATACAGGAGTAGAGAAGAAGATTTTCTAAGATTTAATACATTTTAACTATATGGCCATTTAGGCCCCACCCTTGAGCCTGAACCCCTGACCCAGGGGCCATAAATTTCACAATTTTGGTAGAAGGCTTCATGGACATCATATCCATCCATTTAGTTTTTAACTAATATCTCTGGGAGTAGAGAAGAAGATTTTCTAAGATTTAATACATTTTTACTATATTACCCTATTGGCCCCATCCTGGAACCTAAACACCTGTCCCAGGGGTAAAAAATTTCACAATTTAGGTAGAAGACTTCATGTACATCATATCCAGGCCTTTAGTTTTTCACAAATATATATGGAAGTAGAGAAGATTTTTTAAAATTTAATACATTTTTACTATATAACCATATTGGCCCCACCCTAGAGCCTGAACCCCTGACCCAGGGGCCATAAATTTCAAAATTTTGGTAGAAGGCTTCCTGGACATTATATCGATCCATTTAGTTTTTAACTAATATCTCTATGAGTAGAGAAGAAGATTTTCTAAGATTTAATGCATTTTTACTATATGACCATATTGGCCCCACCCTAGAGCCTGAACCCCTGACCCAGAGACCATAAATTTCACAATTTTGGTAAAGGGCTTCATGGACATCATAACCATGCATTTAGTTTTTAGCAAATATTTATGGGAGTAGAGAAGAAGATTTTCTAAGATTTAATACATTTTTACTATATGACCATATTGGCCCCACCCTAGAGCCTGAACCCCTAACCCAGGGGACATGAATTTCACAATTATGGTAGAGGGCTTCATGGACATCATATCCATGCATTTAGTTTTTAGCAAATATCTATGGGAGTAGAGTTGAAGATTTCTAAGATTTAATACATGTTTCCTATATGACCATATTGGCCCCACCCTAGAGCCTGAACCCCTGACCCAGGGACCATTAATTTCACAATTTTGGTAGAAGGCTTCATGGACATCATAACCATGTAATTTAGTTTTTAACAAATGTCTATGGGAGTAGAGAAGAAGATTTTCTAAGATTTAATACATTTTTACTATATGACCATATTGGCCCCACCCTAGAGCCTGAACCCCTGACCCAGCGGCCATGAATTTCACAATTTTGGTAGAAGGCTTCATGGACATAATAACCATGCAATCAGTTTTTTCCTCACATGTGTGGGAGTAGAAAAGAAAATTTTTGAAATTTTGGCTGTTTTTTGCATATTTGGCACCACTTGTGGCACCCTTGGGGTGGTAGAGCCACCAATTTCACAATTTACATTCCTCTTATCATAGAGATGCTTCAAACCAAAAATGGGAACAATTGGCCTTGTAGTTTTTAAGAAGAAGTTAAAATGTAAATTGTTAATGCACGACGCACGACGAAAAAAAATTTCAGGTGCACATCTTCAGATGGTGTTCAACATATGTACAGATGTTCAGACTGTTCTATGCAGTAGTAAAAGAATCTATAGGGGGGACAAAGTTGCGTCTACAGAAAGACGGACAGACGAACATGGTGAAACCAATATACCCCCTAAACTTTGTTTGCGGGGGTATAAAAAGATGATTGAGTTTGGGAAGGAGTAATGTTTTACTACAGTAACTCGACCAAAAGGAGTAAGAATTCTCCTTTTCCATTGTTGTATCAAAGTTTCAATTTTAGGTATTTGAGTACTATAATTTAGATTAACATTTTTTTCTAACTCCACAGAGAATTCTATTCCCAAAAAATTGAATGTTGTACATTCCCACTCTAGTTTCCATCTTGTATGATGGTACACTTGTTTAGAGAATTTGTTGGAACCTATCCACACAACTTTTTTTTTAACTGTTTATTTGCAATCCTGAAAGAGTTGAAAAAAGATTTATGGTATCCAGAGCAGCAAAAAGGGATTTTGAAGAACCATCAAGCACCAAGGTTGTGTCGTTACCATATTGAGATATTTAATGTTCTTTTCCCTTGGCTACAATGCCTCTAATATTTACATTTTGTTTAATAAGGATAGCTAATATTTCTGCACAGAGAATAAATAGATATGGGGCAATAGGGTCCCCTTGTCTACATCCTCTATATATAGGAAATTGTTCAGATAACACCCCGCATTGTAAAACAGACGCTGTAATATTTGTGTTAAGGATTTTTATCCAAGTGATTATGTTTTCCCCCAAACCAAAATATTTCAAAACTTTATAAATAAAGTTCCAGGAGATAGAATCAAAAGCTTTCTCAAAATATATGAGCACAAGTAAACCTGGTATATTTTTGGACTTTGTATAGGATAATAAATCATAGACAAACCTAGTATTTTCACCAATATATCGACCTTTAATGAAGCCAGATTGCTTTTCTGATATTAAAAAATCTAAGGAGGATTTAATTCTATAACTAAGGCACCCTGAAATAAGTTTATAGAAAACATTTATAAGAGTAATTGGGCGCCAGTTTTTTAAAAATTGCCTGGGTTTGTCTCCTTTCGGTAGACATGTAGTGATTCCAAGCCTTTGCGATATAGGCAGCTATCTATTATCAATAATATGACTAACAGCTAAAACAATATGGTCTTTGAGGTCCCTCCAGAAAAACTTTAAAAATTCTACTGTAAAGCCGTTACATTTGATATTATGGTTATACAGTAAAACCTGTTTAGTACTAACACGGATATAGCGAAATCTCGGATATAGCGAAGTTTTCTTGAGTCCCTGTTCAAATTCTTAACAAATCCTTGCAAAATTTTATGGTTATAATGAATTAGGATATAACGAATTTACGGATATAGCGAACTGATTTTGAGTCCCATAGAGGTGAATAATGCCGAAATTTTACACTTTTATAACGAATTTCTTTACAGTTGAAAAAGTTTGCAGTACCATTAAACATAATAGTTAGAATGAATTAATTTTCACATTAATTTTTTAATTTACATATTCCGATTATTAAAGGTATCAAAAGAATGTATTTTCATTCTAAGCCTCTATTAGCAAAAATTGTAGTCTTGTGAAAGAAAACATGTCTATAGTGAAATCGCTAAAATTTATTATTACAAATTCGTTATACGGATATAACGAATTACGGATATAATGAAGTTAATTCATTGGTCCCTAGGACTTCGCTATAACCAAGTTTTACTGTACAGCTCTAGTACGGTACACATTCTCAGTTTAAATGTTGGTATTCAAGTTGATATCAAGAAGTTTGATCCTTGACCTTTGACCTTGTTATCTAAATAGCACTAGGGGTCGTCTACTCATAAGTGGGTACCAGTGATGTTTTGCAAAAGAAAAAGGACCATGCAACGCTTAGTCAATTGGGCAATGTCGACGGTAGTTTGACCCGTATCATTTGACCAAATCAAAAGTGGTCATCTACTCCCAAATTGTACAAGATTGATATCTGCCAGCAAGGATCCTCATGATATAGAAATGTAAAACATTTGGTCACTCAATCCATCTAACAAGGATTTTATTTTCATGTTAATGAGTTAGTTCTCTTTGATCGAATTCCCTCATTGATAATATGCCAAATCTAAGGCCATTAAAAATATCTTTGTTTCCCCTAACCCGACCCTAAATTTTGAAGTTGGGTAGGTAGGTAGGTAAATAATTTTTTTTTCTGCCAGGGCAAAATATAAAATACATTATAAATTAAAAATGAAAAAATTAATCAATTCTTTAATTAATTAATATACTAAAAAAATATGACCAGTTGTAAAACAAATTGTACTAATGGAATGTAAAACAAATAAATATCGAATTCACAATTTGATATTGTTTATCTTTTTAAACATGTTTGATTCAATGATTATATGTGCATGAATAGATCCATTATCATTTGTATGTCGATGTACATGTTAACCTATTTTTAAATATCATTTAAATGATAATGTACATACTTCATAGTATCAATTAATGTTTCAAAATTTGGTTTATAAAATGTCTAAAAGTATATTAAAACAATAATAATTGATTAATTTAAGGAAATGTAATAAATGTAAATATTTGTGAAGTAATATTTAATGATTCTACAATTTTATGTTTACACAAAATCACTACACTTGCAGTGAATATCCTTCTTTGACAAGGAAATAGGTGTCTATACAAAGAAATATTAACCCAAATATGAAACATAAGGCCAAAATTAAAAATATCTATGTTTCCCCTAACGCGACCAACCCAATTAAAACCCGCCGACTGAATTGTTTTTTTACAACAATGAATAGAGATTTTTTTTAAAGAAACCTAATTTTACCCAAATTCGTTTTTAAAAGACCTACATCTTTTTCGTTTTACAATCATTTTCTTAGCCTTAATTGATCATCAACATGAGCAAAATACTCGCTTTATGATCGGTAACTTCGCCGGAATTTCCTTTCGAAAGAGAAGTTGAAGTCGCCCTGTATTCTGAGTTCACGATCGTATAAATTAACTCCAGAGACAATATAATCATTTATTTAAAAGTCGTTTCCACGGCCTCAGTTAACCACTGTTGTGATTAATAATTTGCGACTGTCTTCTCTTTACTAGATATAAATATGGGTGATGCAAAATATAGCCTACTGTGAATTGAAAATTACAACCGATGTTTATTACTTTTAGTGTTGATATTACAATTAGATGGTAACTTGTAATTAATAAATAATTGTGCCAAATTAATGCTAAAATAATCATAAAACCATCTGTCTTCAGTTATTTTAAAAATTAAAATGATCCTCTACACAACGGTTGTAATTGGGTCAAATGGTTGGACTAATACCTCCAAAATACACAGAAGTAAAAAGACTGATTTTTTTTAACTTAGCTAACACAATTACAAAACATTTCATCTACAAAATGTATGGATACATCAAATAGATTTAAATTAATAGATTGGATAAGTTTTTCATTTTTTATTAACTTGCTTAAATTTTAATCCAATCTTAATTAAGGTTGAATCTGTGTATGTATTATATAATCATTTCTGTAGGTTATGCCGTATCAAATACTGTCAGTCTCCCTGATTTCTCAAACTTCTCCCTACTTTTCTGTTAGGGAGAAATAATTTTCCCAAAAAATTAGGTTGGTACATGTGAAATAAAAGACTCTTCATGTTGTGAAAATTATAAACAGTTCTCTTAAGAATTCGTCAAATTTCAAATTGACAGAAACAAAAGAGTTGGTTATGGTAATGACTATAATTAAAGTGAAATTGGGTAAATTTACAAAAATTTTGTCTTTCTTGGCATTATCTTTCAAATTTGGGTTAATATTTCTTTGTATAGACACCTATTTCCTTGTCAAAGAAGGATATTCACTGCAAGTGTAGTGATTTTGTGTAAACATAAAATTGTAGAACCATTAAATATTACTTCACAAATATTTACATTTATTACATTTCCTTAAATTAATCAATTATTATTGTTATAATATACTTTTAGACATTTTATAAACCAAATTTTGAAATATTAATTGATACTTTGAAGTATGTACATTATCATTTAAATGATATTTAAAAATAGGTTAACATGTACATCGACATACAAATGATAATGGATCTATTCATGCACATTTAATCATTGAATCAAACATGTTTAAAAAGATAAACAATATCAAATTGTGAATTCGATATTAATTTGTTTTACATTCCATTAGTACAATTTGTTTTACAACTGGTCATATTTTTTTAGTATATTAATTAATTAAAGAATTGATTAATTTTTTCATTTTTAATTTATAATGTATTTTATATTTTGCCCTGGCAGAAAAAAAAATTATTTACCTACCTACCTACCCAACTTCAAAATTTAGGGTCGGGTTAGGGGAAACAAAGATATTTTTAATGATGGCCTAATGCCAGGGAAGACAAAATTTTTGTAAATTTACCCAATTTCACTTTAATTATAGTCATTACCATAACCAACTCTTTTGTTTCTGTCGATTTGAAATTTGACGAATTCTTAAGAGAACTGTTTAAAATTTTCACAACATGAAGAGTCTTTTATTTCACATGTACCAACCTAATTTTTGGGAAAATTATTTCTCCCTAACAGAAAAGTAGGGAGAAGTTTGAGAAATCAGGGAGACTGACAGTATTTGATGCGGCATAACCTACAGAAATGATTATATAATACATACACAGATTCAACCTTAATTAAGATTGGATTAAAATTTAAGCAAGTTAATAAAAAATGAAAAACTTATCCAATCTATTAATTTAAATCTATTTGATGTATCCATACATTTTGTAGATGAAATGTTTTGTAATTGTGTTAGCTAAGTTAAAAAAAATCAGTCTTTTTACGTCTGTGTATTTTGGAGGTATTAGTCCAACCATTTGACCCAATTACAACCGTTGTGTAGAGGATCATTTTAATTTTTAAGATAACTGAAGACAGATGGTTTAATGATTATTTTAGCATTAATTTGGCACAATCATTTATTAATTACAAGTTACCAACTAATTGTAATATCAACACTAAAAGTAATAAACATCGGTTGTAATTTTCAATTCACAGTAGGCTATATTTTGCATCACCCATATTTATATCTAGTAAAGAGAAGACAGTCGCAAATTATTAATCACAACAGTGGTTAACTGAGGCCGTGGAAACGACTTTTAAATAAATGATGATATTGTCTCTGGAGTTAATTTATACGATCGTGAACTCAGAATACAGGGCGACTTCAACTTCTCTTTCGAAAGGAAATTCCGGCGAAGTTACCGATCATAAAGCGAGTATTTTGCTCATGTTGATGATCAATTAAGGCTAAGAAAATGATTGTAAAACGAAAAAGATGTAGGTCTTTTAAAAACGAATTTGGGTAAAATTAGGTTTCTTTAAAAAAAAATCTCTATTCATTGTTGTAAAAAAAACAATTCAGTCGGCGGGTTTTAATTGGGTCGGTCGCGTTAGGGGAAACATAGATATTTTTAATTTTGGCCTTATGATTTCGTCTTTAATCGGTACATGCCACCAGTATTGGTAAGAGTACTGGTACTTGTTTTTCGATTAAAAGAAAATTGTCGCTATAAAATCTTAAATCTATGGTTAAAAGACAAACTTAGAGTTCAATTCTATCAAAGTACTCACAGGTGATTGGGGCCTGTAGGAGACTTCCACATTCACGCTGACCTTCTGGTGGTCGCCTGCTTTATGTGGTATAAAAACGATGTACTTCTACATACGTAGTACTGATCCATCAAGATACAGTGCATGACTGCACACCATAGTACCTGGTAAACAGTACATTACTTATTATGTTAATAATTCCAACAGTAACGGAAAATGAAGTTAGTTGTTAAGTTGACATCACAAATTATATAAATTTTGAAACACGTTTTATAAGAATAGAAACATTTGAATATAAAATCTTTATTTCTAAGTTAATAGTATTTTCACTTTGATCCGTTAGTTTGGCAACTAACCCCTATTTTTGAAGTTTAACATTTAATCACTCAAAATCGATATATATATTTTGACTTAAAATCTTCTAACAAATAAAATGGTATAAACTGATAAAAGAAAATACCTTTTAAAATGACAAAAACGCATTTTCCACGAACTTATTTGGCAGCCCTCTTATATTATGATTCAAAAAGTTGTTCGATTTTTCCCGTCCCACCCGCCGTGTGCTCTTCGTCGTAATCGGGAAATCGGGGGGAAAAATAGACAATTACGATTAATTGCGGTCTTCATCCAGTGAATGAATGAATTTGCTGACAATAGCGTTGTATCTAAATTTACGAAAAGATGACTTCAATTGAGACTGTTGATAGTCCTGTTTCATCAACATGTTTGTCAGTAGCGTGTCTCGCCTTAAAACTGTTCAAACTTAGAGCATGCCCTTGCGTATCAATTTAACTGAATTTTCAAGTCTTAAATCCACCTAATAATTTTTTTAAACTACATTTGAAAATAATTGTTAGCATTTTTTGGAAGTTTTGATATGCAATGTAATAAACATTGTACATTAAAAAAATGGCGACGTGCTCCCAACGCCACGTCGTATCAGTCGCCATTAAGCGACAAAATTGAATATTTTTTTATTTGTGTAATATTTATTGCTTTTTAGAGTTGCTTTGTTTTAAAATTTGTTCGTTAGTTTTTATAGTTGCTTTGTTTTAAAAATTTTTTGTTATCAACTGAAACTTTCACTTCCGTGACAACACTAGCCACACGGACTCGGAAGACAATAGCAAACTTCTAAATAACCAACCGCCTATCATTCCGCAGATTCCGTTTGACGCAAAAAAAAAAATCGTATCAGTTGAGGTTTTTTTTAAAACGGCTTCTTTAATTTGTGTAGGAAAACGATTTGACATGGTTATTCTACTTTTCGAGTTTATTAACCTTTAATCAGCATACATTTTGAGAGTTTTTTAAATATTAATTATCATTATTCAATTCTCAGTCCTTTGCCTGATTTGGTTGCTATAAACCTTTTAGCCAAATATTGTTGTTACAACCTTGAACCAAGAGAGTAACGACAATTCTGTTTCTATATAACATAAATTATTGCTTGTGGTACAAAATCATAATTATATTAACATTTTGCATTTTGAGGGTATATCAATTGATATTGTTGTATTATTTGTTAGGTGGGTTTTTTGTAGTCATCAAAGAACAAACCATCGTGGAAGAAAAAAAAACCAATGTATTAAATTACGTGAAAAAAATAAATCACTCGCTGTGGCCTTTAACTCAACATTCAGGTATATCGACGACGTATTATCAATTAACAATTGTTATTTCCATACTTACGTCGACTCGATATATCCTAGTGAACTTGAAATAAAAGAACCCACAGAGTCTGCGTCATCTGTTTCATATTTGGATATTTTATTGGAAATGGACATTGATGGTAACCTAACAACAAAACTTTATGATAAACGCGATCGATGACTTCAATTTTTCTATAGTCAACTTGCCTTACTTATGTAGCAGTATACCTTCATCACTTGCATATGGTATTTTTGTCTCTCAGTTAATTTGATACGCAAGGGCATGCTCTTCGTATGAACAGTTTCTAAGGCGAGGCAAGCTACTGACAAACAAGTTGATAAAACAGGACTAACAACAGTCTTGTTTGAAGTCATCTTTTCGTAATGGTCGATACAACAACCTTGACAGCAAATACAATCTTCCACTGGGTCGCATGCAGACTGACATTTTTCATACTAATTGTTAGATCATAATTAATCGCCTAATTGTCTACGGACTTTTCCGGTTTTTCCTGATTACGACAAAGAGCACACGGCGGGTGTGACCGGCCAGCAGAGGATGCTCACTCCTCCTTGGCACCTGATCCTACCTCTATCTTTTTAGAGGTCCGTGTTGCTCTGCTTTGAATTTGTATTTCGTTTTATGGATTTTTTGAGATGGTTGACGATTTGTTATTGTCATTTTTTCATTGAATAACGAGTCAAAACAATTCATGAAACTAAAAAAATATCAAAAAAGTGTGTCTCCAGACTTTCTTTTAAAACATTTCAATAATATGGCAACTTACCATAAAAATAGATGGGGTGTCGCAAAAACGCCTCTATCCAATCGCAAATAGGCGATGTAAACGTCAAGGCAGATGAAATATTTTTTTGCGTCTAAAGGTAATAAAAAAAACCTATAACCATCCGAACAAGTCACAAAGAGTTGGAGAACATTCATGGTCTGTTCATCAATTATTGCAAAGTACATTAGAAGGATAAAGCCTAGTGGTAAACTACATGTATGATGGAAAATGTTGTGTTGGTGGACCGAGTCCACTGTTTAGAAGACTTAGAGTTTTATTTCCTAAATTTATAAACAGTACATAGTTAGAATACATAGAATAAACGGTAAACCAATTTAGATCTAAAACAAATAACCAACTGTATGTTTCTCGAAATAAAGAAACAATGATGTTGTATAACGTCATTTTAGGGCAACGTAAAAACCGTGCATGTATCAAAAAAAGAATCAAATAAGATTCATGAAAAAATGCTTAGTGGAGTGCCCTATCAGTCCGCAGCAACGATGCTGTTCACAGAAAGATATTCGACAGAATACAATACTCAGTATATTCAATCTATTAATTTTAGCTACTTTGGTAACCGCCATTATGATGGCATCGGTGGAAATACTAAGGACTGATTTGAAAGTGTACCAGAAACTTCTATAAATTAGAAGATAGGGGAGGATGAGGAGGGTTTTATTTTTAAAAAAAAACATGTATATAGACTCAGGTCAATTTATCTTAATAAACAAATAATGACAAATAAAAAGTATAAACACAAACGAAGACACAATGCAACAACTAGAAACACAAACGGGGTTTTTCGCTCACTTAAAACGTTAATGATGAGAGAGTTACCCCTCTTCCTTTTTCAAACAATACGCCGAGTCACGAAAAACCCTCAGACACTTTTGCTTATTTACTTTCATTTTCTTAAATCAAAAATCAAAACTGAAAAATCTCAGCAACTGTAAACTTATTTCATATATTATATATCATTAGAAGTCTAGCATATATTCTATATGATTATGTAGGTTCAAATGATAAGGATGCTCTACAAAGCATTTTTTCATGAATCTTATTGTATTATTTTTATTGATACATGCACGGTTTTTTCACGTGCCCTATAAAGGCCCGATACAACATCACTGTTCCATCATTTCGACAAATATACATTTTGTAATAAATTTAAGATCTTAAATGGCTGTATTAAAGAAATTAATCTATTTTTGTTATGAGCATGTATTTTTGTAGTAAGAGACATGCAAGACACGAAGTCTTTAAAACAGTGAGCTCAGTCTAACAAAACAGCATTTACAACTAGGCTCTACTCTTCTCACGTATTTTGCAATAATCCGTAAACAGGCCATTTTTCCAACGTATTCTTCGTTACTTTGTTTGGAGTGTCAACGGTTGTTTGTTACTCTTTAACGCATTTGCCACTAGGTTCTACCCTTCTCACGTATTTTGCAGTAACCTGTAAACAGACCATTTCTTTCCTACTCTTCGTCAATTTGTTCAGAGGGTCAAAGGTTGTTATGAGTTATAATACCTGCCCAGATGTTTCAATCGCTGATTTGCGATTGTATTGAGGCCTTTATTTTGTGATACCCAATTCAATTTCATGGTAGTTAAGTCGTTGCCGTAGTTTTTAAACGTTCACTGAAGGAAGTAAGATTCTTTGATAATTTCGTTATTCAGTTCAATGCATAGGAGTTTATTTCTTACACTGTTTTTGTTTGACTATATCAAAATCGACGTGTTTTCGCCTTGGTCACGAATATCAACTGAGTATTTTACCCTCTAAAATGAGAATTTGATATTTTTCCTCAATCAATATTTGTTTTAATATTCTGTTTCTAAAGATTGATATAATTATATATCGCTGTTTTAAGTCAGCTATCTAGGATATTAAGCAATTTTATTTCTACAAATAATAAATTTCTATAAACACGAGTCTACATGTATTGAAATATCTTAACGATAAGAATGTCCCCAAGCGATTTAATGTAAACGATATATAAACTCGTATATAAAGGTTTTATTTTTCAGGATTGAAAGTAAGATAATGTTTTACTTTGTTTATAATAATTAGTTTTGTAAAGACATATTTTTCCTACAAATTGCATATTTTAAGATGATATTAAAAGGATATGACTGCCGTCATGAGAAAAGGGCCCTTATCTTTTGACGTCTCAATGCTCAGAAAACGACGTCATAGTAGCGGCATTGTAAACGCAGTTTTTTTTATTTTCTGTTTCTATTTTTTTTCTGCGTCTGTGTTGTGTTTTTTTTGAATAATTAGAGTATGGCCTTGTTTAATTACCGATAATGATAATTGATAACTATTAATAATATATAATAAAATAATTAAAAAATAATAATAATAAATAATAATAACATAATATTTGACGTTCGTGACGTCGTGTCGTTTTCAACCAGCTACTTAAAAGGTTTGTTAACATGTCTTACTAAAATTGTCATAAAATGCTTAAAACACACAAGATCCTTAATATCTTTGTATATTTGTATTCAGAAAGAGTTGACTAATCTTAACTGAGAAAAAAGTGAGTTTGTGAAATTTTGACCTTAAGGGCCCTTTTCTCGTGACGGCAGTCATATAGTAAATTCTTAATCATGTTCAGACCTTTTTATCTCCTCTGGAAACAACGTACACTAAAAAGTCAAATGACCTTGTAATTTTATACCCCACTCAATAAAGTGGCAAGGGTATAATGTTTTTGATGGGTCAGTCGGTCAGCCCTAGGCCTGTTATTTTGTAAGCGCACCTCCTCACGGAATTTCGAAATATTGTGTAGGTATATGTAAGCACAAGTCCTCTTTAGCCGCTGCATGGGATTTAATGAAAATTTGTAGACATTTAGGATTCACTATGCAGATCTGCATTTTGCAAGCACAGTCCAATTCCATGTTTTTTCTTGGAATTTTTACCCTTTTGAACTTTGGCCATTAGCTTGTTGAATACACTAATGAACATTTTGTATGCGCAACTATTTTTAATTCTCTGCATGGAATTTAGTCAAACTTTGTAGGCTTTAAGGATATAATGTGCAGATGGTAATCTTGCCAGGCAATTCTGATTACATTTGACCCTTTTGAATTCAGTAATGAACATTATGTAAGCCCAACTTCTTTTAAAACTTTACATGAAATTAAGAGAAACTTTGTATGCAAAAAATTGCAATTATGTTTTTGTTTTAGAATGTCTGCCCTTTTGAACTTAGAATTGTTTCAGTTGTTAATGACAAAAGAATAGATGTGCCCATTTACAGGAAGGTTTTTTTTACGAGTTATGCCCTTTATCAAATTATTTTGTGCATCTAACGCATACCTTGCCATTCATTATGTGCATCTTTGTCAAGTAATAGGGGAGCATGAAGAATGTGAACTTGCTTACTTTTTCTTTCATTACAAAAGTGAAAAGGCATCTTACATGTGGTTGTCATCTTTAAAAATTGTGGGCGGAAACAAAATCTAAAAAAGAATTCCGGAACGTCGTGCGTTAATAGGTGGGTGGGGTTGTGTGTATGTGTGTGTGTGTGTTATTGACTGCCTGTGGATATACTTTCTTAAAAGTTGACTTTTTGACCCATCAATTGGTAAATAAAAACTAATAAAATATTCTTGGATTGCATTTTAATAAGAATTGTGCATCAAATACGGCACATTGATTAAGCAAGGATTCAGATCCGCCTCGTCAGCCTGGTAACTATGGCATACAGAGATTTTGAATACCTCTTGGTATAATTCGACAACCTTCATTGACACATTGGGTTTCATCTTCTATACGTAAACAGCGGCAAAAATTTGGTTGAGTGAGGCAGATTCCATCAATAAGAGCTGTAATAGAAAACAAACGCATATTATTTTGTACGATACTTGAATTTTGTGAACGCAAAATAAAGTGCTTGATGGAAGGGTTGAAGTTATTTCCGTTTTAAAGTTTGGGTTAAATGAATAGATACACTAGGGCAATCGACCTTACTGTATTGGTCATATTCAAGAGGCTCACTTTAGGGGGGGGGGTGTTGTATATAAAGTTTCTTTAATCAGTTGAAAATTCTCTTTTAGATAAGTGACCTTAAAGATCACAATGTTGCATGAATTATTAACGGTAAATTGAGTTGTTTTAAACCAATATTTATGTACATATGAAGCATCGTTGAGGGGTTTTTTCAGTAGATTTCACACAAATAGAAGAGCATTCGGGTCTTGTTTGTTTATTTGCAGATCAATCTTTGGTATTCAGGGAAAAAATTGCATTGATTCTAATAAATAATCATTGATATATGGTTAAAAATAATTGTATTTGTGATAGATTTACCTATGTCTTCTTCACTGTTAATTTCATCTTGACGTTCCTGCAAACGCATATTGCATTCCATTAATGCAGCGCTACATGCATCGTCTTCTTTAATACACTCTTCGTACTCCCTATTCGTATTCATCTCCAGTTTCTGACAAACTTTCAAATCAATCTGTAGTTTTTGTACCGATGCCATCAGAATAGCAGACACCAAAGTAGCTTTGATAAAAAGAGTTTTTTTTAAGTATTGTTTCTACAATCATATCTTAGTATACTGACTAACTATGTCGACAAAATTAGGGCATTCATTTGATATTTCTCTCATAAAATAAATCTCATTCAGTTTAAAAGCTTGAAAATAAATACCTGAAATCCCCATCGATCCTAGTATTCCAACTGCAGGAAGGCCCGGGTCGGACTGGATGATTTCATTAGAAATGATGGTAACTCCAGCAAAGAGAAAGCTGGAGATCAACAGCAGTAATCTGTTCATTCTAGCTATGATCCTCCTCTGTTTCAAAAAATGTTCCAAATTAAACCGATGTTTTAAAGAAACTTTGACGACATGTCAAGAATAAAAACATTTATTTTTTTCATAGAGTTCTTGCTTAAAAGATCTGAACTGGAATAAACTAATAGAGGTAATATACTATTTCACTGTTCATGGTGTAAGTTACAAGTGTATCATTTGACCATGTAGTCTTTTTACCTCTTTTGGCAAAAAAAGAGAAAGAATTGCTGAAAGACAGACACGAACAAATATAACTAGATGCTGTCATTAGACACTAATACCCGCACCAAGTGTTTGCCCCTAAATAACACTGTTTTGTACCTGTTTTAGTAAAAACGAAGGCCACGTGCACATAATACACCATCGTCGGAACCCAATGGTTTTCTATCCGTTACACTGCTGTGTAACGGATAGAAAACCCGTGGGTTCCCACGATGATAATACACATGACCGGCCCGTTATGTACAATTTGTGGTTGAACTGTTTGCATGTGAATTTTCAGTTAATCAATAATCTTTTCATTTCATTTCATAGAAAGTATGGTCTATATAATTATTACAAACAAAATTAAATTATGCCCCCTTCCCTCGGCGGTTGCCGGCTTAATTTAGATTTGCTTCTAGGTGCCAACATCTTCGTGTGCACGGATTTAGAGAAGGGATTGGAGTGGTGGGGGGGTCCAAGGGGGGTCCAAACCCTCTCACCCTTGAAAAAATCATTTATATTAATACATGTAGTAAAATTACCAAAAAATACACCTCGGACCCCAATCCCCCAACCTCCTGCAAATACCGTTACATGTATTACATTGCCCCCCCCCCCCAACCACCACACACACACACACACACACACACACACACACACACACACACACACACACACTCCTCATGGATAAATAAACATCAGAATATTTTGATAACAACGAAAGCCTGTACATGTAGTAAAGTGCATTATAATCAAACTTCTTTCACGGTGACGTTTTATTATTTTGAAATTTTACAATACATGTATTTAGCAAAAGAAGTTAATTTTTTAAAATTTGGAATCTGGAGAAAAAATAGAAAAGCCCCAGCAGCATTTGAACTCTGAACTCTCTACAGACACGTAGTTAACGCTCTAACCCATTGCACTTCACTGTTAGGTAACATTATTTTGGGGGGGGGATATTATATTTCATAAATACTTTATTGTTTATTTCTGCAATAGGGAGTTCATTACAATATGCAGGTGTCCTGTACCACCTTAAAGCTGAAATGTGTGCTTTACATATTTTTTTACCTAATAAAACAGTACAAGGGGTTTTAAAGAATAAAGTCATGAAAATACATGCATGCTATAAGTAAATGATCTTTGTCCGAAGTTACGTACACAACACAGGTCTACAGGTCGCATTTTCGGGTACTAGTTTTACCCAGCTCTTCGATTAGATGGGTTTCACGTGGTGTACATCAGTGTACATAACGGTATGTGTTTTCCATGTGCAGAATAGGATGAATTAACATGCATAAACGTTTCTTTTGTGATAATCAGCTAGTTAATGGATTCATATTGTGCTCTAATTGGATTATCATTATGATGTTGACCAATATAGGTAAGCATAATACATGTAGTACTCGCACAATACCGGTATTATGAGACACCGGTATACATAAGTATTAATTTCACTTTCTAAATAAGTGATCTCCCTTTGCCAGCATATTGTATCATCA
Source organism: Magallana ariakensis (assembly GCA_020458035.1). Taxonomy (NCBI): domain Eukaryota; kingdom Metazoa; phylum Mollusca; class Bivalvia; order Ostreida; family Ostreidae; genus Magallana; species Magallana ariakensis. Next base: position 37,619,922 of record CM035812.1, read on the forward strand.
TCTTTTTTAAAATATCTAAATAAGCTCATCATTGTTACCTATCCTATCGCATTTGTACAGTTTCTGTCATTTAAATTGCAAAAGATATTTTTTCATTTGTCATAATAGACTTAAAATATTAAGTTGACCCCATATTGACCCTGTGACAATTTGTATCAAATTTGTGTATTGCATTTAAATAAGTGTAGAGACTTATCATGTCTATTCGAGTTTTATTTAAGAGGGAGGAAAGGGTCTTTTTTCTTAATGTGTTATGTTGCATCAAATAAAATGTAAGCTATGACCCTATGGGATTGTTCTGACCCAATGAAACATATGCAGGAAAATACCAAATATCTTGAAAACTGTTGAGATCCCCACCACTAAACCAACTATATTCTTGTTTCTAATATCATTATGATGCATCAAATGGTGTAAGTACATGACCCCCAGGAGTTGTCTTTAAACCACCCCCACCCCTCTGAAATAGGAAATGATGATATACTTTGATATTTTTAACTTTTGAGATCCCTCATCCCTAAACCATATTTATTCTTGCTCTTTGCGTGAATCAAATTGTATATAAGTTATGCCCCTTTGGAGACACCCTGACTTTCCAGAACTGGATATAATAAAGTATTTTATCTTATTCATATGTATAGTGTTTGATCCATGTGCGTAATTCCTATCCTAATGATGACCCTGCTTTGTTTAGGATTACAATTGCCCCGAATACATATAATATTTTGTTTATCTTATTGATAAAAATTAAGAAGCAATTTCCTAAATCTTAATGTGCATCTATACTACTATATTAGAATAATAGACTCGAATTTTTGGGCTTTAATACCGAAAAATCGGAAGAGTACTGTCTTTGTTTTATATATTTTAAACATCATTGGTACTTGAAGATTACCAATTTGTTTTTATTTTTTTTCAATCAAGCTTCGCTAATTAATAATCAACGAAAATTCCTTTAAAAAATCCGGAAATCATCTGGATTTTTTTTATTTTACAATCTTGCGCATGCGCATTAGATTCACGCTAAATCACGGGAGGCTCTTTAGTTTATGTTTCCACAATATCACATTTGCATGGATAAACTCAGAAACGATAATACAAATACGTGTAAATTTTCATTGAAAGTTTGCTACATGTATATATTCTGTTCATCAAAGAAAATACGGGAGATAACTCTAACTCAGTGCATTTGATATGAAAATCCCGAGAGTTCCGAATGTCTACATGGTGTGTTCATTTGAAGCGAGTAAAACACGTTGGTGAAAAAGTGTTGAATTTTTTAATTAATATGAATTAAATTTTTAGATGAAATGTATTTACAGCCTCAAAATGGTTTGTTATGAATAATTTGACTGTTATTTTCAATAAAGCTTCATTAATTTTCTCAAAGTTGGAGCGATTCTACAGTTTTTTTGCAACATTACGGGTATATGGGAGGCATTTTAACTGTGTCGAAGGCCTGTCCCGAGATACAGATAGATTATTCTATTAAAATAATATTAGATTATTCCGATATCATATGCAATGTCAACGCCCCGTGCACGCACGGGTCAACGTCTAGTCTAAAGAAAAATAACAATCAAGAAATGATTTAAAATTTGCTACGTACTGTACACATGTTAGAATGTATTAAAGACTACTCTGAATCTGATCGGGGTGTGGAGGATAACCATTTATTTTTAATCATTTATTGTTATTAATTTGAACTTGAATATTAGGCAGAAAATAAGACTTCTGATCATATCTCAATGGATCATTTGTCAATTATGCAGGGTGTAATATGATTTTTTTTTTAAGAAAAACATTTTTTAACAGTTTATAAAACTTTTAGACCCCAAATTATATTTTAATTTTAATAGATCATTCGACAATTAAGGAAAGTGTAAATGTAAGGGTTTTTTTTAAATTTTAAGCAAAAATAAATGCAAGGTTTTTTTAAGAGAAAAAAACCGTCATTTTATTTAAAGTATAAGGAGGGATACGTACGTGTGTGGATCCAGAAAAATTTTCCAGGGGAAGGGGGGGGGGCAGTTATTTGAGTTTGCTGAAGCATTTTTTTGGCAATTTTATAAATTAAATGTAATTTAAAGAAATTTGAATTTTGAAGGGGGAATTTGGAATCCTGACCCCCTTCTAGATCCGGGCATGGGATAAATGTTAATTTTTCATGCTACTATTTGTCTACCAGGATTAAATTAAATTTTTCAAAAACTTATTGCACATCTATAGGACAGTCCCTATCATATCTCAAGATATGATGTATCTATTCATTACATCATAAGATGAGTTCTGGGATCTAGGTTTTGTTTAGGAGTGATAAACGTCAATTTTCTGCTACTATTTGACTCTCTGGATGAAATTAAAATTTTTAAAACCTTATTGCACATCTATAGGACAGCCCCAATCATATCCCAAGAGATGACCTAACTACTCCAAAAGTTGTAAGAGGAGTTATTGGAACCATACTTTTTTTTTTGCAAAAAAACGTCATTTTTAGTTGCCCACCGATCCCTCTGTTAAAAAAAATTCTGAAACCCGATCACACTTTAAAATGACACCCCCATTCATATTCTAGAAGATCATTTGGTTACTGCAAAAAATGTTGACGTTTTTTAAGCCAGATTTTTTGTTTAAAAAAACGTCATTTTTCAGCCACAAAATGACCCCAGGACAAAATTGAAATTTCCGAAACCTTATTGCGCATCTATAGGATACCCCAAAACATATTCCAAAAGATGATTTGTCTATTGTTGAAAATGTAGGAGGAGTTCGAGGAAGAAGGTTTTTTTGTAAAAAAAAAAAAAAAAAGTCATTTTTTACCAATTATTTGACCCCCAGGACTACCAGAGAATTTTTGTAACCTTTTTACAAAACAGCATGATACCCCAAATCAAACTCCAAAAGTTCAGTTTGCTGGTTTTTAAGATGTAAGAGCAGTTTGAGAAAGTAAAACGTGACAAAAAAAAATAAATTTTCGCTTTATATGTTAATTTACATCAGATTCAGACACATCATCTACATTTTGCTTAGATATAAACAAATATATATACAAATGGCTACTGTATAAATACGCTAAACTTTCTAACAACGTAGTAAATTCATTTTGTTACTGATTATGATTTGTATTTAGATGTGAGAGATGTTCAAAACCTTAAAAGATATATGCAACATTACAGACTTTCTTTAAAGAATGTGTCTTAAGAAATGTAACACCACATACATGTGCATAGCTTACAATATATTACGATGAAAAGATACATAAATAACTTTCAAGTTAATGATTTATGTTAGAGAGTATGGTCAGGAAGATCAATGAAACAAAAATTAAAAAAAAAAACACACAATGATGACGTAATCGTGTTTGAACTTTGATTTCTTTGTAAGACCTTTAATTTAATCCAATGCCAATCTCGATGACTTCTTATGCATTTGGGATTTTTTTACCATTTATTTCACAGTAAAAGAAATCTAAATATATGCATGTAGTGTTTTTTATTTTTCCATATTTTTTTCGGAAAAACACACAATATACAAATTACTCTGTAAACGTATTTTATTTGGCGTGTACGATATCTGGCGGAAATTAGTTTTTGAACAAGTTGGCGTAGATTTGAATTAGCGTATTCCTGAATGTGACTATTCTTATACATATATGCATGACATTTAGCGATGTACTTGATTTAGCGGAAGCCGCATTCCACCAAAAGCGCTAAATAGAATACACAGCCAAATGTAGTACGTTTACAGTTTTTATATGGAGAGTATCAGATTCATATCTATCAAACATCAATATAATAACGTTTTGAGGTTGATTTCAATATCTATCTTTATAATTCAATTCAAGTTTTATAAGAAGTACTGTTTTAAAAATAAAACTCACAATAACGGAGACCAAATGGACAGTTTGATGTATTCTTCTTCTTCTTGATTAATGTTTCTCTCTGATTTAGAAGTAGGCTACCCGTCACGTATCTATCACTCATGCATACAAAATGATCCTGCTCATTTTCATTTGCCGGGAGGACATTCAACCCTTCAATCTTATTCGGTATTCAATATATTCAATCTTAACGTTGATATTTATGTACAAAAACATCACATTATTTGTACAATTAAGCAAATCTAAGGTATATTTATAGACATAACTTAATATACAAGTATAATTATTATTTAACGCAATGAACCCACAGTTTAATTAAATCTGATTTGAACACGGTGCTTAATGTTTTGGCATTTCAAGACAAGTAAGCAGATTAACAATATTTACTTTGAGCATCTTTTGGATAATATTTTCTAAGGTTTTATTATAAAGAGTTTGATTTTAATACCACAAGCCTCACAATATTCCGCAGCTTATCATCTGTAACATAATTCCATAGAAATGTTTTTATTTTACTGGAAATGGACATTGATGGTAACCTAACAACCAAACTTTATGATAAACGCGATGACTTCAATTTTTCTATAGTCAACTTTCCTTACTTATGTAGCAATATACCTTCATCACCTGCGTATGGTGTTTTTGTCTCTCAGTTAATTCGATACGCAAGGGCATGCTCTTCGTATGAACAGTTTCTAATAAGAGGCAAGCTACTGACAAACAAGTTGATAAAACAGGACTATCAAGAGTCTCGTTTCAAGTCATCTTTTCGTAAGTTCTATGGTCGATACGACGACCTTGTCAGCAAATACAATCTTCCACTGAGTCGCATGCTGACTGACGTTTTTCATACTAATTGTAAGACCATAATTTACTACCTAATTGTCTACAGACTTTTGCGGTTTTTATTTTCCCGATTACGACAAAGAGCACACGGCGGGTGTGACCGGTCAGCAGAGGATGCTCACTCCTCCTAGGAACCTGATCCTACCTCTATCTTGGAGGTCCGTGTTGCTCTGCTTTGAATTTGTATTTCGTTTTATGGATTTTTGAGATGGTTGACGGTTTGTTATTGTCTTTTTTTCATTGGGGTTTTTTTCTATTTGTTTAATCGTATTATAAATAACAATAAAATATCGAGTGGTTCAAAACCATTTAGACCTATACACTTATGAATATGTGTTTATGTCTTTTGGAGAGAAGTTGTTTTGAATGATTATAAATATATTACTTATCAACCTTGGGATGTTAAATCGTTTTCATTTTATTATTTTGTTTATTTGTAGAATATTGTCATCTTGAATCTAACGAGGTTTATTGTCTTAAAATTATAAATATTTGTTTGTTGAATGAGCTTATAGTTTGTCGTTAGTTTTAGTGCATTGTCAATTGATAATGAGTTTTATCTAGAGGTATAACCAATGACTGAAATCTATATTTCCTCCCCAGCATACAATCATACATCCAAACAATATGAATGAACTCGAAGAGGACTTTTTCATTTTAATGATACCATATTACATGTACATGTAATTGATATTGTGTACTGATGTGTTAAATGTTTATATAAAGAGGGTGACCATGACTTAACTGATAAAATAGAGGTGATATTTCCTTAAAGTACATTTTGTTAATCTTATAGTTTAAACTATATTTTAATTCAAAATGAAATAGGATTGGACAGCAGGCATTGCCTATTTTTGTCCTCTCCCTACGTTTTGTTAATCATCTCTCGCAAGATATACTGAAAAGGATGAATTTGAATATTAAAATCAAATATTTATAACATGTGCAGAGTACAAGTATTATGTTAAACTTTTCTTAAGTTACAAGTTTGGCAATATTTCAGATATTTTTGTAGGGAATAACATATGCCTTACAGGCAGTATATAATTAGGAGCAAAGATGTAAGACCTTGGGTATGATAAAATGCTTAAGAAGAACAGCTACCGTACTAAACAACTCAAAGTTACTATAACTAATTATTGATCAATAAAATTTGATCAAAGATGCTACGTATACAGTACCCAATGTGGCGACGGTTAAGGCGATATAGTACCTTACTTAATAATTGTGAGGTCAATGTTTGATCAACCTTGACAACTAGGTCATCATCGTTAATGAATTAAGATGAAACATCTTAACGTTTGATGATATTTATACAAATATATAATAAATCTATTAAGAAATATTCGATGGAGTTCAATATATGAAAGTTTTCTTCTGCGCACATTACCTTTTTCTCAAATGCATGAAAACAAATTCCGAATAAAGTGTGAAACCTTTTGGGGTTTTTTTTTTTAATTTACATGTCTTGGTAATATACGTATGCAATTAAAACCTGTCATGTTGGGAAAACTTGTGCGTGTAATATACATGTTTTAGATTTATAATTTGTTGATATCTCTTTCTTTAATTCTGAATTACTTTCAAAATATTTAAGATAATTATTCCTCAACTAGCTGTTAATCACTGTTACAAGCATGGCCAAATTTCACTACAATAATGCCTCCAAAATAGTTATAAGATTTCAAAATGAACTCTAATATATTGCTTCGCTAGCTATAGATGTGCTGACAAATTATCTGTTTTTAAGAGAGAATTGTTTCTTATTTACTGGCTAAATTTCTCTACAGTCATGCCTTTGAAATAATTACTAGTATTCAATTCTAAAAACGGACTCTTAAAACTATTGCTTCGCTAGATATGCTTAAAAGTTGCTTATTTTGAATTTATTGAGAGTGAGTAGTTCTTAAGGACATTTTATATCTAGAAGCTTCTAAAACTGTTATTTTTTTATAGGTTAAGAAGTACAGCAAGCCTACATTACATCTGAGGGGTCACATTTAACGCAACTAATGAACTTGACACCTAAACTATAGCCAAGGGTGGTTTATGATTTATGTTTGTTACATAAACATGAATTCTGATTCGGTTGGTTATAAGTAGGAATGGCAATCCTACAAAATCAGTTACAAAATAAGGAATCGATTTGTCGTATTAAATAAAAATAATGTATATTTGATTTACACATTAACAGAATTTTTGTGTGATTTAGAACAATTATCAAAATGATAATAACATATAAAAAATATGCATATTTTGATACGAGTAACCAGTTAATTGTCTGTTAAATGACTGTCTGATACGTACAGTGTGTGTGTTTGTCCGTGTCTGTGTTTATCACTCTCGCTTTCAGCTCCACCCCTGGCTAGCAGCTTGCTGTGAAAAATAAGCAGACTTTTATTTGCAAGTCTTATTGCCAGGTATAGCCTCCTCTCCATATTTAGACCTATGTGGACCAGATATGGGATACCCCTTGAGGTAGCAGATGGAAATTGGGTACCTTACCGCCCCATGCAGATCCACAAGGTCTTTGAGGAAACTAGGCCCCGAAATGCACGGAACGCTTGGCCCACCGGTGAGTGGATACGCCATGGTGCTTGCAATTCTAGTTCACAGCAATTGGCAAATGGCATTGAACCACTGCCTCGTAGATACATTTGGAAGAAATGTAAGCTAAGCTAAGGAGTGAATGACCTAAGGATGTAAATTGAACAACTCACCGTTCTTATGTCAACACTTCAAAAAACCTCGGGCAGATCTACTCATGAGTAGTCCCGTCAGCCATGTAAAGCCATAGATCTAGAAGAAGGAAACCATAAACAAACTGCCGTGGTCCTACAGGTTGGGGGTTGGGCTCAGGGCTAACAACCCTGTCCCATAAAAACAACCAAGTTACGGAAACGGCAACAAACATAAACTTTACTTCAGCGTGTGAAGCACCTTAATTTGCGGCTTGCGCACATTTTCAACATTAACACCCGAGTAACAGCATGTGGTTTTCAATGCAAAATACCCATTGACTTTTATTTTAGCCGTTATTTAAACCCGGTGCGATAAAGGAGGAGTTTCAAAACAATATTCTTGGACTTTTGTCATTCTATTGAAAGACTATAACTTGTCTAACACAACTAATGTATTTGTGAATATCAAAGGATTGTTAAAAAGTAACGGAACCAGGGACAGAGTAATAATTTAACTTTTATATTAAATAACAATCACATTTATTATTACTGTTAAAACTCGGTTATTGCGAACTCATATGAACCATTGTAATTTATTTTTCTGCAACCGTACAACGATTTCGAAATACTAAGCTGTGAAAATTCGTTGTATACTAGTAGATGTACTTGTTTCCCTCTATTTGACCAACATTTGTGGGGTTTTTAGGCATTGAATAAAATTTCTTTTTAGAAAAACTTAAAATAATCGAATTGAAATTTCGAATATAATTTGAAAATTATATGTGAATATGAATTTATTTCAACAGTTATGTCAAATAGTACTGCTAAATTTTAGTACTTTAATACAAATCGTTATAAACGTGCGTTGAAATTAAGCGATATTTCGGTATACATGTATTCGTGTTCGTACTAAACGAATTTTACTGTATAACAATCAATCAAAATGGCGAACGTGAAGTAAAGACTCATTTATTCAGCAAGAGTTTATTATTTCCAATGTCTTTTTACACAAGCTTGTGATTAATACAATTTCTAAGCATGCAACATATCACCTTTAATATTTTTTCATTACTGATACTCAACATTCTCTTTTTTTCAGCATTGTTTAAAAAATAAAATTGTTCAGAACTACCGTGAGCTAGCAAAAGATAAAAGAGATTCTTAAAATAAATAGCAGCAATCTTCTGATGAGAAGGGGGCGAAAGGTATACATATTTTTTATATTGGCAATTAGCCGTTTTGTATAGGGATGCAGAACAGTAGGTCGGTTTTATATTCGCAGTCCGTGTCGGCGTTGCACAAATCTTCGTCAATGATCCTTCCACAATTACAACGCCTGGGGCGGCCCAAACAAGCCTTATCCAATAGTTCTGAAAACATAAATGAATGTAAAATGTTTATTCATTTGATCTAAGGTCATTCCAGTGTACCGTACGAGTGTGCAGATAGCTATTTCTTTGCCTGAATTTGTTTCAAACAAGACGGATATTATTTGCAAGCAAATAACTGGTTTTTACTTTCATATTGACAAAGTTTACTTTCATAAAGTTAACCATAATACATGTACCGAACAAGCGGTCATTGTGATTTGTGATTAAGAGAGAGAGAGAAAATTACCAAGATTTTGAATACGTTCAAGCTCCAAATCCTTCTCTGCCTTCTCACATTCAGCTAACTCATTAGGACAGTCTCCATTGGTAGGCGGACAGACTACAGCTATTTTTTCATCCATTTTAGCCGAGTTTTCTAAGCATTTCTTTAAGTCGGACTGTAGTTTCACTGCTGTTGCCGATATCATCGCAGTGGCGACTCCGGCTAAAAGTAAAGAAACAGTCTTCAGAATATCATTTAAGGTATCCGATCCATAATAGCCCCAGATTTAATGAATCTGGGTGCATAACAGAAATGTATAGGCCTAATACTCAGTATACTTGAACATAATTGTCATGTTTAAGGATCAATATGTAAGAGTGGAATGTTTCCTAATTAATGACATTTTCCTTTTCTTGAAGAGTTGCCCCCCCCCCCCCTTTGCTTTTATTATATAAAAATAAATTTTTAAAAATTCTATATGGTATAAAATTTATTTTCAATAGTTTTTGTATTCCTAATGATAAAATACATCTTTCCACCATAGCATTTATTGATATTCCTAGTACTTACTTTTTTATTTTTTAAAATGTGCTTGTCCCCAAAGACCTTAATGCAATCTTCATTAATTAATAACTGCTTAGTTGATTATTTTTTTGAAAATTTCTCTCGGTAAATCTTTTTCTACTCTAAAATGCTTTAAATTAATATCAAAGTATTATATACATGATGGATATTCAAGGCTGGAAAAATTAGGTCCTAATATTGATCGGATACCTTAAAACGTTGTATAAAACCTTGTTCTTTGAAACGAATGTCTGTCTTTGTTATCGATTAAACTGGTCAATGTATGAAAGCGCTCGCTTGCGCGCGTGCGTGTGTGTGTGTGGGGGGGGGGGGGGGGGGTAAATGTCCTTGTGTATCACGGATACTTGCAAGGATTTAAAAGCAAAACAAACTGGTTTCTAAAAACAGTTTCTTTATACATGTGCGTCCCTTTTATTTAGGGAATATCACAACAATTTACCCATTTTAACACAAGTTTACCTTTGTCGTTAATAAACTGATTTCTTAAAATTACAAATACCGTCTATGATAATTTAATTTGAAATATCTTGCAAAGAAAACAAACTAACCAGAAATACCAACAGCTCCGAGGAAGCTCATAACAGAGAGGTCAGATGTGGATATCTGAGACTGTCCATGTACCCAAGTCGTTACAAGCAACAGGCCACAGAACAGAATACGACGATCCATTGTGAAAGTTAACCAAAATCATCCAATCAAGAATTTCCTCTGTCTGTTAGTACATAAGTGAAAATATAATTTACATATAATACATGTTACGAGTATATCGTTCATTATTCCTTCTAAAATAAATTCAGTTTCAATTGAAACCCCGTTTTAGGTGGGTTTTTTTTTTTTTAGGATTTGAGAAATAATGTAACCAACTATTTCATTGGCAGTGTGATCATTTTTTCACCTTAGTAGTTTAACGCTGATACTTTGAAATTGTCTTTACCTGTGACCTATACAGAACTTCTCCCTTCCCGTTTAAGTGTCGTCTGGTCGTTAACAGAAGGTTATCTCAGGTATATAAAATGATAATTATAATCACCCGTCACGATTCATTACATGAATACACACCGAAATACCCGGCGTGCATTGCATCTCCAATTTTTTTTTTTTTACAATGTTGACAACAACTGTCATTCATTGTTTACTATAATTATGTATGTTCAAAGTGTTATTATAATTAATGTATGTAAAGGTTCGGCAAGTTTTAGTGTTGCATAGTTTGTCAATCTTGTTTTTTTTTAAGGTAATTTTTGTTTTTGATTTCTGAGTTTTTTTACTGGTTTTTTTTTTATGGTTTGTTTGTTTTGTTTTGTTTGTTTGTTTTTTGTTTTCGTTTTTGTTTTTGTTTTTTATTGTTGTTTTTTGGGGGGGGAAGGGGGGGTTTTACGGAAGCATCGTCGCTAACCAATAGTTTGAGATCCGCTCCTCTCCAAGGCTAGCAAAGTTGATTCAGACAAAAAATTGAATTAGGTATATTAACAAATTCTCGAATTCGTTAAAATGATTTTATTCGTGATAATGGTCATGAGCCATTAAATATAATTCATTTTTTATCAAGGTTGATGGTTCGAGCCCTTCTGTGAACACTAGATTGTGTGTGTTGTGTCCTTAGACATGACATTTTATCTGCATTTTCTCAGTACATCTAATTGGAATGGCTAACAGCTTAAGAGGGTAGTAACTTGCGATGAACTAGTGTCCCATCCAGGAAAGTCAGTGACTCTCAACCGCTTAGGCCTATATGCCTTATGGGTGGAGATGGATTTAACTGTAGCTGTCACTTTTACCATTTATAAAAGACTTTTTATTAATAGAAGACTTCAATTTGAATTAGTTATAGATCACATTCTTGCAGTGTGACATTTTTGTAAATCTCTGAACTCACGAGGTCTCCCTAAATATTTCTATGTAAAAAACCTGATTGACAGAGTGCGTGAAATGGGTGATCCCAAGTCGGTGTGAATTACTAATGAATAATCTTCATTGGTGAATCAAATACCACATTAGTAATGCAATCATTAAAGATGTAATTGAGTATTCAAGTATGTTTATGATAGGCATTCACCAAACAATTTTCATATTATAATTTATTTTATTTATTAGGAGGGAAATTAAGTCAAAATAAGATATCCTAATTTAAGATAACCCTGATAGTGTATGAATGTTGATGAACTCTCCTTAGCGATTCAGAAAGGTTTGTTTCGATGAGCAAAGTAGAAACATTAATAGTTGCATCCAACCGAAGAGTAAATTGCGACAACTATCTAACAGATAGATTATTAACTAGACTCTTGTTGCTATAGCAACAAAAAGGTCTTCCGTTCTCATATAAATGTATCATTCTGTACGTGAAAAAAGCTTCTTTCAACTAAAAAATATAATGGATATAATATTTACTATGAAGAAAACTTCCAGACTGTACTTCAATTTCAAAAAACGCAATGTAAAAAAAAAAAATTCATTTTTGACTCCTTTTTGTGACGACAGAAAGTTACGCCGATTAAAACAAAACATGTTTAACATAATTATCTTAATGCAAAAGTTAATCATCTAACAAAATATGGCTGAATTCTTTACCGTTTTTAGACCTCGTTGAGATAAGGTTTATCGCCTTAGTACAGGAAACGGATGAAAGGAATTGCTCTATGAAACTATAAAAGTTAGTATATCTTGAACATTTGCCTTTTGTACATTATTGTTCATCATGCTCACTAAAAGAGTTAAACTTATAAAAATCGTCATTTGTTTGAACCCGTCCGGTGAGGACCGGAAGTGACTGCCGACAAAATGAAACACGTTAAACACATCTTCTACCAAATGTCTATCATCTATGTAAGTTTTGTGTTTTGATCACTCACAGTTTCTGAGATCTGCCGTATATATAAAAAAGCTACTTCAGATTACTAACCGGAAGTAGATATTTTTTTGTTTATTTAACATCGCATACATGACTTATATCAGGAGTTATACTTGCATAATCATTCTATGTAAAATTACTAAAATAGGTTAGAAAAATAATTTTTGAAGTGCTTCCGAACAAAACAAAAAAAGTAAACACATCTACACAGACAGGTCTATCATCCCACAAAGTTTGATTGTTCTAGTCATTACCGTTTTTGAGATACCAAGGAGTCAATGTATTTTTACTTGGGACAGGAAACGGACAAACGGAAGTGCTAAATAAAAATGAAAGTTAAAATTTGTAAAAACATTAGACAACAGGACTTTAGTGCCTATCAATGTATCTAAATGTTCCCAAGAAAAACAGTTAAACTTAAACAGTTAAACTTATAAACAACATGATTTGTTTGTACTCTTCCGGTGTGGACCGGAAGTGACGGTCGACACAACGAAAGCGTTTAAACACCTCTTCCATCAATTGTCTATCATCCATGAAAGTTTCGTGTCTTAATCACTTATAGTTTTTGAGATGTCGTGCAAACAAAATTTATTTTTAAAAAGCTACCTGAGATAATTGAGATATCTCACCGGAAGAAGAATTTTGTTGTTGATTTAACATTGCAAAGATAACATATGTATTGATTTATACTTATATATTTATTTTGTGGAAAATTAATTAAATAAGTTACTGTAACAAAATTAATTTTTGAAGTACTTCCGGTGACGACCAGAAGTTACGACGAACAAAACAAAATAGTTTAAACACATCTACAACTATAGGTCTATCATCCCACAAAGTGTTTGCCGATTCTGAGATCTCGGGGAACAAGGTTTCTTGACGCGGGACAGGAAACGGACGACCGGAAATAAATTTTAAAAAAATGAAAAAAATGCCTCGAGATATTATCATTCTCTATCATCAAAATTTCAGGAAAATCTATCAAGCCATCTCTGAGAAATTCTGCCGACAAAAAAAGGAGGAAAAAAAATAAGAAAGAAAGAAACAAAGAAAGAAAGAAAAAAACACTAAAATCACTATAATTTAATGCTTTAGACATTAAATGACGTTTCCGCGATAATGCTCTCTTTGTCAACTGGTCTTATAGTCTGCCCCCACCCACACCCCGGTAAAACTCAACCCCTGTCTTCTATTTAGAGCACATTGGGTTTTTTTTCCTGCTCTTACTACTACTCGGGCATGTCCACTATTTTATTAAGGTCTTCCGTTTCCAAAGGAAGACCTAATAGTGATTGTAGTGCGGTTTTTAGCTCACCTGAGCTGAAAGCTCAAGTGAGATTTTCTGATCAAAATTTGTCCGTTGTCTGTCGTTGGCGTTGGCGTTGCCGTTGGCATTGGAGTTGTCGTTGTAAACTTTTCACATTTTCATCTTCTTCTCAAGAACCAGTGGGCAGATTTCAACGAAACTTGGCACAAAGCATCACTGGGTGAAGGGGATTCAAGTTTGTTCAAATGAAGGGCCACATCCTCTTTCAGGGGAGATAATTTAGAATTTTTGAAAATTTGTTGATATATTGCAAAAATCTTCTTCTCAAAAACTATTTGGCCAGAAAAGCTGTAACTTGTATGGAAGCATCCTCAGGTAGTGTAGATTCAAGTTTGTTCAAATCATGGTCCCCGGGGTAGGGTGGGGCCACAATGTGGGGATGGATTTTTACATAATAATGTATAGAGAAAATCTTTAAAAATCTTCTCAAAAACTATTTGGCCAGAAAAGCTGTAACTTGTATGGAAGCATCCTCAGGTAGTTTAGATTTAAGTTTGTTCAAATCATGGTCCCTTGGGGTAGGGTGGGGCCACAATGGGGGGATGAATTTTTACATAGGAATATATAAAGAAAATCTTTAAAAATCTTCTTCTAAAAAACTATTAGGCCAGAAAAACTTAAACTTGTGTGGAGGCATTCTCAGGTAGTGTAGATTCAAGTTTGTTCAAATCATGGTCCCCGGGGGTAGGGTGGGGCCACAATGGGGGGGGGATGAATTTTTACATAGGAATATATAGAGAAAATCTTTAAAAATCTTCTTCTTAATTAAAAACTATTAGGTCAGAAAAGCTGTAACTTGTATGGAAGCATCCTCAGGTTGTGTAGATTCAAGTTTTTTCAAATCTTGGTCCCCGGGGGTAGGGTGGGGCCACAATGGGAGGACGAATTTATACATAGGAAATTAGGAATAGTGTATACAGGGAAATATTCGCCCCCGTTTTATTTTTGCTCCTTTCGCCCTTGTTGTCAACAGGCGAATTCCGACGTCTCAAACTATCTCTATGTCTGGGCGAATTCAAGAGGGGCGAAACTGTTTGCAAGTGTAGAAGGGCGAAAATTACACGAGGCGAAAATAACCCTGTGTACAGTATATAAAGAAATTCTTTAAAAATCTTCTTCTCAAAAACTTTAGGCCAGACAAGCTCAACTTTGAGTTGAAGCATCCTCAGATAGTGTAGATTTAAGTTTGTTTAAATCATGGTCCCTGGATAGGGTGGCGCCACAATAGGGAATGAATTTTTACATAGGAAGATATAGAGAAAATCTTTAAAAATCTTCTTCTCAAAAACTATTAGGCCAGAAAAGCTCAAATAAGAGTGGAAACATCCTTAGGTAGTGTAAATTCAAGTTTGTTTAAATCATGGTCCCCAGGGGAAGGGTGGTGCCACAATGGGGGGATGAATTTTTACAAAGGAATATATAGAGAAAATCTTTTAAAATCTTCTTCTTAAAAACTTTTAAGCCAGAAAAGCTCGACTTGGAGTGGAAGCATCCTCAGGTAGTGTAGATTCAAGTTTGTTCAAATCATGGTCCCCGGGGGTAGGGTGGGGCCACAATGGGGGGATGGATTATTACATAAGAATGTATAGAGAAAATTTAAATCTTCTTCTTAAAATCTATTAGGCCAGAAAAGCTCAACTTGGAGTGGAAGCATCCTCAGATAGTGTAGATTAAAGTTTATTTAAATCATGGTCCCCAGGTGTAGGGTGGGGCCACAATGGGGGGATGATTTTTTTTACATAGGAATATATAAAGAAAATCTTTAAAAATCTTCTTCTCAAAAACTATTTGGCCAGAAAAGCTCAACTTGGAGTGGAAGCATCCTCACATAGTGTAGATTCAAATTTGTTTAAATCATGGTCCTTGAGGGTACGGTGGGGCCACAATGGGGGAATGAATTTTTACATAGGAATATATAGAGAAAATCTTTTAAAATCTTCTTCTTAAAACCTATTAAGCCAGAAAAGCTCAAACTTGTGTGGAGGCATCCTCAAATAGTGTAGATTCAAGTTTGTTTAAATTATGGTCCCAAGGGGTAGGTTGGGGCCACAATGGGGGATGAATTTTTACATAGGAATATATAGAGAAAAATATTCTTGGAAAGTTTTCAGTCCAAAAAGCAGTAGCTTGTGTGAAAGCACGAATTGTGCAGATTAAAGTTTGATCAAACCATGATACCCTAGAGAAAAGTGGGGCTACAAAGCGCAGGGGAAAGGTTATAACAACAAAAGGGGCTTGGTATTTACCATATAAGTATGTGGATAAAAATTGGCAGATTCTTTAAATTTTTTTAGCAAGATCTACTGTACTTAGTTGTCAATATATTTTGATTTTGATACTGTGATGCTAATTTGATCAAATTTAAGGCTATTGTTCCTCAGGTGAGCGATGTGGCCCCTGGGCCTCTTGTTTCTTTCTTTGTTTCTTTCTTTCTTATTATTTTTTTCCCCTTTTTTGTCGGCAGAATTTCTCAGAGATGGCTTGATAGATTTTCCTGAAATTTTCAGAAATGGTAGATAATGATAATATCTCGAGGCATTTAAAATGGCGTTTCCTGTCCCGAGTCAAAAAACCTTGTTCCCTCGAGATCACAAAATCGGCAAACACTTGAACATCAAAACATATTTTACGTATTTAATTAAGTTTACACAGAATAAATATATAAGTATAAATCCATACATATGTCATCTATGCAATGTTAATTAAACCAATAAAAACCACTTCCGGTGGGATATTTCAAATATCTCAGGTAGCTTTTTAAAAATAAATTTTGTTCCCACGAGATCTAATAAAAATATAAGTGATTTTAACACGAAACTTTCATGGATGATAGACATTTGACTGAAGATGTGTTTAACTGCTTTCATTTTGTCGGCCGTCACTTCCGGTCCACACCGGAAGAGTTCAAACAAATCAAATTGTGTAAAAGTTTAACTGGTTTTTCTTTGACAATTTTAGATAAATTGATAGGTGTCAAATGCACTTACTTTCAATTTTCACTGATCACTTCCGTTTGTCCGTTTCCTGTCCCGATACAACAAACCTTGACTCATCAAGATCTCAAATACACTAATGACTAGAACAACCAAACTTTGTGGGATGATAGACTTATGTATGTAGATGTGTTCACACTATTTTGTTTTGTTCGGGGTAACTTCCGGGCGTCACCGGAAGCACTTCAAAAATTTATTGTTAACTTTTTTAGTTATTTTACATAGAATGATTATATAAGTATGAATCTTTACATAAGTCATTTATTCGATGTTATTTAAACAAAAAGGATCAATTTCCGGTGAGATATCTCAAATATCTCAAGTAGCTTTTTTATACTAAATTGTGTACCCGCCGTTAATCAGTAACTGTTAGTGATCAAAACACAAAACTTACATAGGTGATAGACATTTGATAGATGATGTGTTAAACGTGTTTCATTTTGTCAGCCGTCACTTCCGGTCCTCACCGGAAGGGTTCAAACAAATGACATCGTTAATAAGTTTAACGGGTTTTTTTCCACACTGTTTCAGTAAGCTTGATAAACAGTAATGTAAGAGAGGAAAATGTTTTAAGATATATTAACATTTTTTCATTAAGCAATTCTGTTCGTCCTTTTTCTGTCCCGAGACAATAAACCTTTTCTCAACTAGATCTCATAACTGACAAAAACGTAAGCATCCAAACTTTGAGGAAAAATAGAACAATGTATGAAGATATGTTTACCATGTTCTGTTTGATCCGGCGTAACTTCCAGTCGTCAGAGCAAATATTCAAAAATGACTTTTTCTTGTTTTGTTTTGTTTCAAATAGAAAAGGTTACTGAAAAATTCCATCACAGTATCTTTTATATCCTTTTTCTTTTTATAAGAGAAATGCATATTTTTTTTTACAGATTAATACATGAGGAACGGAAGACCTTTTTGTTGCTATAGCAACAAGAGTCTAGTTTCTTATTAAATTTGTCAACTTTACATAACCCATTGCATAAATTTACTACATTACTACACTTTTTAGGACAACACGGGTTTTAAGCTCGTACCTGCTGAATGAACACTGAATTCCAACAAATATGTATTGTTTAATTTGTACAGAATAGACGCAGCAACAAATCGAGTAATACTAGGAATGTGATAAACTGTATAAAATACCTTTTATTTCACCATGATGGATATTTGTGTATTATTTATTTCCATTTTTATATGACCAAATTCCTCTATATTTTACACAGCTTAAATTAGCAATAACACCACCCCAACCAGTAAATCAAAACTCCCCCACCTTCTAAAAATTCAAACTTATAAAATTTACATAGTAAAATTATCGAAAATTGGCATCGAAACCCCTTCCCAAGCAAACACAATTGTCAGGCACTCTGACCCCCCCCCCCCCCCCTCTGAATATTTTCTGATCCGCGCATGCTTTATGACTTTGTACCCTGTCAGACGTTCTAAATAGATGTTAAAGATAACTATATATAAATAGCAAACTTAAAAATACTACTTTTTAAATATACAAAATAACTTGAAGTTGAACGTGTCCATAAACAAGTCTTATGTCATTAATACTAAATCATTTTGTCGTACCTTCTGGAGACATGTAACAATATGATATGTATATAGTGATACATGTAAGTAAGTCAGAAATACAACATACAAAGGTAATTCGCGTCGCCAATCCGTCTTGGTTAATTAGGCTTGGTGGTTAACGCCAAACCCTCCATGATTATTTTTTCTTGACATAAATGTATATAGTGCACGGTATATATCGTATTTCCCTTTATATATTGTATATAAAACTTCATGAACGTACATGCACCACTAAAAATGATTTGAAAAAATAAATCAACGCTTACTGATCAAACCTACGATCTGATTACATTTATCTAAGCCTCTGTCGCCAACAACAGAAATACACACACGAAAGAGTTGAAGAGCCATTTAAGCATTATTTTTAGAACACGTTTTACGGTAACAGACTTTTTCAACATCTCTAAATGTGTTGCATTTCAAAGTCTAAAGCCAATAAAAGACGAGCTTTCATAGTCGTTAATGGAGGAATTGCCGAGGATACATTTGATCCAAACCCTTTCTCCCGGCGCTAGTTTCACTATGGTTATTTTGGTACAAGAATCGTTGTTTGCCTTATTAGAGTTGCATTTATTTAATGCCCTTCTTTTTCCGTCGACTACTAAAATTGTCTCGGTAGATACGAGTTCTGTGACAACGGTGGTCCACTGGAACACGTACACGCCGCTTAAGGGGGCCGTAAACACGCCATTGCCTGCGTCATATCCGCCACCGATGTTTTCTCTAATCACAGGGAAAATTATCTTTTGTCCACTTCTTATTCCTTTTAATGGGGATTTTAATTCGGCATCAAAGGCAATAATATCTGTATAAAAATCGAAACATCTTTAATGTATATCTCCTACGTTAAAATTATTATGTTTGATTGTTAAATTAATTCTAGAAGAATTTTTTATTTGTTCAAAGTGAAATGTGGATTACAAAGGCACAAAGGATATGCCTGCAACTCCATTTTTAGGGGGACGGAGGGTGGATATAGGCACCATTTTTTCCAAAATAATCTAATTCTGAAACCATGACACACATGCATGGTCTACTTTTCGAGTGTGAAGCGTGTAACTTAACATGTTCCCCAATACCATCCCTTATGTGAAGGAAACTGGAGTCGACCAAATAAAAAGTCAGAATTTCTTTCTTTTCATGTGACTTGAAATGTCCGGATCAAATATAATAATGCACTGTGTACGTAGAACCATTTTAACAAGAGCATACACTTCCGGTTAGATGTTACTATCTCAAAATTGATGAGCAAACTAGATAGTAAATCAAAATTCTTTGAATTCGCTAAGAAAAGCTCATTAATCGTCATAGACTGTCAAAGCCGGAAAGATGTTTGCCAAGATCTTTTCTGTTGTGTGAAATTGACGCTGTTTCAATGAAATGGACATCCCTGGGTGAAGGGTGTTGCTAAAATGCGGAACGGAATGAAAAACGGAAAACCTGATATCATTTTTTTTTAACTGTTTAAGTTTATAAGGCCAAGAATCGTAAACATTAGGTACATGTGTACTTTTATTTAATCTTTCAAAGGATTTATCAATCTTAAGTGGATTATTGAGAAATTTGGTAGATTTTCTGAGATTTAACTGTGCATTATAAATGCATCGATTGAAACGAGAGAACTTTTACAAAATATAGCATAATCATTTTGGCAAAAGTGAATATATAAGCCACGTTGCTAAAAAGTATAAAGGATCCTCGACACCCCGTTACTTCTTTTTGGTTTTTATGACAGTATGTCACAACATTGCGATTTTAACACATTGTAAAATTAAGAGTTCATATCGCCAAAGTCGGGTGTCTATCTCTGTGGCGCAATGAATGTGGCTTTGATCTACCGACCAGCAGGTCCCGAGTTCGAATACTGCAGGGACTTTTATTTTCATCAATAGCGGTAAAATTTGAAAAGTTAATTTTTTTTCTGCCATTTTCAAGTCTAGCACATGCTAGAAATCCATATCTTTTTATAAGTAATTCTATTCTAAAGTAATTTTTTTAGTAATTTAGAATAATTGGTTTGCAAATAATGCTGGTTTTAATCAAATGATACATGCATTTAAAACATTATCCAGCAATAAAGTCAACAAACGCATAATGCAGCAACCCCAAAAACATGACTTTTATAATATGATATTGCTATTCCTGTGATTTTAAAAGAACTTTGACGATTTGAGCTCAATTTTTTTTTTCAATTATAGCTTTGAATGATAAACTTGAGCATTCTAATTTACAGTTGACTTTATAGTTTATAATATTTCTTGCAATATAGAACCGTTATATAAATTACATCCCCCCCCCCCGTTCCATGATTAAGCAAACAAATTGCAATGCTAAAGTTGAAGAAGCGTTATTAAAGTTGTTAATTTACCAACACGATTCGGAAGGTTTAAAAATTTCACATAAAATAAACTATCTAGACCAATCTCTAAACAATTATCTTGATATTACATTTTCCATTTCCGTTCCGTTTTCCGTTCCGCGTTTTAGCAACACCCCCTGGAGGAAGTCGGACAAGTGTCATTGCATGCGTTCAATGTATTCATGTAATGACTTGACAGTAAGTAGATCCCGCCATTATCATATCGGAGTTTATCACGTACTGCCCAAAGTCCAAGTTCTTTTTAAAACGGTTCTTCAAATGTATATATGAACTCGTGTACAAACACGTATCGTCCCAAATGTTACCTTTTTGATTGCAATTTGCCTTTTGTTGTTTGACAAATCCCATGGTGTGACAGGTCTGGGTGGCCGAGAGGTAGTCCTCTCTGAAGAGATTCCAGGTGCTGAGTCCTCGACTCGTGTTACCAGCTATAACAGCCCTCATCCCAGAGACAGACAGACATATGATCAAAACAAGCATCCTGGAGCAATAGAAAAGCAGTTGTCGTTTGATATTTCAAAAAATCCTCAAAATGATATATTTTTGCGTTTAAAATTCAAGGTGCCGTTTTTTTTTTTTTGGATCGTTAATAAATCTCGGATAAACTTGTAGTATCAAGTGTGAATATGCAAGTTTTTTTTCAAACATGTACTTATATGAATATGACATTGTGAAAATTGACACTTATACATGTACACCTGTTCGGACAGTCATGCAACATAGTCATTAAGGAAATATTCTGTATAGCCTTTTAGTGCGTATATACATGTATCTTTATATTGGTACTATACATTGTGTGTGTATATATATATATATATATATATATATATATATATATATATATATATATATATATATATATATATATATATACTGTATTGATTACATGGCAATTTTTATATCGCATCCTATATTAGCCCGAGGTCGCTGTATATCAGCCAAGAGCCGTCAATCTTATAGCACACCCCTAGGGTTTATTTCACACGGGTAGGCGAATTTTCTGTTTATATCACACAGGGCGGAAAAAGGTATATTTTCTATAAGTATACGATATATAGAGAATAATACGTACCCTTTTCCATATCACAGCCTGTATCAGCCCGAGACTCCAATATCAGCCCGAGGGCCGAAGGCCCGAGGGATGATATTGGTGGAGGGATGCTACGGGCTGTGATATGGAAAAAGGGTATGTATTATATTATATTTATTATATGTTTAGTACATGTAATAAAATTTTTAAAAAAACCTTCAAGTTGAACAAATTGATTTTAAATATTATTTGAAAGTATTTTGTATATGTATTTAATAAAAATATGAGATCTAATTGTTTTAACAAACAATCATGTAGCTACAGAACCGGAATTTCCTCAGGTTTAAAAAGTTTACTGTTCCAAAACATTTGATAGCATTTGAAGTTTTTAACTGCACTTTTAAAAAAATGACGATTATATCACAAATGTTTTATTTTCTTAGATGTAAACATGCGGCAAATGCCGAAACGAAAAAAGGCAGAGGAGTTCCGCAAGGGGTGTGATACGAATCCGTATCAGCCCCAGCCGTGGAGCCCGATACGAGTTTTGTGATGTCATCTGTATCACATATGCAAAAAACCTGTATTTATTACGATAAGTATGTAATGAATACAAGTATACATAGTTACTTTATACGAAAAATTTAGAAAATTTGTTTGTTTGATTGTTTTGTTGTTGATGTTGGGATTCTGGGTTTTTTGTTGTTATTTATTATTATTTTTTTTTTTTTTTTGGTGGATTTTTTTTTTTGGGGGGGGGGGGTCTTACGGGGGTGGTGGTAGGGGATAAATAACAATGTTTCTCCTTTTCGTTTTTCTTTTTTTCTTTTCTTTTTTTGTTTTTGTTTTTTTTTTTTTTTTTGGTTTTATTGTTTTTTTTTATTAATTTATTTTTTTTATTTGGTTATTGTTTTTTGTCATTTCACTAAATGAATTTTTCCCATGTCTGTCGCATAGTTTTTTTTACGGAAAAATGCTATCCACTTTTGTTGGCTTCTTCATTTCTTTTTTTGTCCTGCAGTCGGATTACCTCGCAATTTTCCTTTGAGAAAAAAACGGAAATTACAGAGTGTTTCCGACTGTGTGGGTTGTTTACATGTTTCTAGCGAATTTTTTCTTCCAAGTTCAACAGAGTTTTGAATTTTGAAGTTGGTCATTTAAATGGCGGCGAGGCAATACCATTTAAAGTTTGGGCCGTCGGCGGCTGCCTCTGTTGACGCTTATGCGGAGTATAAGAGGTACTCAAAAAGATTGAAATGGTGTTTTTTTTTCAGCTAGAATTTCCTCTGAGACATCTTAAAGAAGTGGTCAAAATAAAGGCCATAGCTTTTGTAACGTGTCGAGGGGTCCGTACCTAGTCAATTCTAGGATCTGGGGGGTGAATATAAAAATATTAAATAATGATAATTTTCCTCTCCAAAATGATTCTTGATTATAATTGGCCTACAAATATTTACAAAATGGCCTTCCCTTACTTAGGGTAAAATCACAAAATGAATATGGTCGGCCGGGATCGAAACTGTATTAATACCATGAGGTAAACACTTTTTATGCCTTATTCAGGCGGTAGTGATTACCCGTGGCACGCCCAAGCTGTATAACCTACTCAAGAGGTAAACCTTCACCAGAGGCAGTCACTGTGTTAACGCCTTATGCAGGACGGACAGTGTACTCCTTTACCTAAAGGCGTACCCCTTCCCTAATACTACTATAGAGTATCAGCGACGACTAACTTAGGCTAGCCTCCAAGAGAACAGCCTCTATATAATCGACTAGTGGTCAGCCTCCAAACGCGATTGGTCCTTATATTATCAATGTGGCAAGCATCTCTCTCAAGACAACCCACCTACCAAAATCGCAACTTATTAGTCTCGCAATTTCTCTCCGTTGGAACTCCGCTAGGGAAAAGAACGCTGCGACACGCTCGCTTATATACCCGCTGTGGGTCACGTGACAATCTCCGCTGGTTGCTAGGTGACAATACAAACACAGTCCTCATGTGCCGTACGCATGATTCAACATTATATAACATAAAATCGTTACACTTTCATTTTATCCAGATATGATCCAACTTGCATTTTCTTTCACAGTTTTGATAATTTATATCGCAGGCCTAGTTTGATAAAAATTTAAAACATTTTCCATTCATATGGAACGGGATATATGGGAGAAATATATGGTCGAAGGTCCTAAAATCAACAGGGTCCAAATTTGGAAGGTGTTCATCTTTTGTTTACATCTTGTTTGTTCTTGCAGGAACAAGAGCAATTTTGTATGCATATTATACTTTGGTAGACTAGCAATCAAATGGCCCAGTATATATTAAAATGCACTTCAAACAAGTAAGAAATTAATATCTATAATGACAGATCAAACCAGGATTCAAACCTGGGCTACCTGAATCTCTAGTCAGGTGCTCATTGACCAAATGAGCTATCTGGCACTCGGTCTGACTGTCACATCCCCCCCCTAAAAATGATATTCGCCTTCAAAGATACATCCCCATGATCTTTTCCATAGCAATAGTTAACCAGTTAGTTCTAGGGGTTGGCACGACACCAAATGTAATGGGATGGGAAAAAATAATGGACCAGACCAAGATTAAAACCCAAGCCCCCTGAATCTCTAGTCAGGTGCTCTACCCACAGAGCTCTCTGGCGCAATGATCAAACCGTTCTGACCGTCACACATATATAGTAAAAACTATTCTAATGAAGGGATGTACATGTATATGTTGTCTGTTGTATTTTTGAGATTTGATCAATGAAGGTATGACATTAGCTCTAACCTTAGATCTTAGTCAATATGACAATGGACATCAAGATTTGTTATTAGAATGAATTGAATATACATATACCATGTATACCACTATTTAATATTTTCTCTGCATGTTAATTTAAAAAAAAATCAATCTATCTATAAAAGACAAAATTATTGTTACTTTGATATGTTTTGTAGGATTGTAGGGGATGATGATGGCGGAGTGATGTTTACCCCTGAACAGTATGAAGATTACAAGAAGAGAGTACTTCCCATGGTATGATATCTCTCTCTCTCTCTCTCTCTCTCTCTCTCTCTCTCTCTCTTGAATTTAGCTGACTACAAATTTATATGCAATGAATGCATGAAATGATGTACATATCTTATGCTAGAGAATGAAAAACAGAATTTTCACCAGCTGGGTTAATCCAGAAGGGATGGACTGCAAGCTGGTGGGTCCGGAAACGCTGTGCTTCTGTAACCACAGGTATACCATACATCTGAACATACACTGGTTATGACATTAGAATTTCCTATTAATTATTTGGAAGTTAGTAGTATAATTATTAAATTTCTATTGTCAGATTATAAATATTTCCCCTCTCTGAGTCTTTGTCTCTGTCTGTGTCTCTCTCTGTCTGTCCCTCTCTGTCTCTCTCTGTCTCTCTCTGTCTCTCTCTCTCTCTCTCATTGAGTAACACCTATAATAACAAATCAAAGCAAAATTTTTTCAAACCAAAAAATCATCAAAGTTCATTAAAGAGATCTGATGAACTGACAATAATCAAAACGAGCTTTTATAGATACAGACAACACAAGACAGACTTTGAAGTCCTTCCCCAGGACCGCCCTATTCTCCTCCCGTGTAAGGTCAAAGGTTGCGGCTGCTACTCCTACGAGTACGTCCCACTGAATGGGAGCCAGTCCATTCGCTGTACCTGTAAACACTTCACGGAGGAGCACGCTGCCATGTCACCTCACAGGTGTAAAACTGGTACTGTCACTACTGTGTCACTACTGTGTGCTGTGGGAGGACCTTTAATATGGACTAAAAATCCACATTTTAAATAGACCCTTATTTCCACTGGTAGAAAAACATGTACAATGAAACATGGGCAATCTGAATCCTTTAATTTCCAACTAAATTTGATTGATTTATAAAGCATCAAGTCAGATTGATTTATATTATATCATTATATTTACATTCCACATATTTTTTGCATGTTAAGTGGGTGGAAAGCTACTGCAGTTATTACACTGTAACACAAATAGGGTACTGAAAGGTTAAAATGTCGAGTTTTATTATGATGTCACAAACGTTGAACGCTATAATATGCAACGTCACGAGCGAAAAAGTTTGTGGCTGCTACAGTGGCTCTTCCATTTATATGAACTTACCTGTAGGATAAAATAGGATTTTTAAGGTATAAATCACTTTTGCAGACAAGGCAAGTAGCTAAAAAATGTAAATATAAGCATTAAATCATTATTTTAAGAAAGATATAGTCTCCTAACTGCAGCGGTGTGTGAATACAAATTTTCGAAACGCACCAATGCGCATTACTCAATTTGTATGCACACACCGCTGCAGTTATGAGACTAAATCTTTAAAAAAATAATGATTCAATGCTTTAATATCATTTATATCATTTTAAAAAATTTGTCCAGAGTGTAAAAATTGTGGGTTTTTGGTGTCAAGATTATTGAGTTGTTCCAATATACTGATTTATTAAATAGAAAATATAGCTGTGTGTGGTATCCTTTAAACAATATTAAACACTGTAGATTCCTTGTTTTATATTAGAACTTAATTCCACAATAACATCTAGCCTTTGTCTCAATATATCCACCTGTTTCCTACTCCAGGTAAATGCGGTTGTTCCGGTTTCCACAGCTCCTACACCTGTGGCTGTGGGAATCCTTACTCCAGTCACCACATGTTGGTGGAGACCAAGGACGAGAGGCTGGCCCGGGGTCACCCTGTGGGTCAGGACGTCCCCTACCAGGCCATGGGGGGCCTGACCGGCTTCTCCTCCCTGATGGATGGCTACATGAGGCTGGACCCCAGTGGAATAGGTATTTGTGTGTATTTACATCTACCCCCTGACTATTTTCTACTCTATTTCTAAAGAACATATAGCTCTATAGAACCATAATGACGTCTGACTCAAATTCCCATATAAGACGACTTACTAATAGCTATTTATTTTATCTAATGTACTGATGTACATTAACTATTATTTAGTTCCTTTTACCTACCGGCACTTTTTATGATGAATTCAATAGTTTGTTAAAAGAAAGATTTAAATATAAACTATAATGCAGGTTATGTATTTTTTTGCAATGTTGCTACATGTACATTCATATTCCACATGAACCACTAGAAAAGAAAGCATATTATTGTTTAAATATTTACATTTTGCAAATATGTTTTTTTATATGAACCTATAGAATAGCAAAAATGTTCATTTCTATGTGAACTTTCAATCTGATTAAAATCAGAGTGACATATCATTAAAACGGGAGCATCGAGGATCTGATTTTAATCAGATTGTGTGAACTTTTTAACTGGTCAAGAGGCCACATCACAATGATCACAGTTATATAAACATAAAAAACACTCCTATGTTTTACACCAAAGTGAAAACATTTTGAACATAACATTATTAAACATTATTATAAACATCAAATAACACTGTAATGTTAACAATAATGTTCATGTGGTTTCATTGATGTTCCTGTGGTTTCATTGATGCTCCTCGGGTTTCATTGATGCTCCTGTGGTTTCATTTATGCTCCTGTGGTTTCATTTATGCTCCTGTGGTTTCAAAAACAGTATAACCCTGTGGTTTTATGATGTTCATGTGGTTTCATTGATGTTCATTGATGTTCATGTTCATGTGGTTTCATTTATGTTCATGTGGTTTCATTGTATTCATGGGGCATCAATTTTCAATGATATGTGAATGTATATGTGAAATACACGAACTCCTACATGGTACGAGATTGTATTGATGTGTACATGTGATTAAAGGGGCCCCCTCCCAGGAGTTTCTGGAGCAGCCAATTACTGCATCAGACCATCCTTTCTTACGAGCCAATGTCACATCCATCAAAGCTCATAAAATGCAACAAAGGGCTCTCAAAGGTAGGTCTGTCTCTAAAATATATTAAAGTTCAAAGAAAATATGGTCTAATTGCACCTCATGATGTAGAAAAGTTTTGATCGATATACAACATAGATAAATTTGTTTAGCCAGCATTACAACCAAAATCAAAAAGTAGTTATTTAAAATAAATTGATTAGAAGTAAGATAATGATAAATTGATGAGTAGATTAATAAATTAATCAATACACTGTAATTTTCTTTAGCAAAGTAAGGATAATTTAATCAGCTTTTCTAAATGGAAGAAATAGTAAAGAATGGTTGCAATGAAAATTAAATTACAATGTAGTCGTTCAATGACTTGACCTAGTGGTCCGTTTGCTAATGTGTACATTCCTATAAACTTTATATGTATATAT
The DNA here is from genome assembly GCA_020458035.1 of Magallana ariakensis. Lineage (NCBI taxonomy): Eukaryota > Metazoa > Mollusca > Bivalvia > Ostreida > Ostreidae > Magallana > Magallana ariakensis. The sequence goes on from CM035812.1 coordinate 37,647,961, forward strand.
TGTTTGGTAATTAGGTCAGCCTTCAGACATTGAGGTTGATGAGGACTTAGCAGAGAGAATGTCGGCCATGAGGCGACCCGGGGAAACTGATATGGACTATTTTGAGAGGAGATATCAAGAGAGGGTGAGTATATGTTTCTTTGTACCTAAAAGACATAGTCAAATAAAAAAAATTTTGATTCATTTTAAATGAATGCTTAAAATCGATGTCTATATTGTTTGAATCTTTAAAGCAAAAGGCAGAGAGACAACAGAGCCGGGCCAGAGTACAGGCGGCCAGACAGCAGGCCATAGGCAGGCGTAACCCTCCCCCCAAACCTGCCAAGAAGTGACCATAACCCTCCCCCCAAACCTGCCAAGAAGTGACCATAACCCTCCCCCCAAACCTGCCAAGAAGTGACCAAAACCGTCCCCCCAAACCCACCAAGAAGTGACCAAAATCCTAGCTCCCCCAAACCCACCAAGAACTACCTTACATTGCACATATCGAGGGGGACTGGCTGATTGATAGAGATTTGTTGTTTAATAAACTTACTGTGTTCTTTAGGATAGCTTAGCTGTGATGCTCAAACACTTTGACGTTGTTATTATTGTGACATATTTTTTATATCAATAAACCACGCTTGGATGTGTTTTTTATGAAATGATTTACTAAATTATATGCTACACATTGTTTTACTTTACATTTTATTTATTATAAAAAATGTGTCCCGCAATTAGAACATTTTACCATAGTTATATAATGTATATTATGAATGTGCCAAAAATGTTATATATGTATGCACTTTTTTGTTTTTAATTTTTTTTTTTTACACCTCAGTTATCCTTACAATAATGTAAATTGACTTAAGTCATCTGGTCTTAACTATTTGATAGCATTGTTCAACCTTCAAGCAAGCTATATCTGCTATCATATATATAGGAACCAAAGCAATTAACAGAAAGTGAATGTTTTTACAGTGTTAAGAGCTTGAACTTAGCTTTTACAATTTTTCAACTCATTTGCCCATTTTTGCTTGGTATCCCTGGAACCTCTACATCACCATATACATGTTTGTAGAGAGATAACCTCGCGCCTCTTTTCCAACTATTATTCCAGACGGCACATTTCGCACAGGCATAATGTAGGGGTTGTCCCCCATAACATACAGTACATCCATGACTGTATATCCAAAGGGGTTTTTTATAATAGTTGTAGACGGTTTTACTTGTCACCAAATATTACAGTATTCTACAGTAATTAAAAATTAAATATTTTGTTACACATATTGTTAACTGTCAAAATGTAAAAAAAAAAAAATAAAGAAGTAGAAACTTGTGATACCTGGGGTGTTTCTTCTGTAAAGTAAAACATGTTTTGATAATTTTGAAATTACAATAGGCTGGTGATGCAGAAAAAAGTTAAATTGAGTATTGTGTCATATATTATATTGTTTGACGTTTAAAATTTACTTCTTAACTGTCCCCTTAATATCACTCACGTGATCACTAGATAGACTGACATCGCGTGTTTCCTTGACATCACATGGTCACCAGATATAGACATTACGTGATCACCGGTTTTTCCAAGGGATTGAGCAGAAGGGATTTAATGTATTGTCCAAGTAAATTTATCGAGAAGAAATTACGTTCTACTCATTTGAATCGAATATAAAATACATATTTGTCCTTTTAAATTGCATGCCGTGACATCCTTACATGTATATTAAGATATAAAATAGGATTATTGCCAACGTAATGTATTGTTGAGAAACATGAAGTAGAGTGTGTTCATACAACATTTCCATTTGAAAAAAGTAAAAACAACCGTTACGACATTGGAGGGTTGTTTCGTAATATAAGCAATTGTGTTCACTTGTTTTAAATAAAAAGTGTATCGAGACAAAAATTCTTAATTTTCAATCATTATTTTTTAATAATTATATTTACGATTATAACAATTATATATTACGAATTTAAAATCTTTGGCACATAAAAATAACACAAATCTATCTCCTCCAGAAAATACGGATACACGTACTGTCAATGAAGTATAATTACAACCATGAAATATCTTAGACTTATCAGTCAACTTTTTAGTCATTCACCAAAAACTTACTTATCATAGATTGACAAATAAATATGTAGGTAGCATCCCGATATGATAAAAAAAAAACCAGTATTACAGTGTCATGTTGTAAATTTTGAATATACTGGGTGGGTGTAAATACAAAATTTACAACATGACAACTAGTTGTCATGTTGTAAATTTTGTATTTACACCCACCCAGTAAATTCAAAATTTACAACATGACAACAGTTTAAGTTTTGTTTGCATGTAACAAAAAAACAACACTTTTATACAATGTTCATATTCTGTCTTGACAGCTCCTTCATGATCCTAGGGCCTGGTCTGAAAATGCGCAGAGGGGTATTTACCCCTTATTATCGGCCGCAGGAGCGGCCGATCTATTTGTGGTTGTGTTAGAATGTGCACATGGGGAAATGAGACGTTATTATTCGTATTTCTAAAGAAATATTTTATTTGATTACAATCGTAAAATTCCGATTTATATTATTTTTTAAAAATGTTTTCAATTGAGTTTTACTTGATTTCTAAAAAAATATTTTCTTACTTACTTTTATTGTATATAAATTTGTAAATTTATTTAAGTTTTTATATCCAAAGGAGAGGAGTGTATAAGATATAAAAGCAACTCGTTATGAATACGAGATTCCGGATAGTACTATATTAAAAACGATCAAAAAGAATGAAAAGACGGAGTAAAAAAATGCAGATGTTTAACACTCAATTCACGTTTTGTTCTTCATTATTCTGCATGATTAAAAAAAACCATATTATATTGTATTTTGTATTTTAGCATGCAGCATTTTTTGCCCAAAAAAAAAAAAATCGGCATCGTCACGTTCTTTAACAGAGTAAATTATGAAAAAGAAAAGTGCATATAAAATCACATAGTTTGATTAAAGCAAACGATTTCAAATGCTTACATTTAAATGACATTTTAATTAATTTTTTTTTTTTTCAAAAATATGTCCACACATTGCGTACATTGGGAGGATGTCAAAGAGTTATTGTCCTTTCCTCAAACTCAGCGTCTATCTTGCAGCTTTGAATTTAAAAAAATGCATCGGTTGAGAATTAGGACAATATTTTTTTTCTTTCAATCTTATGAAAATAGACAAGCACTCTTTTACATTTTACAAGCTTTGTTTATTGTTTACAAATGTTGTTTAAAAAATAAACTTCAGCAAAAAATACATGTAGGTGTGTATTTCTTTTACTCGTATGCACATCATTTAAAGTGTTTAAAGGAGGCTCATTACACCCAACGTTTAATTTCAGTGTCACTATAGCACTACTTTTGATGTACATTTCAAATGGAGGTTACAATGCTATAAATATTTTTGTTTAATGCATTTTGCTAAAAATGACAATGCTTCATGATGTTCAATATTATTTTTTTTTTGAAATAGTAGTTTTCTCTTTCAAAAAAAAAAAAAGTAAGATTGTATTACTTCATTAAATCGTACTGCAATTTGCCTCCTTAAACAGTTTGCGGCCGATTTGATGCTTTGCATCAATACTTATCTTGTCCAATGTTGAAAAAAAAGATTAGATCTTACTTTAGAAAACCCATGAAAAGAATGAGGTGCTTGGTAGTTTTTCCCATAGAAATTCTTTGTTACTTGTATAAAAAGGAAACCTTTTATCAAAAATATAAATTTCTCAATTAGTCCTACTCAATTTTGAACAAAAATTTTGAAACATTTAAGAAATGAAGTCGATGTTTCCCCAAGTTATACTCGTATAACCTGGGTTGGGCTGTTTACGTTCGCGGATTTTTAAAAAAGCGTAAAATGCCCAACCCAGGTTTTACGAGTATAACTTGGGTAAACATTGAGTTCATTTTTTATAATTTAATTTTCTGTAATTAATTATACGAATTGATTGCGTTTTACTTTTAAAAATGATATTAATCTGTTCAAAATTCAAACGTAACGTTAAGCGGGTTAGTACGTTTTTGACGTTGGTGCATTGTGACGTGTCTTGTGACAAGCAAACCAGGTTATACATATTTAACTAAATTTTTCTTTTCAATCAAATGCCGCGTTACAACCAGAATTGAATTATATCTATATAATCGTGTCTTTCCAATGAATTAACGCCATAATCGAACTTTTAAAAACAAATTGCAATCTAATCATTTTTTTGACACAAACTTTATTTACTTGCAACGATATATAAAATAACACCAAATGTTGAAATGTTTTATAAGTATGAAGATGTGTCCACATAAAATGGACATTACAATATTTTTCAGTATTTTTAATCTTGAATTATTTCGAATTCTTCATCAAAATGGTTCGTGATATTTGCCACAGAAATAGCTCCTGTACTGTGGAAATCTGAGTTGGTGAACCTATCTGACGAACCACTAAATGATGATGAAATACGATCCTGTGAAGGCGGCACCAAAAGCTGGGTTGATTTTGCCATGTTTATCGATGTTCTAGTTACTAATGTTGTGTGTGGTGCTATTCTAGATGAATTTCTTATCACTTTCACTTCTCTTTTTCGCTTTAGTTTTATCTGTGTCTGTGGTCTGACAAAAGTGTATAAAATCGGGTTAAATATATTCGATAACATTGCGATCATAATGGCGATGACATGAGCGGTCATGGTTTTCCTGTCGGATTTAAAGAGAGGCACCCAGGACAAAAAAATGAGCGGGGCCCAGCAAATCAGGAACGATACAATGATGCAGACAGTAATTTTTGTAACCCTTTGGAATCTTTTAAGTCTTAGCAGACCCAACATCATTTCTCTGTTGCTGTTAGTTAGCCGCATTCGTATTTTGATTCTTTTGATAGCCACATTGTAAACTGAGATGTAGCAAGATGTCACTGTCAAAGAGGCTACGATAAAAAGCGTCGCGTTGTACACTTCATACAAGAAATAAGGCTTCAGCTCAAACAGTATATTGCGACACTTGAATATGTAACAATCTTGTACATCGGTCGAGTCTAGAACACTGTACGCTCCCAATGGTAGGACTAATCCCAGGAAAGAGAAAAACCAGATGGCCGTGCGGGGGTACAGGATGTTTCTGTCCATCTTATCCAGTTTGACTATGGACACGTACCGGTCTATGCTGATACAGGTCACAGAAGCACTGTTGGATACGATACTGAAACAAAGCAGTCCTTCTACGATCACAAACACGTGGAACTTAAAGACAGGCAGAAGGACAACAACGGTGATCAAAGGCGGAATACACGCCGACACAAACAGGTTCGCAGTCGCGAGATCCTTCACGAAAAAATTCCCATGGAGGTGCTTCTTGGAGATTGGAGTCAAGAGAACGGACATGTTTAGGCAGACTCCGAGGATGGTCTCTATGACGAGCACAATAGTTGCGAATATCTTCAGCCATGTCGGACAGTAGAGTTCGCCATACATCCTGTCACAAAATGTTGTCTCTTAGATTTCTCCGGCTACCCAGTCAGTTTCGGATTGGAACTCTCCATGTTATTGAGTGGCGCTGCGCGTGCTCCTTAATCCTGGCCGGTTGATTGAAGCATAGAAAAGAAGCCCGCTATCATAATACTGTCTGACATAAATGAATGACGTTTTGGTGTTGAGCCCCTGATTCCGTCACAGTTTGATTGATGACGTTAACGACAGATATCTTCCTGACGTGTTTTGTGTCCTCAAGTATTTAATTATAGGGATTAAGTTCTTCCCATTGTTTTCCATGGAGTTCTTTGTGATCTTTATTTCCTGAAAGATGAATTGACATTGCTTTCTAAGTTGAGATGCCTGATATTAATTGCAATTCAGCGAAAACGTCGGATTTTCACCTTTTACACACATATATCTTTTTGGAAGGTTGTGTTGCTTTTTGTCGCGGCCTTACTTATATATAGGCAATATATGTACATGTGTATTCTTTATATTAGAGAGGTTAAGCATTTGAACGTCTGCGGGTACGTGTGGAGCTACAAGTATGTTTACACGTATTTTTAACAATCTGAACGTGTACGCGAACGTGTAAAATCATTAGATTTAATATTTTCAATATGTTCAGTTTACTCTCACTGTTTATGAAATAATTCTATGAATGTGATGAAACCAAAAGCACAGTCGCCCTTAATTTATCGTCTGCTTTAAATAAAACTATGTTTGATAAGCACAAAGTCCATATTTTTATTTAAAAATGCTACAAGTTTTCACCACCGTGTACTTTTGATTCTACACGTTTTATACAACTTGTAGATTTACGCTGTATGCAGAAATTAGGACGTAATACACATATAACAAGGGGATTCCCCTAATTACACGTACTCGTACATGTACACGTTCAAATGCTTAACCTCTCTATTATCTAGAGGGAAAAAGTAATGAATGCATATAAGAAATTGACAGAATGAGTAAATACGGTCAACATTTAAAAAAATATCTTTTTAATTTCGTAAAACTTTAAAATGGCTCTTACTCTCTTATTTAGATTCCCCAAAATTAAAATACCCCGCATACGATAGAATAATCAGAAAGTTTCTTTTTAACAAACCTTTTCCCTGCAACATAATTTTTTAAAAATCGGATTAAATAATCAAACTTTTCATGATCTAATATTTTGATTTGTTTGCCACTGCTTAATTTTTCCATGGAAATCCTGTAGATATGACGTCATATGAATGGATTCTTCCATCAGTTGACCGACATTGTGTAATCTTCCGCTCGTTTATCTTTCTCTGACGTCACGTCTTAATGCTACTTAAACCTTTGACATTCATTGTTTTAATCTTAAATTGATTTGTTTTATGTTAAACCAAGTGATGACTTTACAAATATTAAAGTGAATAGTCAGCATTCTTATGACTTGCAATGATCCGAATAAAAGATGTAGAATTTAAAAATTGTAGACCTTTCATCAACGAACATTTTGGACCGGAGGAAAAAAGTATAAATTTGTCTGCAGCTGATATATATATATTTACATATCTCTCATGTCATGAATATGCATTTTATCCAACGATTTGTATGTTTCTATCCTCGAGCCTTGGTTTAAATTTCATTTACCTCTAGACTTTTCAACTGTATTATTTCATGCTTATCGAACACCACTCATTGTCTAATCAGCACGTGACTCCTAACTCTACAGTACATTGGTTTGTTTACCACGGAAGCGCAGTATAGTGCCACGTTATGAATTTTTATTTCAAAATTCCATGATTGAAGTTGGAATTTCCAACTTTAACAAAAGTAGATCGAAAAAAAAAAATTGATAATTTTTAATTATGCTACAAAAACATATACAGTGGAAATTTTTTGAAGATGGCGCATCAAAGGTTTAAAGGTCAGAAGCTCTTTACATCACAAATTCTTTTGAATTCCGAATCCTTTAAGAGCGTCATTTACCAGGTCATTATTTTATTTGATTAAATGAAGATATTTTTGGAATGGATTATCCGACGGGTAATTTTTTGTATCGATCCTCGACAGAAAGACGCAAAGACATAAAAACTGCCGCGGTCGGAAAGATCCGGTATTCAATCGTATATATGTGTATAATCGAATTATAATTGCGCATGATTTCGTTCCTCTGTAAATATGCGATTCAACAACTAAGCAGCTTATTCTATAAATAGTTTTATTGAGATGTTGTGATAGAAAGTGTATTTGATTTGCGCTTTGAAGCAAACAAGTTAAACTAAAGTTTTATTTGTTATCTGGTCAGCAGTAGCTTATTTAAGTACAAGCACGCAGGCTCTATATATTTTAAATAGATGCGTGACATAAACAGACCTGTCTTTTTTCCAGACTATTCAGTAGACCTATTCTTAGGTCTACAGACTGCAAGAACAAAGAGTAATACTGCCATAAACTTCTACAGAAAAGGGTATAAGAGTAATCTATCCCAACTCACGACCTTTCATCTTTTTGTTTCGGATTCATTATTGCTTCACAATTCAGCAATTGCAAGTATTGGAGACTAATTGGGTTTTTTTTAAGTCTAATATGCATATTGGTCTAATTATTCTCAAATGGTTTGAGACCAGGCCTTAGGATCTTTGCTTCATGATCCTGAAGCCAGGCTAGGTTTAATTAAAATAAAAAGTAACCCATGAGTTTGCACGTGCACGTCTTTCCTAATAATACATTGTATACTGTAAACGTACTACATTTGGCTGTGTATTCTAATTAGAGCTTGTGGCGGAATGCAGCTTCCGCTTAATCAGGTACATCGCTAAATGTCATGCATATACGTATAAGAATAGTCACATTCAGGAATACGCTAATTTAAATCAACGCCAATTTGTTCAAAATTTGTTCAAAAAATAATTTCCGCCAAAAATTGTACAAAAGAAGCTGCATTCCGCCAAAAGCGCTAATTAGAATACACAGCCAAATGTAGCCAAATGTAGTACGTTTACAGTATATATTCTCAGAAAAGGGAAAGTGACTTAGGTAAGCAAAATCATTGGGAGCTCTCATTCTTATTTTTTTTTTTTTATTAAAGTTCTCATGTATGTATTTTTTTAGAAATATTCAATTGTGCCACTCAATTAAAGAGAACGCAGATACCAATAGAACACGTGCACGATCCACCTCTTAATCCTTTCTGGTAGAGCTCGGAAACGATTATATGTATATATATATACATTTTTTCAAATCCTTCATGAAACGATTAAATTTAATATATCTGCATATTATTAATTTTAAAATTATTTCAACTGCGTCGATTTACATACAAGAAACCAAAAGAAGATTAGAAAAATGACACAAAAAGACGATCCGAGGGCCAAAAGTATACTCTAGGAATTTTAAATGACCAAATTACCCAATAATAATTGGAAAGTTCAAATTATGAATTAATGGATCGGCAATGTCCTAGAATATGGCAGGACCAAATGAGGACACAAAGTACAAAAAAGGATTATATCAAAAAGTACTAAAAACCACAGGCACCGGGTATTATTATTATACTTTCATAAATACTGAAATCTCAGCGTTAGCAACACACTTGGCAACGGGTAACACAACGAATTGTTACATGCACGTAAATTATGCGCGCGGCTTATTGTATTCAGCGCGTCGGCGCGCCCGCGCGTCCATCTCATCTCTTTTATTCCAAGTAAAATCTTCCTGTAGTAAAACACTCAAATGACTTCGACTTTTCTTTATTTTAAAGCATTATCGCTTATGACATTAATGTCGAGAAATATCAAGCCCAATAGTAATTACACATGTACCTTATCAAACAGTTTTGAATTAGTTGAAATATAAGCTTTAACGTTAGGCGGTAGAGCGTTCATATAGCGCAGATTTATTCTTTAGTACCATAAAACAATGTTCTTTATATTTCATTTGTAATTCGTGATTTGACCTTGGATTTTGTCTATTTTACTTTGAGCGGTTAGAGCTCTGGTTTTTATTTCCTTTGGACATCACCTCACAATATTTTTAATCTTTAACATGAAATTGATCTTGAACATAATGAACAGGGTAGTATGCGACCTTCCTGTGTATGCAGTGGCGTCGAAAGCAAAGGGGGGGGGGGGCTAGACTTATCAAAAATCTTGACAAGCAAAAATTATGTAAAATAATGTATAACTTTGCCAAAAAAGAAGGGAGCTAAGCCCCCACCCCCCCCCCCCCCCCCAGCCCCCTTCTATGACAAGAAGGCCCAGGACTTAGGGCACAGATGTCTGACTTTGAAATATTTCTTTTAATAATATGATAATTCTCTGTACTATAATTATTATAGTACATAGACCTATCTCTTTATTGGAAGAACTTTATGTTTTAAAAAAGTTTGTCGGTTGCTTACATTTATTAAAACATGCATAACTTTTTAACAGTGGTTATATATTTATGTGTTTCTTATTCATTTTTAACGTGTTATTACTAAAAGCTAAATATTCTGTCAATAGTTACATGTATACTCTTTATAAAAGGAAACATGTAAAAAAAAAATGCAAGTTTTATTTTTATTCTTTTAAAGAAAACCATTGTCAACCTCTGCTTCGCGTCGGTTGAAAATGGTTTACTCGGGGTGTCAATTTCAACTGTACGTTACCCTCCCAAACAAGCACTATACCCTGTACTATTTAGCAAAAAAACGATCTAAAAAAAAATACTAATTTTTGACGGGCCCATGGATTCTTGTTAGATTTTCATTAAAGACTCTTTATCGTGGTTAAAGTAATTGGGACCTAAAAGCAGTTGAAAAATACTTTTAATTATGTAACAAAAATATTCATCTCTAATTGAGTTAAATAATACTGAAATATCATATTGAAAGTCAAATTAAAAAGTAAAAGTAAAATTAATGTCACTTTAATGTTAAAGAATATACATGATTGAGTTTTGGATGTCGTGCACGATGAGTTTTAAATGCCCTGTCTCGTCCGAATGGATATACTAGTATTATTTCAAAAATACTTTGAAAGGCGCCAAATGCGAATTTTACAGCATGTGTGGAATGCATTTTATAGAATTTTACGCTTATCACATATTTTAAAGCTCATATGCGCTCAAAATTAAGTTAGATCAACCTCAAACATAAAACCAAATCCTGCCTTTTAAACCACCACAGCATGGATATAACCTTCGTAATGTTGGTAACTTTAACTTCGTTATACCACAGTCTAGGACAGTTTCTTATAACAGCTTATTGCCATCAACTATTCAGCTATGGAATAATTTACCACTGGAAACAAAATGTATTGAGCCCTTTTCATCTTTCAAAAATGTACTTAAGGTAAAGTTTGCGGTTACAGGGAGATAACTCACAGATTTTCATTGTGACGTAACACCAACTACCCTTTATTTCAGCTATGACGTCAAAATTTATATGACGTCATAATTGGTGTAAGGTTTTTGTTTTTTCTTGGGGTTTTGTGGTTTCATTAAAAAAGTAACAGAACACAAGCATTTTATCAATTTCCACAAAAACGAAGTCCGCATCATATAGTTTTGAATAGTGTATTAGAAACACCAGATTGCACATATACTAAGATACGTTTTTGCTGAAATCGGTGGACCTGGAAAGGTTTCAAATAAGATGTTTCGTGTATAAAATAGTAGTCCAAAATTAAAACTTTTGTTGCATTTTATTCATTTTTTAAATAGTTCATCAGAAATTTTAAAAAATAAACCATGATATAAATAGTGACATTATTTTCGAATATATTAAGCATAAATAACCCCCATAATAGTCACATATAAAATGTATATATTTTCACGAAATTACTTACATTTCATTAACATGAAAAGTTGAAATCATGAACTTTGACCTTTTGTAGTTATAAAACGGGTCCGGCAAAATCATTTGAATTTCATGAGAAAAAAGACTTTAGTATAGGGAACAAAATGGTATGTAACTTTGGTACAATTCCTAAAAAATGCAAGCCGCAAACCTTACCTTAAAAACAATCTGTAGAATTAGCAAACAATGCAAAAGTTTACAATTATGGAAATCGCAAAGAAAATATTGCTAGCGCTCACTGTCAACTTAGAAATAAATCCAGTAATTTACAAGCTCGCCTTTTTAATCAACATTGAAGTGACACTTCAACTTGTAATAATTGTGGTCACACATGTGAAGACAATCTTCATTTTTCCTTGCTTGTCCAGCTTACATTAATCATAGAACATTACTTATTAACAGTATTCAAGATAATATAAACCTAAACAATCTTAATCATATGGAATTCCATATACGACAGGCAACTGTCAGCTGCCAACTGCTTAATGCTTACTGCCAACTGCTTACTGCCAACTGGTTTTTTTAATTAATGTTTCTGACTATATTCCGATCTTGTAAAGAAACAGGCCTGTCAGACTGGTGCTTTATGTAAACCATTTTGAACATGCGTCTCTTTTCAATTTTGTTATCTCCATTTGGAAAGCATCGTCATTTGCATGAACATTGCGATAAACGTTATTAATATTCTTTACATTATGACGGTCAATCTGTGATTTCATAATACAAAGTAATTTAATCAGCCGATATCTCAGTATATCAGAAATGTATGGATTTCAATATACGACAACCAACTGTCAGCTGCCAACTGCTTACTGCCAACTGCTTACTGCATACTGCCAATTGCTTTCTTTACCTCTTTATTGGGTTAAGCGTATGTGCAGACATTTATTTGAGGATGGAGAGGTTGATAGAATGATAGCGTTTATTTTATTTTACATAAAAACACATATTAACAGCCACACCTATGGTCCTACTATTTATATTACTTGATCACGTGACCCGAAACCTATTCGGGTAGGCCTACGTATGAAAACCCATCACGCACATAATTTTAAGTACATTTCACCACTTTTGAAAGACATGGGAGATAGCGGAGTTCTTGATTTGTCTGATGCTATCCATATAGAATGTCTGAGATTTTGTTTCATTCCTGTCATCCAGAATGACCTTGAAAGAGTGATGGACACATGGAATAATCATAGAATTAGAAAACAAAACACACTTTGTCAATCGGGTCGTCTATCATTTTTGTATAGCAATCCAGAAGTATTTGGCTGTTGCAAAGTGGTCAAAACAGTTTTAAAAGCCATGGATAATATTTGCGTTCATAATCTATCATTCCCAGCGCAAATTCTTTGCAGCAATACTAGAAATAATATCGCGTACAAAGCAATGCAAATCAGGATTTCACATAACAACAAAAACAGTGAGAAAAACTAACGTTTTAACGAACCTCTGTCAATCAAAGCATAATGTGGAATTATTAGAATTCGTGGTGGCTCAATTTTCGTGGAATTCGTGGGACCCCTCCCCCACAAATTTACATCCTCGACGAATTATAGTTACTTTAATTTTCTTACTGAAACTGAAAACCTACCCATCCAAGAATTAAATCCCCACGAATAATCAAAAATTCCACAATCCACGAAAAATTGGCCCCTACGAAATAAATGATTCCACAGTATATTTTCATATATCATAATTATCACATTTCTGATATGCTGAGATATCGGCTGATTAAATTACGTTGTATTATGAAATCACAGATTGGCCGTCATAATGTAAAGAATATCTATAACGTTTATCGCAATGATCATGTAAATAACGACGCTTTCCAAACAGAGATAACATTGAAAAGAGATGCATGTTCAAAATGACTGTTTCTTTACAAGATCGGAATATAGTCAGAAACATTAATTAAACTTTCACTTATGACTTTATTTCTGAGACAAGACCAGTTGGCAGTAAGCATTAAGCAGTTGGCAGTAAGCATTACGCAGTTTGCAGTACGCATTAAGCAGTTGCATGGCAGCTGGCTGTCGTATATGGAAATCCATACAATCATGAGCAAGTATTACATGTTTAACTTTTCGGCGATAGACAACTTCCCTATAAAACCAACTGCTCAATTGTTCAAGCAGTTCAACAATAAAATAAATAATATCTGTTATTAATAATCTTGCATAATAAATTCATCCTAAACTTTACTTCAGTATATTTAGGACTACATGTCAGTACATGCACTTGATATCTTATACCTCTTATTTTTATTATATACTTCATATAAAATATTCACAATCATTACAATTTTTCTTATTTTCAATTGTTTATATGACCCTAATTTCTGTCATTACCCCCCCCCCCCCATTTTTTTGTTTGTTGTTTTTTATTTTTGTTCTTTGGGGGTTTTTTTTGGGGGGGGGGTGTTTTTTCCCCCCTTATTTTCTCTCTCTGTTCTTAATCCTACATGTATTCCAACTTCTTAAATGCTGCAATAACATGCTTCATGTTATATTATGAATTTATTATATTCTGTAACTATTATTCATATATAATTCAAATGTAACTGCAATATCAGTTGTAACTTTGATCGGCTTGGGGAGAGGACTAAAATAGGCGTAGCCTGATGTCCAATCCTATTATGTATTTATTTTCATAATAAAATATTTGTTATATTAAATTAAAAAACCAAATATTATAATCTGGTTTATTTTCTTTTGTAATTCAAATAAAAAAATAAAGATCTAGGTGTATATTTTTGGGTCCTTTGGGGTATATCTACCGGCTATGTTATTTCTTCACTTCCGGTACTTGATGTTGGTAAAAAAGAAACAACGATCGAACGAACAGGTGATGATCTTTTCATCGAGTCCCTTTTCAAGAGATGTAACAATGTAAAGGTAATTGTTTATATCCTTTATCCACATTTTTTACTTTATGCGTATACATTGGCTTTTAGAATTTATGA